>OU895878.1:28677090-29285590 GCA_917627325.4 Chironomus riparius
TATTCTGCTTAAAAAACATTTGTGAGACTCTTTTAATACTTTAATTTAATAATGAAAAATTGCCAAATAACGGTTTTCTTATTTGCATTCCTATAATCGTAACAAGATGTAAATTAGAGATTCTAAATCTCAAACTTTTAACGGCTTTTTGAAATTTAAAACTAGTAATGAAGCCGATCACGCTTCATGGGAATATTCAAACAATCCTATAGAACTCTCTATGTATTGTTCAGAAAATCTTGAAAAATCTTCTCTCAATAAAATGTAAGACTTAATATCAACATTTTGCTGAACTTGAAAACAAGATCCAGTAAAGTTTTAATCATTTCTGCAACAAATTATCATGATTCAGTAAAGTTTTAATCAAATCTGAAATAATAAACCTAGATCCAGTTACGTTTTAATCATGTCTGAGGTTTGAAAACAAGATCCAGTAAAGGTTTGATCATGTCTGAAGCAATAAACCAAGATCCAGTTAAGTTTTAATCATGTCTGAAGCTTGAAAACAAGATCCAGTAAAGGTTTAATCATGTCTGAAGCAGTCTGAAGCAATAAACCAAGATCTAGTTAAGTTTTAATCATGTCTGCAACAAATTATTATAATTCAGTAAAGTTTTAAGCATGTCTGAAACTTGGAACCAAGATCCAGTAAAGTTTTAATCAAATCTGAAACGATAAACCTAGATCCAGTTAAGTTTTAATCATGTCTGAGGTTTAAAAAAAAGATCCAGTAAAGGTTTGATCATGTCTGAAGCAATAAACCAAGATCCAGTTAAGTTTTAATCATGTCTGCAACAAATTATTATAATTCAGTATGCTTAAGCATGTCTAAAACTTGGAACCAAGATCCAGTAAAGTTTTAATCATGTCTGCAACAAATTACAATGATCCAGTAAAGTTTTAAGCATGTATGAAACTTGGAACCAAGATCCAGTAAAGTTTTAATCATGTCTGAAGCTTGAAAACAAGACCCAGTAAAGGTTTAATCATGTCTGCAACAAATTATTATAATTCAGTAAAGTTTGAAGCATGTCTAAAACTTGGAACAAAGGTGCAGTACAGTTTAAATCATGTCTGAAACTTGAAACCATGATCCATTAAAATTAGAGAAAAAGTTCTAAGTGGGCTTTGACAATTACAATTTCAATTTTATAATTAAGAAAATAAGAAAAATTTCTTAGTGAACTTTGAAAATTTGTTGATTGTGAAAGATCATTGTGAAAATTTGATTAAATAATTTAATTTGTCAAAAATTTAATACAGTCCACTTGAAAAATTGAAATTGAAATTGTGCTATCGTTGGAACCAAGATCCAGTAAGTATACAGCAAGAAAAAAATCAATTCTGGAACCAAAAACATATTTCCATTATGATACAAGTAAAGTATGTATTCAATAACATAGATCCAGTAAGCTGAATCTTGTGAAGGAACTCGCTAGTTCCAACATTTTTTCACATACATTTAACTTAGTGCATACTGTCACAACCATTTTATTAATATCAAACTACTACCAACAAATATTTCCGTTGTAAACATAAAATTAATATGTTATGTAATAATCGGTTAAACTTTTCCCATACAAAAATGTTTATGCATCTTTTGCCTCACTGGAAGCACCTTATGACTCCAAAAACAATACAGTTCTTGCGATAGCCATTATCTATCAGAAGCAAAAAACTGGAAGTCTTAATATTGAGTTTGAATCGAGTTATCGCACCGATTAACAAACAGAATGCCTTTTCTTGCGATTTCTCTGAACTGGAACTGCCAAATGAAAAATTGTTTTCACCATTAGATAGGTATTTCGAGGCACAAACTTTTACATATCAGATATTTGGGTTGATTCCGTAAGCCTGAAACAGAAAGTTAAAAAAACTGATTTTCCGAAAAACCAAAAACAATATATTCACAAAAATTGAAAATTTTGTGTGGATATGATTATTGAAAGTTGTACAAATATTATGTAAAAATATGCTTAGCCTTTTTTAATTTAATTGTACTGTAATTAAGCATTTTTGAGTTTCCAAAATGCTTGATTATTGTATTGTCATCGGAAAGATAAGTGCATGCAAAATTTCAGCTCGATTAGAGCTGTAGAAGTGGTCGAAAAATTGATCGCAAGATTTGACCTCGACAAACAGATAGCCAGATAAGAAAGCAAGTTAAGAACAAGTAGTGTTGCAAATGTAGATGTCTACACTAGATGAAGAATGTAGATTCTTCAATAGTTTTTGTCTAGCTAAGAAACTTTCTTCATAAAGATCGATTCTATATGAAGATAGAAAATCTAATCTACACAAAGATTATTTCTTCATAAAGATTCTGTCTACATAAAGATTCGATGTAGATGTCTACAATTCTACATTTTTTCCAGGTCTACATCAGAGAAGAATGTAGAATTGTAGACATCTACATCGAATCTTTATGTAGAAATAATCTTTGTGTAGATTAGATTTTCTATATTCATGTAGAATCGATCTTTATGAAGAAATTTCTGTCTCAGAATTTATCTGATCCAGAATGCAACACTGAGAACAAGTTAAGAAAAACGTGGTAAAAATTATCGTCCACCCTATACATCAATATTAATTTAATAAAAAAGAAATTCATCATGAAGTTATGATGTGCATGTAAACTTGTTCTCATCCGCTATATGTAGAATATTCTACAATGTTTACATCAATAATTTACAACAATTGATTTGGTTACTTGTTGATTAATTCGATTTGAATTTATCGAACTGCATGTCCTTGATCCTGATAAAATTAAATTTTAACCCTTTCGTGTGAAATGTTTTGAAAGTTTCAATGAATTTATTGCTAGATAATAACTTTTGAGAAAAAAAATCCAAGAAACTTTCGAAATATAGGGAAGATAATTTATTGAAACAAGAAAATGCCTACATAAAGCAATAGATTTTCTCCAAAGATTCTAATCTATTCTTTAGTGCAGAACAAAATTCTATTAATTGGTATTACGATTGCAGCGAATTTCAGGATTTTTTTGATTGGCTCTTGACTCGATTGTAAGCGGGAGGGGGGTGGTTCTAGTAAAACTTTTGTAATGTACAGTTGAATCAAATTACGCCTAAAGCAAATCCTATAATTTTTCTACGACTAAGTACTTAAATAATTTTAAATCATTTATTTGAATCCAAATGATATTTTGATATTTTTATAAGCAATCGGCTCACCCCATAAAAACATGTACATATTTGATGACGTTTTGATTACTTTTTTACCGTTCTGAAGATCCGATTTTCATATGTACACATCCGATAATACTTCTCCTATATCCTATACACAGAAGAACAAATACATTAATTAAAATCATATTTCATAATGCAATATGGCTTTTTAATTTAAAAATAAAAAAAAACATAGCTTACAACATTATTGATCAGCAATTGATGTATATGTAAGCATAACAATGGTATAGGCTTTAAATGTAAAAGGAGAAAATAAAATTGTACTTAAAAGTCGATTTCAAAATTTAGGCATTAGTCCTGATGGCTTTTTAATGATCAAATTAAAATATAAATCTTTTAATTCGCGAACGTGGGATACAAGATACAAAATTTTAATGCATAGTAGAATATATATATACTAAATGTTAATTAATGTATCAACCCTTCTTTTGTATGTTTATTGTTTTCTTCTTCTTTAAGAAATTTCAGGATAGACGAAGTATGAAGGAAAGGTAATATTTCCTTTATTTACATTATTTTTACATCAAATTTAGCTCATTAACTTTTCATTTCACTTGTTGATGACATTAAGAAATGAAGCCTTTATATTCAAAGCTTCTTATAGTATTACTTAATAATTTATTAAAAAGGACTGATTTTCAGGGGAATTCAATCTGTTTTTATTATATTTCCCTTCGGATGAAAAGTCTCATTGTGTATAGCAGTTTTATTTTTGTCTAGAAGAAGAAGAACAGCAACGTTAATGACGAGAACACAAACTTTAATACTTGTTCATTGAAATAAGAGTATACATGTACATGTGGGTGATTCCAGAATAGAATTAAGACATGTTGAACAAAAAGACTCTCAGCTGTTTTTATTTTTCACACCTAATTTGCCCAAAATTTTCGCTTTCGATCGTTTACAAATGTATTAATCCTATCTCAAAAGAGAAGTTTTAATGTACTTTAAAGTTGTTTAAAGATTACGTTCAACAATTAGTGGCATAGTCAGAATTAAAAGAGAATAACCCAAATGGAAAGATTTTTAATGAAAGCTAAAACATTTGATTGAATTTATGGAAAAGAACAATTTTTTCAATGTTTAGTCTATTTAAATGAATAGATGTCATTTTTTTAAAAAACAGTCATTTATCTTTCAAACTCCCTTTCCACTCTTGTCTCAAAATGTTCTTATATATTTTTTTGTATAGATTATGTATGTATCACACTTTTTAATGATGATGTAAAAAATCATGTGCTATAAAAATATGTGATTCATATTCACCAGGTATAAAACGAGAATATAACTTTCATCAACCACTATTTATATTTTCCAAAGAGTTACCCATGTAGGAAAAATTTTAATTAATGAAGAAAAAAAACTTTTTAATTTATACAAAAAGATTCTTTTACTTTCAAAGAAGAGATTTTTTTTTCCAAAATACGTACAAAAAGGGAAATATTTTGCCTATATAAAGAATTTCTCTTAAAGTATAAACATAATCGAAAAACTTTTTGAAAGTTTTAATGGATAGCCTGAAGCATCATAATTTTCTTGGTCACATTTGCTATTTTTGAAGATTAAATTTCATTAATTTGATTTACACAATAATGAAATTTATAATGAGCCTCAGCTTGCTTGTTTTTTGAACATTCTTGTCCCTAATTGAAATATTCAGCATGATAAACTAATTAGGTCGAAAGACAAGACTAGATAGATTGGATTATAATTATTGTTAACAAAAAAAATAAAAAATCATAATTTAATTTAATTTTTAAAAAAACCATATTTTCATGATTGATTGAATCTTTTTTAAAATCATCAACGAATAGAATTGCGTGCCTTTATATTTTGAAATTTACATTAAGACTAAGCAAAATTTCAATGGTTCCTTTCAATGATGTATCTAAAAATTCAAAAACTTCCTTTTTGTCTTTTTAAAATCGTCTTCCTTAATTTCAAATATCTTCATCTTTTCTTAATTTTGAACATCATAAATGAATAATTCCTAAGGTTTGTACCTTTAACAAATGTTTGAACTTTTCATAACATAAGAAAAATTTTGGGGTATGATTTTTTAAAAAAAAAATCACCTGTTTCTTAGTTAAAAATTACCTTTACGCCCACTTGTTTCTTAAACATTCTCTCTCCAAACTCCAATTTACAATCTTTATTTTTGAACTAAGAACATAAACCCTTCTGTATTCAATATTTAAGGATTTAAATTTAAAAAACATTATTTATAAATTTTGATCTTTAACGAAGGGTTTCAGTAAACCATAACAATTTTGGATAACCTGATAATATTTACCTGAATCATTCAGGAAAATCTGTAAATAATATTTACAACAATCATTGGAGTTTTTGTATAGTAGATACACTCTTTTGTACACGATTGAATAGAAATTGTATATGAGCTCTCGCACAAAAAAAAAATCGTGCATAAAATTCAATTCACATTTTATTTGCAAATAAGGTTTCCAGATTGTCTGATTTCTTGTGATTCCTTTTCTTCTATATCTGAATGAACTCTAGGAATAAAATATATTTTTAAATTTTTAAAATTAATGCATCAGGTTCATTCACTTATTATGGAACGCAAAATAATCCTCTTTTACAAAATTCTTTAAAACAATTTTAATAATGGAACTATTAGACAGCCTTAGAATCTTAATTTTTTTTTTGAAGTGACATTCCCGATGTGATTTTTGTCCTTCCTGTGGTACTCAGTTGCGACATTGAAAATTCTAATTTCCAAATGCATGCCCTAAACTGTTAAATTATAAACGACTCCATAGCAAACAATCGAAAATATTTTTGACCTATAAAAAAAATCATCGGATCCAAAAAATCAAATTTATATATTTTTAGCCAAGTTTCTCATTTACAAGTCATTGTTTTCTTTATGCACATACATACCTCCTACTGAGGTAACATCACAATGATTTTGATAGTATTATATAATAAAATAATGTTAGTGGTAATATTGAGAGTGTGCATGCATATTCAGAATCAAAGTTTTTCAATATGTTTCAAAATTGAGACTTAAAGATTAGAGAAACAAAAACTTAATTGAGCAAAAATGTGAGAAAATCTTTGGTAAAATTAAAAAGAGATTTTATGGGTTTTTAAAAAAGTATGTAACGTGAGCAGAACTATAATCCACCTGTTGGTTGTTAAACATGCTTACACTGTTTTCCCCTTTGTACGAATATTCTCCTCTTCATTAACTTCCCAGCCACTAGTTGAACTTTTGAAAAATGAGAGAATGTTTCATCATTTCTCTCGAAATCCTTTCCGAGCTGGAGGATATAAAAGGAGAAAAATCGCGCAATTCAACTTCAGTGCTATCGGAAATATTATATAGTGTACATAAAGAAGGGAGAATTGAGAGCAAATTTTTAGCATTTGGTTGTAAAAAATAGCTAATACATACATTTAAGTTATATTAAATGTTATTTATTTATTTGCTTTTTCAAAGTTATAAACATGAGAAATTAATAATACGTGTGCAATTGAAAAATTAGTGATTTTCAATTTCTCCAAATTTCATAAATTGTGATATTCAAAAAAGTATAAAAAAAAATGTTCATTCAAAGCTTTTATTAAGGCACAGCAAGAAAATGCTGCATGAGAGTCTATTTTTAAACTCAACATAGAAAAAAAAAATCTCATGAAATTCAAACAGGTGGAAGATAGATAGTTCAAAATGAAAGCGATGCAAATATAGTAAAGCTATTATATAATTTAATTTATGGTCTATGATGATGAAAACTTTAGAACATTCACGGTTAAATGTACAGACGAAGCTTGAATTTATCATATTTTAAAAATGTAATTTATTTCATTATCAAGCATAAAAGTATTGTTTCATACACTCTCATACAAAAGTTTTCTTTGAATTGAAAGCAACAAAAAGAATTGACGCTTCAATAAGAATCCTACGGAGCATCAAGAAAAATTATATTTCGACTTTAGCATTTATTTTCGACTGATTGAATTATTTTGTGATTTGACCAAAATGTAAGTTCCAATATTAACATCATTTTTTATTTTACTTTTACACAGACATCAACTAATTGATTTATGATTTTATGCAGTGTCTGCAAATTTTTAAAACAAAATCCATTATCTATATAAGATATCTTATACATATAAAAATTCTCTAAGTTATATCATACTAGACATATCAACACTCTCCAATACAGAACCCATTGCCTTGTTTGCTAAAGCAATTTTTCATGTTTTGCTGAAAAAGCAAGAAAATTAAGAAAAAAAATCAATAAATTCTAGGTACACACAGCTCGAAACATTAAAAAAGATTACAGATTTCATATTGCACATTGAAATTGTTATTCATAAATATGCTTATTAGTGCTATTTGAAATGATAAATTTTAAATGGAAATTTTGAAGCGAACTTAATCAATGATAATGTGTGTATAACAATGTTTAGTCATCCATAAAACTATTAAAGTACCATCTTTCAGTAGTAAAATTAATCACTCTCAAAAAGCTTTATTCACTCTTTTTTCCATTTGAGAAAACTTGTTCGCAATGATGTTGGGATTCTCTCTGTCATGCACAGACCCAAACAAATATAAAACACAAGACACTCTTCCTTTGATCATCCACTGAATAAAAAATTCTTTTAAAAATGGGGTTTGCTTTTTTGTACATTTGTATACACTTTGTTTTTTTTTTTGAAGATACATCTCTAAAGGTTGTCTCTAACCTTTTTCGAGTGCCTCAACTATGAGGTGACTTTAGGAAAATTGTCAAAGCCTCCCAAAAAAAATTTTTGCATCCATTTGTTTAAGTACAAAAATGAGAAATCTTCTTATTTAATAATACTTTATACTTTTCCAAAATTAAAGAAAAAGCAACAGAAACGAAAACTCCCCCAGTCCTTTACGATGGAAATTTTTACATGACTTTTTTAGTAAAAAGCACTCACGTTGAAACTCTCCGACAAAATCTTTATGTTTCAAGAGTCTTTGAGAATTCTGAAATAATATTGATATTATTTACAAAAGTACAGCCGAAAGAACACTTGGAATTTGAAAGTCAACCACGTTCCTTTTTAACTTTTTTAATATTCTTTTCAATGAATTATTATTTACCCTTTTTTGAAGAAATATTTTTCAATATGAACTTGAATGTTTTAACCTCGTTTTAGAACTTAAAATCCAGGTAAAAAAAATAATATTACGGCAATTAAGGAAATCTGGCCAAAAATTTATCATAAAATTTCTTTGATAATAACTTGTGCTTCTGTTCTTCTTCAACTTCAAACTGGCTTTTAAATACCCGAGAATTTATATGAAAGTATGCAAAGTAATTTTGTGAATCCAACTTTTTTTTTATATAGTTCGTTGGAAAAGTGTCTGAACTTTTAACAAATAACAGATATATCATTAGAACTTCTGTTTTATCACAAGCTAAATATAATCAAGACAAGACAAGGAGCAATCACAAAAAAAGAGAATCATGAAAATTGGAAAGTTTGCACAATGTTTTAACTAAGTTTCTCATTTTATTTTAAGTACAAAAGTACTTAAAGTCAGTTAAATTGATAAGGTATTTATTTTTGGCTTCAAGCTTTATAAGAAGGGAAGAAAAATTTATTATAAAGTGTCATTTTTTTAACAGTTTACTTTTTCTTTTTTCATATTAAGACTTCTATAGCGTAAAATCCCTTAAGTGCTATATTTTTGGAAGTTGAAAGAAAAATTGGGAAGTATAGCTCCATATCATCATTTATTTAAACATAAATAAAAAATTGTAATCGTTGTCTGGGTTACCAATGCTATGCGTATTTAAGCACAATATATTAAATTAATAATAATGATGAATTTTGAATTTTTTACTAACGTAGAGAAAATGAGGAGCAAAAGGATCAATTCCATTTTCATGTACGAAAAACTTTCATCTGTATTTTTTTTTTTCACATTATCCGTCTCCCACACATGAAATCATTATTTGGCTTCTACTTCAGTGTAATCACATTTTGCGTGTATATGTGTGTATAAGAGATGTGTGGTTTTGTAAGTGAGTTCACTACAAAAATGTCAGAAAATAAGTTAAGCATAAATAGATACATAAACGAGGTTTTGAATTGAATACTCTTTTATATTTAATTTAATTTTCAAGCTAAACATTTCATTGTATATTATAAATTGTGTAGAGTTTCACTCTAAACACACAGAAAAAAAAGGAATCACTATTCAAACACATTTTCATGTCATAAAACCCCTGAGGTTAAGGACTGTGTTTTCTTTCCTTTGCTCAATTTGGTTAAACAATTCAAAATAATTATATTCTCCGTCACCGTTAGCGGAAATTGTTATTTACCGTTCCAATTTTCTTTTCCATCAACGCTTTTCTCTCTACTATCAATGCTGTCGTGTGTTTCAAAGGATGCTATAATCTCTCAGACTCAATAAAGCTCATTTATACTTTTAGAATTGTCTTGGTATATGACTTTATCTCTTCTTCACGTTTTTCTTCAAACGAAGCGAAAATTTTTCAGTGGGAGATGAAAATCGTCAAAGAAAATTAGAGTAATTTAATTAATGACATACCTAATACTTTTATGTTCCTACAGTATTAGATAAAATTTTAATTTGCAATGAATTTCATAGAACTGAAACATTAGATTATTATGTGTGGAATTTAGAAGAAAAAAAAAAACACTTGTTGCTTTAATATTAATAGATTCACATACGAGATTTTTTCAACGTACATGTTATATGCTGCAATCAAAAAAAGATTCTTCAAATTGTTTTATTTGTAATAAAAAAAAAATTGTTCAAATTTTACCCTCGGGGATAATAAAAATGCAATTTGGCAAATGTGAACAGTGAACGAATTCAAATAAAAACTTAATTTAAGGTTGTAAAATCATCAACAACTTTGTTCCTAAATTCAAATGATCTGTCATATTAATTATTCAATTAGTTCACAAGAAGCAGGTATCTGGTGTACGTTTTAAGGATGCCATAAATATTTCATGACAGTTTTTTATCATTTTAGTTTACGCTGTGATTGAATTAGATTGGTAGAGTCAAAGAGAAGCCATTAAATGCATAAAAAATGTTATTACAGATATTAAATTTTTTGATAAATTGCAAAAAATTCTTTAAAAAATATTCAGACATAATGAAAATTCTTAATTGTTCTACACAATAAGACACAAGAAAGGTATTACAAAAAAAAATCGTAAAAATTCAAGAGAATTATTATTTATACCCAAATTTTATACTTGAAGCAATAACTGTTGAGAATAAAACCTTATATTCCCGAAGATTAACATGATGCTGAAATAAATTTTCTGTAATCATAGCTTTTTAATAATAAAACGCTCCCCACCATCAACATTTGTCTCTTTCCTTATTAATATTTGAGAGAGAGAAAATGTTGCTGCTCATGCTCACTGTATCAGTAGAGATTGCTTTGAGGAGCGCAAAATCCCCGAATATAAAAGAAAATATAATTCAAAAAACGTGTAAGTTATCGTGCAACAAGTGATTTTTTTAATCTCTATTTATACATAATTTATGAGCCAAATTATCATTAAGACAGTCTTCTACCCCAAAAAAGGTCGTTTATAAAAAAAATTCAAATCTCAAACTTTCATTATTGAAATGAATACATCCCGAATAGTTGTTTCGAAATCAATTCCATTATAAGATGTATGCACTTTCAAAATCAATCCCCAGGAAAAAAAGAATTCACCTAGCAATTTTGAGCTGAAAATTGATTTGTATGCTGCTGAAGAGATGTCAAAAAACCGAATGTAGACGAGGGCAAATTGGCAGGTTTTCGAGGGTCAAATTTATGTTTAGCCTCTAATTTATTTTTAAAGCACATCACAATCTAGGATTCCTTTTACTTTTTTTTTATTTTATTCTATTTGAACAGGTTACAATTAGAATTTTTAAAGAGAGAAAAAGTAAAACTGAAAGGATGCAATCAATAAATTGAAACAAAATAATTTAAGAAGCAAATTAATCCCATGAGATAAAAGCAACGCAATAACGAGTCACGATAGATTTTTATTTATAAAAGTAAGAGTCCTTCGACAGCTTTTCGTTCTAATTTAAGAGAATGGTGCCTTGATTCAGTAGTGTAGCAAGGGGAATAGGCAACTAAGATCGCGGTAATGAAATTTTGTATAAAAAGCCACAAAAATGCAGACGCTATTGTGTGCATTTTTTACCAGACTATAAAAAATAATCACATTTCCTTCACCACTGCCTAATGCCTTCATAGATTGTAAACAATTTTTTATCAATATCTGTACAGATTTTTGATGCGTTCTATTGTAATAACATATTTTTGAAATCCTAGACTATCAAAAAACCATTTAGAATCACGAAGCATCTTCGACAACCTTGACTTTATTTTATTATTTGAAATTACACCATCAATGTTGATTCTTAAATTAATATTCAAGAGATTTTTATATGCAAATAAAATTATAAACAGGATTTTCGTCAGATAATATCAAGCACAAATCTCATCTGATTGTGTAATGTTTTCTGGGATACATGAAAATAAAGTTTTACTTTCACACATCATGTGTGTGTGTTTATGTGTGCATAAATTTTTATGATAAATGGGATATTAACCCTTCCATTTCTAGATATTTTCCATTATAAATGATGAGGTTCTATTGTTTTATAACAAGGACAAAAGAGTTTTATGCTTTAAAAATATTGGTCCTGATGAATGATGAAAATTTTTGTATGCAATTATTTGTTTCGTCGGGTTTCGTCAAGTGATTTAATGAAATTTCCATTATTTCCATGAATAAATAGGTCATGCTCAAATTGTAACTTAAATCATTTTATGTTTTATTATTTCACAAAATTTGTAAGTACTTACTTATAAGTAAGACTATCATTCAGTTCAAGAATAATCTTTCATTTTACAAGTTATTACATAAAACCTACATAATGCTTTCCGTTTGTTCTTTTTATTTTATTCCCTTCAGGTCCTATATAAATTAAAAAAAAATCTTTCCAGTAGCAAAACAAGATCAAAACATAAATTTTTTACAGTAAAAATGACTATGTCAAATAGATGAAGTAAAATTAACTGTCATATTATATAATTATTAAATATACTACATCAGACTCATGGTGCGTGGAAAAACTACACTGTAAATATGAATCATGTCAAACATGCGACATTACAGGTCAAGTGAATTTACATTTAACTCAGGAATAATAAGAAATATTTGGAAACAAAACTTGTCTTGGTTCTATTCAAACAACCCATAGCTCAAATTATGGTTTAGTCAGGAATAGTCTGCGTGGTGTAACAATTGTATTGTTCCATTCGGGAAGCTTTTCTACCTCGAGTGAGCCAAGACTTTTTAATTTCCGAAATATTTCTGAAAAACAATAATTAATTAGGATATGATTTTTGCTTACATTACACGAGTTTGTCTTTATAAAATATTATTTTTCTCAATATCATTAGAAATTAAAAAAATTGTATAATTGAGAACAATAATTACTAATTTTAATATCTTTAAAAAGTCTAACAATTTAAGCGCATTTTCAAAATAATTTTAAATAGGCAATAAGGTATGAAACCGTATGAAATAAGTTTACTTCTTGTCAAGGCTCCCGCAGATTATAATCTTTTAAAAACGAAGATTATAATCTTTGTATGAAGATTAATAAAGATTATAATCTGCGGGAGCCTTGCTTGTTGTGTTATAATAGGAAAAAAAGAAGATTTAAATCAAATTAAATATGAATTAACATCATTTATAGTATAATTGTTGAATTTGAAGGAAAATGCGCTTATATCTTAATTTTTATGAACTCTTTGATTTTATGCAGTTTATTGCACTTCATTACATAATAAAATAATCTATAACCAATTAAAATAATCATTAACTGCTTTAATCTCAAAATGAACATGTTAATAAAGTAAAACATTATTATTCAAAATGCATTATTAATGCATGCTCATCATTTTTTCACATTTTAATCACATAGCAGCATCTAGATTTACATAGATAAAATATTCTGCACCCATTTTTGTAAGGCAAAACATTCTTGCGGGTTATTGGATCATTACTTAACACATTCCTAAAAGAAATAGTATTTCTTCTGATTATTGATTGGCAGCAATTTAGATACTAGTCACTTCATGCCGAACAACAAAAAGAATTTATGAACTAAAAGCAATATACCTTACAAAAACAAAAGGAAAATAGACTGTACGTTGGCATGCCTGAGGGATGTTCATGTACAATCTATAGATGATTTTGTTTGTAAGAAGAGACTCCCATTTCTTTTCTTTTTTTACTCTTCGGGGCAATATATCAGTCTTTGCAAAATATCCAATTGAAGTTTTCCAGCTTAAAGGAAAATTGTAAGAAAATACCTTTCACATTTGATTTGATCATTGACCTGGCATTTGAGTAATATTTTGACTTTTATAAATTCGACAACAGCTAGCTTTTAACTTTAAACCGAATTATGAGAAATAATTTTGCCAAAAATGAAAATTTTATTACCATTCATACAAATATAAATTGACCTTTTATTCTTGTCGTAGGTTGTTCTTACAGCCCCCGCATTTAACCATTACCGCAAAAATGGGTTTAATCGGTACTATAAAGCACTATCACTGCACTTCTTCAGTTGATTTTTTGTTGATATTTTAATTGAAATAAAATCATAGTGATTGAAACGCTCGGAAATATGTTAATCATAAGCATTTTTATGCATGCCTGCTTTTCATCAAAAGTATATTAAAAGCCACATTTTAGAGAAAAAAATTACACTTAATGAGAAAATATAAAAGCTTTTTTGCTTCACTGTTATTTTTTTATGCTTTATCATCTTGGTTCATTAATGGTAAAAAACAATGCTTTTTAATCATTTTCAGGACTATGACTGCAATATGTTTCGTTTGCAACTTACCTATTTTGAGTCATCAAGTTGGTTTAGGTGAGTTTTTGTTTTTTAACAAACTTCAGACTTTCCATTCCATTAACATTTTGAGGATTAATTGAATCTTTAATTATAATTCAATCGAAAATAAATATATTAAAATCTTATTTCTATTTCATTAAGTTTGGAGTGGAGGAAACGGTTGGGATGATTTAATGAGAGAACAAGTGAGTCGCAATAGTTACCGATATACATATTTGAACAGTGATGTACATTTGAGTATTATTTCTTTAAATTCTAGGAATGTGAATCGACAATACGCCAACGATTAGGAGGAAGGAGAGATTCTGCAGCTCAAATTTCCGGTGCTTCACCCCCATCCACTTCACCACCCCCTAATCGTAATAGACGAAGAAGTTCTTTAGCTCAATTAACTGATATTTTAAGAGAGTGGAGTGGAGGCTCGAAAAGAAATCAGAAGCCACCATTGAATCGTCGTGAAACTTTAGCTGACCTAGCAAGAAGTTTACCATGGCACCGTGTAAGCAATGAGCAATATACTCCTAGCAATGTTCCTCGAAAGAGGCGTGAATCAAGTGCAGATTCTGGGATTAAAAGCATGAGATCAAGAAGAGATTCACATACACCCGATTTTACAAAAGGATGGAACAAGCGCGACATCACGAGTGAAAAAGATGTACCAGAAGTTCCAATAATTTCTGCACCAGAAACCTCAGTTCGAAACGGATCTAGGAGAGGTTCAGGTGATTCGAGTTACAAAGCAGTAAGACGAGATTCACTTGTTGTTCCACCTCCAAAGGTAGTGGCTGTGCAGAAAAAACGTAGAGATTCATTAGCTGCTCCCGAAATCCCAAATTTTAGACAGGAACAAAGACCATCAACAAGTTCAGCAGAATCAGGTCCTCTTTTTGCTCCCACTCAAGTCGATTCATCATCACAATCAATCCTTATGCCCACCATAATAACTAGCACTGTAAGTCCCACTAGTCCAAAATATGAAATCGTTAAGTCTGGCAGAAGAGACTCTACAACGCAATGCAGAATAAATCGTCGTGAGTCAAGACTCCAACGGCAAGCCACTGCTTACGATGAATCGTGTACGCCATGGTCTCGACGCGGATCTCAATCACAACAAACATCTCTTAGTCCAAGTGGTGATGCTGTGCCGACTGAAAGTATTAATTTATGTGAAAGACAAGCAAGACGAGATAGCTTAAGTCCCGATATTAACACATCAAAGTAATTTTGCTTGTTTATTATAGCTATTAAGTGCATTTTTCATGTTCAATTTTTTATAGTTCTTGCATTTAATATGATAAATGTTTTATATTGGCTTTACTTAATTTTCTTTTGGTATCGTATAGTCAGTAGATTGTTTATGTGCTTTAATTTTGATTTAATCGTTATTGAGTATTTATTTTTATGAAAAATGCACACGAACTTTCCAAGCTGCTTTTACTTATTTGTTATTGAATATCACAGAAGCAGACGTGATTCTAGATCTCATCTGTCTCCTGACAGAAATAATGAACGAGATAATAGTCCTAGACGAAGAAGCAAATTGCGAAGACAATCATCCTCAGCACCCAGAACATCAAGATCACCTGATAGTAGCTGTTGTAGTTCAAGGTGCACAAATGTGATAATTTATTTTAACAACATATAAACTGTTCATTCCAATTGTAGAGATCCAAGTCCAGGAAGGCTGCCAAATCAACCAATTGAATGTACACCCCGACCGCAAGCAATTAGAAGACAATCAAGCACAACCGAAGAAATATTGATCGCAAGAGGTTTTAGAAGACAAAGTACGACAGAAGAAATGATTCGTTGTCGTAATTTTCGAAGACAAAGTTCTCAATCTGATGACACTTGTCAAAGGTATGATAATAAAAATTTGTAGAAATCCTTGAAAATTGAGATTAATGCATGATCTGTGTAAAAAAATTAAACTTCATAAATAAACTAAAGCAAAAACTTTATTTTAACTCCAGATACAGAGGTAGAAGAGGTAAGAATTTGTGTAAGCCATAAATGGTATAAAAATCATACAACATGATCGAATTCACTGATGCAATTCTTTACAGATTCATGTGCACAAATTATTGATGGTACCATAGGAACAATGACTAGTAAGAATTAACATATTTCTATTAATTTTTCTGTAAATTAGTGGTATGATTTTTTTTAAATTAGTTGATTGACTCATACTGCATAAGTTGAGTAAATACATAACTAGAGTTTTTAAAAGGTTGTCTGCTGACCACCATTAAATATTAATGATATTAGGGAAAATTATATCATTCCACAATGAAAACGGAAGCATGAATTTTAATTCATTTATAATTGACAGTTCTCTTTGTTAATACCGAAAATGAATACAATTCGTATACGATTTCACTTATGTTTAACTTTTTGATTTAATTCAAAACTTGAATGACTTTAACTAATTTTACACTTTGCATATTTTATATTTAACAGTTGAAACGACCAGCACATTTTTTGATTCCTCTACCCAAACAGGTAATCGATAGCATTTAATTACTATTACTATGCTCAAATTGAAAATTTTATTAAATTAGCATTTAAACATGTCATTTAACATTGGATATAATTGACATAACCTAACATTATATTTGTGTTAAAGTATCTAAAAAGATCATATTGATTCCAATACACCTGAATAAAATATTTTGATTTATTTTTTATTTCTCTATCCATTGGACACAATTTACACAATTATAAACTCCTAACCATTAATATTGCATTACTTTTAGTCTCTATAACTCAATTCCGATGGTTTCATTCCATTTAATAACATTTTCATAATACCTTAACATTATATGTACGCTTAGAAATCCAAAAATCATCGTATACTATTTTTTTGATAAAAGAAAGTTCTTCTTTGGCTGCGTTCTGATCAATATCAACATTCAATGCTTGATTCCAAGAACATTAAAATGTTTTGTTGATACTACAATATAAAAGCTAGGATAGGCAAACATAGAATTTTTAAAAGTAATCGCAATGAAGAAATAGGAAGGGAAACAGAAAGATAAAAGGCACGATTTCTGAACAATTGAATTTATGCAATTAAAATCAATTGAAAGTAAAAGATTAGAATCATGACTAGGTATAAAGGATTAATAATTGAAATTGTGAGTTATTTGAATAAATACTAAAAATGGAATTAAATTAAAGTTGTTTAATTTGACATAAAATTGGCACGTCTGTCGTACGCATAAATTCAATTGCAATACTACAAAATATAAAACTAAAGTCGGTATGTGAACGCATAATTTCATTTAAAAGCAATATCATTAATAACATCATTGCTTATGATGTTGAGGGAAGAAGTTGTGTGTATGCTCATATTTGTTTTGCAAAGATATCATACATTCTATAGCATGTTGGGTATATGGATGTGAAAAATATTCTCATATTACATTTATTGATACTACAGCATTTCCCAAATTGATAATAATTACTAAACAAGACTGGAAAGAGTAGCTTTCCAGTGTGGTGGTGTGAAGAAATCCACCCCGAGTTGAAAATCATCTTTCCAATACATATTTACTATGCATGTTTTCCACACTTCCAAAAAATGGAAAGGTATGGTGCTATCAATTCATTCACTCTTCTATCAGTCTTAATTCACTTCTCTCAGTTGAGTTATACACTCCTTACTGTAATGTTGATAAAGAAAGTTACTAAGAATTAAGTTGGATAAAAAAAGAGAAAAAATTATGCTGGTTTATTTTATAAGAGAAAATAAGTATAATTTTGCGACTTTATCAAGATGGGCTTAATAGATAAATAATATGAGTGAAAGTATTCAGGATTTAAATATCGTTTTTAGTAAAAAATTAATTTTAACTGTTGATTACAACCAAAGTGTATTAATAAAAAAGTGGATTCACGCCGTAGGTTCCAGTTTCGGTCTGTTTATCACAACAGTCCAAGAAACACTTTACGAACAAGAAGTTTAAAAAGTAAAAGAATCATTCATTACAAGAAAGAAATGGCAAAAGCTATCTGAAGAAGAAAATAATTCTCTATAGATTTTCACTTTTTTCATATTTTTTTTTTCTTCAAACAAGAAAAAAATATCAAGTTTCCATGTTTAATTTTGAGAGAGTGGAAAATTGGGAAAGATGAGTTTAATGTATATTACAGAATACAATGAATATATGTGTATGAGCAATTATGCTGTTTATCTACATTAAAAAAAAATCATCTTTCCTTGATTGTCTTAAAACAATATTTGCGTTGAGGAAAATCTCTCAAAATGTAATTTGGTCAGTACGAAGGAATTGGTCATAAAAAAGCAACAAGTATTGCATATGTAATGCTTTGTTTTTCCAATTCTCTCTTTTTTTTTGTCATTGTTGAAAAGAGAGTTTATTTTCTTTCAATTTTTTTTTTGATTATTCTTCGAGTGATTCGAGTAAATATATGAAAAGGTTAATAATGGAATTCTTTAATGTTTCATTCATAGAACAATCCCTTCTCTATGATAATAATATGTATCATGAGGAATGCTTGAGATGCAATGCTTGTGCTGTCAATCTCACTGGTGTGAATCAAAAACGAGCAAGACGATTCAAAAATCAAATTTTATGTGATTTACATTTTGCAGGTTTGAATATTATTCATAAAATATGCTTATTCAATTTAATTCGTAATAAATTTGAATTTTCCTCCTCCTTTCTTCTTTTTCTTCGTCTCTTCCTTTTTATTCATAATTTATTGTATTAGATGTAGCATTAATGGAATGCTCAGATTTCATGCAACAGTTGCGAAGCTTTAAGCCACAATCACTTGGGTCAATAGTAGCTCGACGTAAAAGCTCTACAACCTTAATATTCCCATTGCCATCACAAGGCTGTTCTGGTAAGTTTAATATTTTTTATGTTATAGGGGGTCGGTAAATAGTTACGTCACACATTTGGGGATTGAAAAAGTTGTTCGGAAGCTGTGTGTTGTTTTAAAATTTTTATAATTAAGTTTAAAGTGGTGCCAAAAAAATACAACTTATTTGAGATTGACGTATTTTATAAACGACTCCATAGATGAGAAGGAATGTTAAGCACATTTTTCATCTAATGGCTCATGAGTCATCAGTATGTATTGAAGAAAGCTATCATGCATAGTTCCTCATTATTATTCTCAATGAATATCTTTAAAGTTAAAAATTTATTCATTTTATGGATAATAATTTCTGGAATTGATTATCATTAATATAATTATTATTGTTGGACACTTGAAGTGCAGAAATTGTTTCAACATGAAAGTTTATGTGCGGAAAATTCGCAATATAATATAAATATAATAATATTCTACAAGTGGAGCAGCCAAGAGTGATAAAACCCAAGTGAAGGAAATATTCGAATTATTACTGGCTGTAAGATTCACAACAAGCGTTTAAAATTAATATACAGCTTGGTGTTTGCCTTACAGTGAGCAATGATGCGGAACTTCATCAAATTTTAATTAAATAAAGTTAATAGACAAAAATGATGAGATCATCTTAACGTTCTTTAATATTATGACAGTTTACGTTCAAATTCAACAGCATTAATTGTAAATCTATAAAGGCGTAAAAAAGATATAATCGTTAACTTGTTTATAGAAGAAATCAATTGGTTGGATGTTTGAAGTTTATGAAGAAAAAAAAGGAATCTAGACCAAATTCAATAAAAATTCATAATCTAAGCTTATTATGACAGTAGAGGCTTTGTGAGAAAAAAATTACAATGGAAGATGTGAAAGCATTTTTAATAATTTACTGTAATTTCCCAAGCTTTATCTTTTATACCCTACTGTGATGATAAGACCGATATAGTAGGATCAAAAAAAGTTGTGCAATACATTTTAATTCTCATGAAAAATCTGTGTTGACTTTGCTTTGTCGAAATTTTAATAGCAAAGGAACTGTGACTTAATGAATACTTAAATGAGGTTTACTAAGAATCTAGCCACTAATTGCTAGTGTCAGTCTTTTTTTGTAAAAACAATTCTATAATTTTCTTCGCTTTGTTTAAAGTTTCAAAGACGGAAAATGTGCTATCAATGTATTCACGAGTACGTGATGAATGGAAATTTGGATAATTGGATGAAATACTTGATTGATAATAACACCTAAATGAATTAATTAAATTTCTTCATTAAATCTTTCAAATACAGATGAATTTTGTGAGGAATATCCCCATGCGTTAATACCAACTCCTGGCTATTGGATTGAGTGTTCAAGACAAAAGATTGCACAAATTAATCAACATGTTTGGGATGACAGTGAGTCAGAGCATGATGATGAGCAGCGGGCGGGATGCAGCGTCGATATACATGATCGCAATTATAACGATTTATATGAAGATGATGAAGATTCCGATACAGTTCCTCGAAAGAAAACCACAATAGAAGAACAGTGGGAACAACAGCAAAGTTTTGAACTAACATCAGTTGAGCAGGAAACATATGAGAAATATTTTTATGGATCTGAACATTGGAACTATTTTACAAACGATGAAGATTTGGGTCCAGTAATATTATCAATAAAACAGGAAACATTGAACGGACGTGATCAATTTAGAATATTAGTCAGAGCCATTTCTTATACAGTGCATGGTTTAATTCCGGCATCAAGTGTTTTCGCTAATAGGTAGGCTTTAAAAAAATATTTCCTTTTTTCAATCTTCCAACATCTTTGCACTTCAATTTTGTTGGAAATTAATTTCATAAAATTAATCATTTATTATCATTAAAAGATACAATCGAGAAGAGGTTGTTAGTTCTCTAGGAAAGGAAGTAAACTTAAATCCACCTTTGACACTTGGTCAACTTCCCGACACACCTGAAGAATTGTTAAAATTGGATCAAGTTTTTATAAAATCTGAACTGAAAGTTGGTGTTATCTATGTAAAAGAAGTAAGTTTGTGTTAATCATCTACATTATTTTGTGATTAATTGAACTGATTTGTTAACAGGGTCAATTCACAGAAGAACAAATTTTAGACAATAATGAAAATTCACCAATGTTTGAAGAATTTCTGCAACTGTTAGGAGATAAAGTGAGGTTGCGAGGGTTTGATAAATACAAAGGGGGTCTTGGTATGTTAAACAAAAGTAACCCCAAAATATGTAGTTTTGACTTTTAACAATTTTGTCAACAGATACTGTCCATGATCTAACTGGTCTTTATTCCGTTTATACGAATTGGCGAAATATTGAAATAATGTTTCATGTGAGCACACAACTTCCATATGAAAAGCACGACCCGCAAAAATTGCAAAGAAAAAGACATATTGGAAATGATATAGTATGCGTTGTGTTTTTAGAGGCTGATAATACAGCATTTAGTCCAGCATGTATTAAAAGTCATTTCTTACACACGTTCATTTTGGTATGAAGACAATTCAAAAATTAATGGTATCCCGGTTATGTAAATATCTTTATTTTTTTTTTTATAAAGGTGAGAGTGTCCGCAAGAATTAAGCGTAAGCCTACACGATACGAAGTTTCTGTAGTAACAAGAGATGAAGTTGGAGCTTACAAGCCATATTTATGGGAACAATCTGTATTTGAAAAGGGATCGATGTTTCGGTAAATTTTCAATAGACTTATCATAAAATTTGTTTTAATGCAAAGTCTCTTATATACTAAAGCGAATGGCTTCTTACGAAAATTGTTAATGGTGAAAGGGCTTCATATTCAGCTCCAAAATTTGCTCGAATGCAAGAACGAACAAGATCACAAATGCTAGAAGATATCGTTGCTAATTTAGCAAATCATGCTGAAACAGGACAAATACCAAAGCCTTATAGACGTGGTAGTTGGCGACCAATAGGACATATGAGACCGTCTTCACCATTATTGGATTCTGTTCGTGACCAATTTGAAGGTATTTTTTTACAGTAGAATTATTTCTACTTCATTTTCGATTTTTCTTTTTAACACTCTTAAATTTATTTCAGACTATGATCAATTAGCAAAAGATTTTACACGCGTATTCTTAAATACAGAGCCCTCTTGTTTACAAAACGCACATTTGTTCGATGTTGTCTTTCTCGTTGGGCAGACAAAGCAGAAAGCACGATTTATTGGTGTTAGAGCTATACTGGGAGTTCGATCAAGAGTGTTTCAAGTTAGTAAACATATTAATTTACCCTGAAGTGTATCCAATAGTAATAATATGGATTTGGAAAATAGGAAATGCTTTATGGAATACAAACTGGCTTTGGAGGATCACCTCAAGTTCCTGTCGCCGAATTATTAGCAAGACCAGCACCAACTTTACTGTCACCTCAAAACCAACGCCCAAAAAGTTCAAATTTTCTTCAAGTTCCTGACATTGAATCTCGTCCGAAATCCGTTCCTTCTTCACCAATGGTAAAACGCGCCTTCTCACGTTTAGGGAATATTACATCAAGTTGGGGTTCACGAATTAGGTCAAAGCAACAATCTCAGCTGAATGTAGAGGATAAAAAGAAGTGGGCATCGTCACAAGATTGTTCAGATAAAGACAACAAAGATCGTTCTTCAAAGGATAAATCCGCAGCAGTGCCTCGTAAGCAAAATGTTAACCTATTTCTATGACTTTAGAGTTCTTATGCATGTTAATTCTTATAGGATTATCAGTATGTGCTGACGCTCAGAAAGTTGACAGAGCGAAACTTGCACAAACGGAATTTACTATTATCGAATTTGATCCAGACACATTTAGAGTACTCTTAGATTATTTACATACGGGAAGCTGTCCTTTAACATGTCAAACGATACCTGGACTTATATGTGCAGCCGAGCATTATGATTTACCAGAGTTATTGCAAGCATGTTTTCACCATGCAAAACAATTTCTCAGGATTGATATTATTTGTTCCATGTTAATATCCTTAGAGAATTATTATTGGAGATATACATCAGCATCTGAACTTGTTAATATGATTTTAGGTAAGCAGATTTAAGATTAAATTTTTTTAAACATAATTCTTATAATATTATCTATGCATTACAGCTTTTGTAGAAACGAGGGCATATGCTTTATTTCTAACTCCAGATTTTCTAAACTTAAGTGAAAGTATGGTGCAAATGATAATGTCTAGAAATTTAGAGATACCAGAAGTTCGGAAATTCGAAGCTATGTTATCATGGGCCAAACATAAGGTATTCTTTTTGTTTATAAATTATCCTATGTATCAGGTTCATTATTGATGGACGAAAAATTATTACATTAATATATCAGTTTTAGACTTTTTTGATTGATTGATTATGAAGCTTCTACCCAAATTTTTCAAGTGATTAATTTCTGTCTCAAAAATTATTTTAAGGTAAAATCCAAAGTATCTGCCAAAACAGATGCCAAAGTAGAATTTCGATGTATTATGGAACGCTTAGCGCGAGATTTAAAACTTCATAGAATTTCACCTCAAGAATTAATAAAAATAGTCTTACCGTCTAAAGCTATAAAGAATGAAAGAATATTAGAGACTTTAATGTATCAAGCGAACTCAGGTATGATCAATTTCCACAAATAATTACATTAATCATATATTATAAATTATACTTGTTTAGGCATGTATCGTATACAAGACAGTTATTTGGAGGCTTGTCAGGAACGTTTACAAAAACAAGACTCAAGATACAGTGAATTTGGCGAATCGTTTGATTGTGGATTATAAATATGTTAATGTCTTATTTTTTGATAGATGATAACCATCTTCAGTTTTGCACCTTTCAGTAATATTTCAATTATTGCATATATTCATGATAAATTTCCTCATAATTGATTACAAGTTATGTCATAATATTGAAAGGGATAAGGACGAAATAATAACGTCTTATCAATCAAAAAAGAGAGCAAACACGAAGCCCGATAATAAGACAAACATCGTAAAGTGTTTTACCTTTATAATAAACTATTTTACATATATATTATATATGTTTATATGTTACCTATTTATTAACAAATTTGTCTCATTCCAATCTTAGTCGAATTAAAGTGTAAAGTAAATTATTATCAATTGTTCAGTTTAAATACGTTAAATATCCTTACATTTCATCTGATTTTAAAGTAATACACGATTTTTAGTCTTCAACATTATGAATAAAGGCTGCATCATTAAGCCTTAACGGGTATATTCATGTGGCTAAATAGTAGATCGATCTAGTATAAAGTCCCACTCACCGAAATCATTTCATCGTTTTTCCAAAATTGTTTCTCAAAGAGTGATTCCAAAAGTATTGATATTGAAAGGAAAATAATCGAAACATAAATGCACGTTTTGCTAGCTGAATATGTGCGAATTTATAATAACGGAAATATAAATAGAAAATATAATAGTAATTATATACTAAAGTCGACTGAGAATAACTAGAAACAAATATGTGTATAATGTTGAATCTTTTTCTAAATGATCCGAAATCTACATTAGTTTTTAAACAAACAAAAAAAAAAAAAGATTAGAAGAAAATGATGAAAAAATATAACTGGCTGTTTCAGTAATAAAAAAAAATTATTAAACATATATATTATATACAAATGTTTATCTCTGAATAATCATATTTTTTAATTGAATGATCAATGGAAAATAATTTTTATATATTTTCTTCGATCACGTGGATTACCTAGAAATTTTAAATAAATATATTAAGGAAATAAAAAAGATTGAATGATAGCGAATGTAAACCACAAAAAGATAAATTAATGTCACCAAAATAAATGAAATTAAACTTATTTCAATGTTACAATGTTTGTTATAATAAGCTGATTTAAGAAATGATTTAAAAATGAGCATTCCTTTTTTGAAAATAAACACCATTGAATTATATGCTTTGTACATGTTCATTTTTTCTTAAAATAAAGTTTTAAACTATATTATATTAATTTTGAAAACTATGTCATTTTATTAAACATCATTAATCCAAATTATTTACAGACTACCTTTACATTTAAATGTATATCGTCAAATTCTGGTTTGAAAATATTCTGGTTTGCATTAGATCCTTGTTACCCTATAGAAAAGCTGTATTGATTTTAGGCAAGGTAGGAATATCCGTTGCTTCAAAGAAAGCAAGCTAATCTGTCAAGCTTTAAACCTATAAACATATGCTATCCGTTAACCTTTAAATGAATGCTGCGCAAAGCTTGGTCTAACCACAAGACTTTCGATGGTACGTTGTGAATATGCCCACATTGGGTTTCTACCCGATACACTAGTTTAAAAACAAAAAAAATTCTTGCTACAAAATTATATCTTTTCAAAATAACACAAGATTTAAAAGTGAAGTATAAAAGGTTTGGAAAGATTGATAAGAAAAAAATTAAAGAATATGATTGGAAAAAAGTTTAAATGTCAAACCTAGATTTTAAATCTGAATTCATTTTAAAAAACATATATTCACAAAAACATTGAATATTTCGAACTGTTTTGAACATCTTAAACTGCAGTTTGTATTTATAATAATGCTTAATGTGGGGCATTATTTTTCAACTTCCACGCGTGTTTTTTTTTAATAACGATTTCCAGATTTTCAAATACCTTATGGATTTATGATAGGTAAATTATGAACGCACCCATTTTTTTATATTCAGCAGGCATATTGAAATAATTTTTTGAATTTTTTTGAAAATTATAAAAATTATAAAAATTAATTGAAAATGAATTCAGAACGATTATTGGTCCGTTTGATCTTAAGAAATGGTAAGTCCTCATCAGATAATAAAGAGATATGTTGGTTTTTAAGCCTTTTTAATTAAATTGAGTGAATATTATCGCTTCATTCGTAATAGAACTCAATTTAATTATATTGCTGTAATAAGCATTGTTATATAATTAATCTTCTATTGGTGCATTAATGATCAAAGATATTGTTATTTCTAGCTATTTTCCTTAATATTAAGAATGTAGAATTAAGAAATTTTTGAAAGAAAATTATTGATTGCATAACCAATATATAGACAGCAAAAAAAGTATAGAAATAAAGATTAAAGATCACGTATTTCTTTTTAGCATTGTCAAAGAGAACTATGGCAAGCCATGGACGTCGTCATCCAGTAGCAACAATGAACGACTTGCCAGTTCCACAAGGTGATTTCTTTGCAAGACATGCAGCAAACCAACGCAGATATAATACAATTTTGGCTGCTGGAATTATTTCAGTTGTATCAGGATTATATGCCGTAAGAATCCAATAATTTATTTTCAAAATAAGCACATGATTCAAAATTCTTTTCAATTATTTTTAGTGCACTCAAACTGATGTCATGTCGTTGAACTTCTCACCACCAGACACATACGAATAAGCTGCAAGTAAAAATTTCATAAACTTCTGCCGACCTCAGGATACAACATTTAAACAATCCATAAACTGCATTTAAAAGTATAAAACGAATCTATATTTTGTGATTTGATTCTGTTTGTACCTCAAAGCAAAGCTACTTACATGTATTGATTGATATATTTATTTTTTTGTCAAATTTATATACCTTTTATACATAATGAACCATAATTCAAAAAAGTTTAATTGGCAAACAGAAATTTTAGCAGCAGTCCTTCCTGATTGGCGGAATAAAAAAAAAATTATAGAATTAAAATTACGGAATAAAAGTGAAAGTATAATGGATCATTAAATAGTCTTGTTTTTATTTTACATTTTTTCCTCTTTAGACATTAGTAAAGTATAACTTTTAATTAATAGCGATAAATTTGTGAGTGTGTATATATAGTTTTAATGCGATCTTGCAATTTCTGAGAAGAAGCTTAGTATTTCATCAATTGTAAAATCTAATGCAATCATTGAGCCTGGATAACATCTAGCAACAAACTCTTCATATTGTGAAAGTTGTGCCAAAAATTCTTCTTGCATTGCTCTCCAAACAACTTGAAGTAAATTCTCTTCCTCGCAAAGATGCTTCTCTACCTTTTTATATAGATTTTCTAAGCCTTTCTTAACTTCTCGTTGAGGATACTGAGCTATAACTTTCCGCAATTCTTGCTTTGAAAAGGCTAATTGATAACTTATTTCAGATTCTTTGATCCCTTGTGATACTTTATTTTGAACGCCATCGAAAAATTGCTAATGAAAAATGACACATAATAATTAAAAAGTCAGGGAGCATGAAATTCTATGACTTACGTTTAATTTCTCTAAAGGTCTACCGAAATATTTAATGACGTATGCTCTTAGAGCTTCATTATATCGGTATTTCGCTTCCTTTTTTAAATTTTCTAATGGAGTGACTTTAAGACGTGCTAATTGAGAATGCATATGATGATAATTTTCCATTTTAACAACTTGTGATGGTGTTTTTGAATGCTCCAATGAAAGTTGATTAATAGCTGGATATTTAAAAAAAAAATTAAAAAAAAATAGATATGAAGAATAATAATTTAAACTTACCTTGAAATATAGCGTCAACAATTTTGACATACCACTTATCTAAATCAGTTCGTCTTTCACTTTTCCTGAAAATACCTTCGATAAGAGCAGCAAATTCCTCAAAATTTTCTACAAAACATAACAATCCACATTTACTTCTTTTGGGAACTTTCGCTTCTTGAATGGATTGTAATTGAAGTTGCATAAACTTATCAAAGTTTCTCTTCACTTGAACGAGAACGGAAGCATAGGTCATACTCAAGAAGGATTGAGCATCTTGTGCAGTCATGACGTGCTGATTTAAACGAACAAAAACGTACAAAGAGTAACTACAAAAAATGTAAATGAAGTAAATTATATAAAAGTTCATTGAATAAATTTTAAATTATCTTACAAAGGATCTAGTTTTTCGTAATTTAAGATAAAGCTGAGTAGTTCACTTTCCAAAATACCAAACAATTCTCCCATCATCTTTCTGACTTCGTCATTAATTTTCCTGGGTTGTAGTGATGGAGTTGTCTCTTTATTGGGCGTTGTTACTGCAAATGGCAAGCTTTTAACATTTAAAGTGGGACTTAACGCATCAAGTTGGAAGAAATTAATGCAAAAAATTTGTTCATTTAAAGCCACAGGATCGATTTCGGTTAGAACTTTTTCTAATATTCCATCAAATCTTTTCCTTTCATTAGTGTCTACTAATATTAAAGACCATTGCTCTTTAGGTATTCCAAGTATTCCATATACTGGTACTTTGACAATTTGCACTTTAGTTTTGCTTGATGTCGACACATTTAATTCATCATTTATGTGATTTTTTGTAACATTATACTTTGCTTGCTCAAAGAATTGTCTTAAATCTCTCTCATAAACTTTACTTAATGAGCCTGTATATACTTTTGACAATGCGTCATATGAACTCATATCCATTACTTTTAGTAAATGCATCAATTCTTGATAAGGACTCAATTCTTTATGATGATTATGTTTGGATAATTTAATTTCAACGGTTGATGCTTGATGCTCTCCTAAATCGTTGCCCAAATGAATAAATAAATTATTCAAGTGTCTTGTGATTGTACTGCAAAATTTGGATTTCCATTTATCAAATCTTTTCCTCTGATCTTGAACAGCACTTAGACGAATAAGTGCTGGATCAATGTCTGCAGAGATTGCATTGAGAAGAACCTTTCCTGAATCTTTTGCAGCTTGAATCCCTTTTATTGTCGTCAAATCAGTTTCCGTAAGAGCGAGCTGATGAATATGTCCAATATCTAATTGACTTATGAGCTTTTCAAGCTCTTGAAGAAGCTTTAAATTATTTTTATTTGCAATCTCAATCATGGAATTCTTTTCTCCCATCTTTTCCATTGATTCTCTGATTAGGGACATAATTTCTTCATACTCATTTAATGTTCTCTCGACACATTCAACTTCGTCTATAGCTGAATCAATTATCTGAATTAATGATATAACTTTTTCTTCTGCTTTTGATGTGAGAATACTTTCAACATTTGCACCATCTAATTCTATCAAGTTTGATGTCAAATACTCTATAAATTTATCAGCATTTCCTACAAACAGACAATTGTGCATTATAGCATTTAATTTGGTTAATAATGAATTAGCAACTTACTGATCACTGAATTAGAATCTTTTCCTAGCCATTTTTGACTGTCAGTTTCCAACAAAACTTCCAGTTCCGAAAGCTCTTTATGCTCATCAAATTCTATAGCTGAACTAATTTCATCATTCTGTTGCTTTTTACTGGATTGAATGTCAACAACGAAATCGTCATCTACTTTCCATGACTCGGGAATGTTTTTAAATATTGCTTTATTATTTATCAGTGGACTTTTTTGTATAGCTTTATAAACCATTGTTAAAAAACTTTGTTTCTCATTTAATAATATAGAAGCAAACTGATAACGAGCATCTGTGACAAATTCAAACTCATGCTTATTGGTTTTAACATCTATTGACTTAAATTCATCCAGTAACCAGCTTCTTTTCTTCTTAAATTCCTTATTTTCTCCAATTTTAACTTCGACAATCGATAAGAAATTTGATTCATTTTGTTGGACAAAAACCAATATACTAGTTGCACGAGATTTCTTTGCATTTAATTTGCAGACACTAAGGACACTCAATATTTTATATTCTTCCTCACTAAAGCACTCTTGTTGCAATAAATTTTTTATTCCAGACATTTTTCTAAGATGAAAATAAACAGTCACAAATAATGAAAAAAACTTATTGACTTCCGTGCTTCTAAAGCCTCAATAATGTGCATGGAAGTTTATGTTTTGTAAAAATCAGCCATGATTTAAAAAAATTTAACTTCCACGCAAAAGCATGTAAATTATTAGTTTCACGAAAAACAACTCGCTCAGCATAAGTTTCTAGGCATAAAGCTAGCGAGTGTAAGAAAGGAAATTTTTTCGCTTTTTCTGAAGCAACGGCTGTTTTTACCTTGCACAAAAACAAGAAGTCTCTAAGATGTCTCGTTATTGAGATTTCTTGTTCATTAACTTGCATGCTTGCTTGCTGGTTTGCTTGCTTACAGAAAGCGAATTTTGCGATTTTCTCAGCAATGCTGCAACTAATTTGAAATTTGTTTTTTGCTAATCATGTAAAATTTCAGGCACAAACTTTTCTTCTGGGACCATTTAAAACCAAATTTGCTTCATTTTCTCACAAAATGCGAAAAACTGATTTTTCAAACAAAACCAATAGATTCACACGTGAAAACGGTGTGAATATAATAAAAACTTTGTCTCTTAAAAAAAAAAGATTTTATATCTTTATTAGCATTCTTTATCATTTATAATACCTAGATATGTTTTTAAATGCAATTTAAAGCATCTTAGGTTTCGATCAAAGCAGGCTTTTTTCAAAAAAAATATTGATTTTATATCTATATTCTTTATCATTTATAATATCTAGATATGTTTTAAAATGCAATTTAAAGTATTTTTGGTTTCGATCATAGTAGGCTTTTTTCAAAAAACATATTGAATTTATATCTATATTAGCATTCATTATCATTTATAATACCTATATATGTTTTAAAATGCAATTTAAAGTATTTTTGGTTTCGATCATAGTAGGCTATTTTCAAAAAACTTATTGATTTTATATCTATATTAGCATTCTTTATCATTTATAATACCTAGATATGTTTTAAAATGTAATTTAAAGCATTTTTGGTTTTGATCATAGTAGGCTATTTTCAAAAAACATATTGATTTTATATCTATATTAGCATTCTTTATCATTTATAATACCTAGATATGTTTTAAAATGCAATTTAAAGTATTTTTGGTTTCGATCATAGTAGGCTATTTTCAAAAAACTTATTGATTTTATATCTATATTAGCATTCTTTATCATTTAAAATACCTGGTTTTGATCATAGTAGGCTATTTTCAAAAAACATATTGATTTTATATCTATATTAGCATTCTTTATCATTTATAATACCTAGATATGTTTTAAAATGTAATTTAAAGCATTTTTGGTTTTGATCATAGTAGGCTATTTTCAAAAAACATATTGATTTTATATCTATATTAGCATTCTTTATCATTTATAATACCTAGATATGTTTTAAAATGCAATTTAAAGTATTTTTGGTTTCGATCATAGTAGGCTATTTTCAAAAAACATATTGATTTTATATCTATATTATCATTCTTTATCATTTATAATACCTAGATATGTTTTAAAATGCAATTTAAAGTATTTTTGGTTTCGATCATAGTAGGCTATTTTCAAAAAACTTATTGAATTTATATCTATATTAGCATTTTTTATCATTTATAATACCTAGATATGTTTTAAAATGTAATTTAAAGCATTTTTGGTTTTGATCATAGTAGGCTATTTTCAAAAAACATATTGATTTTATATCTATATTAGCATTCTTTATCATTTATAATACCTAGATATGTTTTAAAATGCAATTTAAAGTATTTTTGGTTTCGATCATAGTAGGCTATTTTCAAAAAACTTATTGAATTTATATCTATATTAGAATTTTTTATCATTTATAATACCTAGATATGTTTTAAAATGCAATTTAAAGTATTTTTGGTTTCGATCATAGTAGGCTATTTTCAAAAAACTTATTGATTTAATATCTATATTAGCATTATTTATCATTTATAATACCTAGATATGTTTTAAAATGCAATTTAAAGTATTTTTGGTTTCGATCATAGTAGGCTATTTTCAAAAAACTTATTGATTTAATATCTATATTAGCATTATTTATCATTTATAATACCTAGATATGTTTTAAAATGCAATTTAAAGTATTTTTGGTTTCGATCATAGTAGGCTATTTTCAAAAAACATATTGATTTTATATCTATATTAGCATTCTTTATCATTTATAATACCTAGATTTATTTTAAAATGCAATTTAAAGTATTTTTGGTTTCGATCATAGTAGGCTATTTTCAAAAAACTTATTGATTTAATATCTATATTAGCATTCTTTATCATTTATAATACCTAGATTTATTTTAAAATGCAATTTAAAGTATTTTTGGTTTCGATCATAGTAGGCTATTTTCAAAAAACTTATTGATTTAATATCTATATTAGCATTCTTTATCATTTATAATACCTAGATTTATTTTAAAATGCAATTTAAAGTATTTTTGGTTTCGATCATAGTAGGCTATTTTCAAAAAACTTATTGATTTAATATCTATATTAGCATTCTTTATCATTTATAATACCTAGATTTATTTTAAAATGCAATTTAAAGTATTTTTGGTTTCGATCATAGTAGGCTATTTTCAAAAAACTTATTGATTTAATATCTATATTAGCATTCTTTATCATTTATAATACCTAGATATGTTTTAAAATGCAATTTAAAGTATTTTTGGTTTCGATCATAGTAGGCTTTTTTCAAAAAACATATTGATTTTATATCTATATTATCATTCTTTATCATTTATAATACCTAGATATGTTTTAAAATGCAATTTAAAGTATTTTTGGTTTCGATCATAGTAGGCTATTTTCAAAAAACTTATTGATTTTATATCTATATTAGCATTATTTATCATTTATAATACCTAGATTTATTTTAAAATGCAATTTAAAGTATTTTTGGTTTCGATCATAGTAGGCTATTTTCAAAAAACTTATTGATTTAATATCTATATTAGCATTCTTTATCTATATCATTATATCTATATTATCATTCTTTATCATTTATAATACCTAGATATGTTTTAAAACGCAATTTAAAGTATTTTTGGTTTCGATCATAGTAGGCTATTTTCAAAAAACTTATTGATTTTATATCTATATTAGCATTATTTATCATTTATAATACCTAGATATGTTTTAAAATGCAATTTAAAGTATTTTTGGTTTCGATCATAGTAGGCTATTTTCAAAAAACTTATTGAATTTATATCTATATTAGAATTTTTTATCATTTATAATACCTAGATATGTTTTAAAATGCAATTTAAAGTATTTTTGGTTTCGATCATAGTAGGCTATTTTCAAAAAACTTATTGATTTAATATCTATATTAGCATTATTTATCATTTATAATACCTAGATATGTTTTAAAATGCAATTTAAAGTATTTTTGGTTTCGATCATAGTAGGCTATTTTCAAAAAACTTATTGATTTAATATCTATATTAGCATTATTTATCATTTATAATACCTAGATATGTTTTAAAATGCAATTTAAAGTATTTTTGGTTTCGATCATAGTAGGCTATTTTCAAAAAACATATTGATTTTATATCTATATTAGCATTCTTTATCATTTATAATACCTAGATTTATTTTAAAATGCAATTTAAAGTATTTTTGGTTTCGATCATAGTAGGCTATTTTCAAAAAACTTATTGATTTAATATCTATATTAGCATTCTTTATCATTTATAATACCTAGATTTATTTTAAAATGCAATTTAAAGTATTTTTGGTTTCGATCATTGTAGGCTATTTTCAAAAAACTTATTGATTTAATATCTATATTAGCATTCTTTATCATTTATAATACCTAGATTTATTTTAAAATGCAATTTAAAGTATTTTTGGTTTCGATCATAGTAGGCTATTTTCAAAAAACTTATTGATTTAATATCTATATTAGCATTCTTTATCATTTATAATACCTAGATTTATTTTAAAATGCAATTTAAAGTATTTTTGGTTTCGATCATAGTAGGCTATTTTCAAAAAACTTATTGATTTAATATCTATATTAGCATTCTTTATCATTTATAATACCTAGATATGTTTTAAAATGCAATTTAAAGTATTTTTGGTTTCGATCATAGTAGGCTTTTTTCAAAAAACATATTGATTTTATATCTATATTATCATTCTTTATCATTTATAATACCTAGATATGTTTTAAAATGCAATTTAAAGTATTTTTGGTTTCGATCATAGTAGGCTATTTTCAAAAAACTTATTGATTTTATATCTATATTAGCATTATTTATCATTTATAATACCTAGATTTATTTTAAAATGCAATTTAAAGTATTTTTGGTTTCGATCATAGTAGGCTATTTTCAAAAAACTTATTGATTTAATATCTATATTATCATTCTTTATCATTTATAATACCTAGATATGTTTTAAAACGCAATTTAAAGTATTTTTGGTTTCGATCATAGTAGGCTATTTTCAAAAAACTTATTGATTTTATATCTATATTAGCATTATTTATCATTTATAATACCTAGATATGTTTTAAAATGCAATTTAAAGTATTTTTGGTTTCGATCATAGTAGGCTATTTTCAAAAAACTTATTGATTTTATATCTATATTAGCATTATTTATCATTTATAATACCTAGATATGTTTTAAAATGCAATTTAAAGTATTTTTGGTTTCGATCATAGTAGGCTATTTTCAAAAAACATATTGATTTTATATCTATATTAGCATTCTTTATCATTTATAATACCTAGATATGTTTTAAAATGCAATTTAAAGTATTTTTGGTTTCGATCATAGTAGGCTATTTTCAAAAAACTTATTGATTTTATATCTTTATTAGCATTATTTATCATTTATAATACCTAGATATGTTTTAAAATGCAATTTAAAGTATTTTTGGTTTCGATCATAGTAGGCTATTTTCAAAAAACTTATTGATTTTATATCTATATTAGCATTCTTTATCATTTATAATACCTAGATATGTTTTAAAATGCAATTTAAAGTATTTTTGGTTTCGATCATAGTAGGCTATTTTCAAAAAACATATTGATTTTATATCTATATTAGCATTCTTTATCATTTATAATACCTAGATATGTTTTAAAATGCAATTTAAAGTATTTTTGGTTTCGATCATAGTAGGCTATTTTCAAAAAACTTATTGATTTTATATCTTTATTAGCATTATTTATCATTTATAATACCTAGATATGTTTTAAAATGCAATTTAAAGTATTTTTGGTTTCGATCATAGTAGGCTATTTTCAAAAAACTTATTGATTTTATATCTATATTAGCATTATTTATCATTTATAATACCTAGATATATTTTAAAATGCAATTTAAAATATTTTTGGTTTCGATCATAGTAGGCTATTTTCAAAAAACATATTGATTTTATATCTATATTAGCATTCTTTATCATTTACAATACCTAGATATGTTTTAAAATGCAATTTAAAGTATTTTTGGTTTCGATCATAGTAGGCTATTTTCAAAAAACTTATTGATTTTATATCTATATTAGCATTATTTATCATTTATAATACCTAGATATGTTTTAAAATGCAATTTAAAGTATTTTTGGTTTCGATCATAGTAGGCTATTTTCAAAAAACATATCGATTTTATATCTATATTAGCATTCTTTATCATTTATAATACCTAGATATGTTTTAAAATGCAATTTAAAGTATTTTTGGTTTCGATAGTAGGCTATTTTAAAAAAAAACATATTGATTTTATATCTATATTAGCATTCTTTATCATTTATAATATCTAGATATGTTTTAAAATGCAATTTAAAGCATTTTTGGTTTCGATAGTAGGCTATTTTAAAAAAAACATATTGATTTTATATCTATATTAGAATTCTTTATCATTTATAATACCTAAATATGTTTGAAAATGCAATTTAAAGTATTTTTGGAATCGATCATAGTAGGCTATTTTCAAAAAACATATTGAATTTATATCTATATTAGCATTTTTTATCATTTATAATACCTAAATATGTTTGAAAATGCAATTTAAAGTATTTTTGGTTTCGATCATAGTAGGCTATTTTCAAAAAACATATTGATTTTATATCTATATTAGCATTCTTTATCATTTATAATACCTAGATATGTTTTAAAATGCAATTTAAAGTATTTTTGGTTTCGATCATAGTAGGCTATTTTCAAAAAACATATCGATTTTATATCTATATTAGCATTCTTTATCATTTATAATACCTAGATATGTTTTAAAATGCAATTTAAAGTATTTTTGGTTTCGATAGTAGGCTATTTTAAAAAAAAACATATTGATTTTATATCTATATTAGCATTCTTTATCATTTATAATATCTAGATATGTTTTAAAATGCAATTTAAAGCATTTTTGGTTTCGATAGTAGGCTATTTTAAAAAAAACATATTGATTTTATATCTATATTAGAATTCTTTATCATTTATAATACCTAAATATGTTTGAAAATGCAATTTAAAGTATTTTTGGAATCGATCATAGTAGGCTATTTTCAAAAAACATATTGAATTTATATCTATATTAGCATTTTTTATCATTTATAATACCTAAATATGTTTGAAAATGCAATTTAAAGTATTTTTGGTTTCGATCATAGTAGGCTATTTTCAAAAAACATATTGATTTTATATCTATATTAGCATTCTTTATCATTTATAATACCTAGATATGTTTTAAAATGCAATTTAAAGTATTTTTGGTTTCGATCATAGTAGGCTATTTTCAAAAAACATATTGATTTTATATCTATATTAGCATTATTTATCATTTATAATACCTAAATATGTTTGAAAATGCAATTTAAAGTATTTTTGGTTTCGATCATAGTAGGCTATTTTCAAAAAACATATTGATTTTATATCTATATTAGCATTATTTATCATTTATAATACCTACACTCATAAAAATATTTTTAATAAGTTGTTACTAAAATCTTATTAAAAAGTTTTTAATGAGAATTATTAAAATTTTAGTAAACCTTATCAAACTTTTAATAAAACTTATCAAATTTTAATAAAAGTTTTTAAAATTCTACAGCGTTGTAAAACTGTTGTAGGTTTCCAAAATTGTAAGGTTTTCATACATTTTATATACTTCACAAACGCTCCAAGAAATGACTTATACAAAAGAATGTCTTCGTTCTCATACAAAGTCATATAAAATTATAAATTTCTTATGAGGCACATTAAGTGCCAAAAATCATGCAAAGTCTTAAGCTTTGAGAAAGCATTTTAGTTAAGACTTGAAAAAGCTCCATACTATAAATTAATTATACTATAAAGCTGTTTTTGTAAAAAAAATAATCCAAGAAATTTTAATGACTTTTTACTAAAATCCATGAACAAATTTAATAAAAATTATAAAAAATACATCTTAATAACTTTTTACTAAAGTTTAGTAAGAAAATTATTAAAATTTTAACGGTTTTGTAAAATTTGAATGCAATTTTGTAAAACCAAAACTTTTAATAACCCTTATCAAATTTTAGTAAAAGTTATCAAGATGTATTTTTATAAACTTTTATTAAACTTTTTCATACATTTTTAATAAAATTTATCAATTTTTTTTTATGAGTGTAGATATGTTTTAAAATGCAATTTAAAGTATTTTTGGTTTCGATCATAGTAGGCTATTTTCAAAAAACAAATTGATTTTATATCTATATTAGCATTCTTTATCATTTATAATACCTAGATATGTTTTAAAATGCAATTTAAAGTATTTTTGGTTTTGATCATAGTAGGCTATTTTCAAAAAACTTATTGATTTTATATCTATATTAGCATTATTTATCATTTATAATACCTAGATATGTTTTAAAATGCAATTTAAAGTATTTTTGGTTTCGATCATAGTAGGCTATTTTCAAAAAACTTATTGATTTTATATCTATATTAGCATTATTTATCATTTATAATACCTAGATATGTTTTAAAATGCAATTTAAAGTATTTTTGGTTTCGATCATAGTAGGCTATTTTCAAAAAACATATTGATTTTATATCTATATTAGCATTCTTTATCATTTATAATACCTAGATATGTTTTAAAATGCAATTTAAAGTATTTTTGGTTTCGATCATAGTAGGCTATTTTCAAAAAACTTATTGATTTTATATCTATATTAGCATTCTTTATCATTTATAATACCTAGATATGTTTTAAAATGCAATTTAAAGTATTTTTGGTTTCGATCATAGTAGGCTATTTTCAAAAAACATATTGATTTTATATCTATATTAGCATTCTTTATCGTTTATAATACCTAGATATGTTTTAAAATGCAATTTAAAGTATTTTTGGTTTCGATCATAGTAGGCTATTTTCAAAAAACTTATTGATTTTATATCTATATTAGCATTCTTTATCATTTATAATACCTAGATATGTTTTAAAATGCAATTTAAAGTATTTTTGGTTTCGATCATAGTAGGCTATTTTCAAAAAACATATTGATTTTATATCTATATTAGCATTCTTTATCATTTATAATACCTAGATATGTTTTAAAATGCAATTTAAAGTATTTTTGGTTTCGATCATAGTAGGCTATTTTCAAAAAACTTATTGATTTTATATCTTTATTAGCATTCTTTATCATTTATAATACCTAGATATGTTTTAAAATGCAATTTAAAGTATTTTTGGTTTCGATCATAGTAGGCTATTTTCAAAAAACTTATTGATTTTATATCTATATTAGCATTATTTATCATTTATAATACCTAGATATGTTTTAAAATGCAATTTAAAGTATTTTTGGTTTCGATCATAGTAGGCTATTTTCAAAAAACTTATTGATTTAATATCTATATTAGCATTATTTATCATTTATAATACCTAGATATGTTTTAAAATGCAATTTAAAGTATTTTTGGTTTCGATCATAGTAGGCTATTTTCAAAAAACTTATTGATTTAATATCTATATTAGCATTATTTATCATTTATAATACCCAGATATGTTTTAAAATGCAATTTAAAGTATTTTTGGTTTCGATCATAGTAGGCTATTTTCAAAAAACATATCGATTTTATATCTATATTAGCATTCTTTATCATTTATAATACCTAGATATGTTTTAAAATGCAATTTAAAGTATTTTTGGTTTCGATAGTAGGCTATTTTAAAAAAAACATATTGATTTTATATCTATATTAGCATTCTTTATCATTTATAATATCTAGATATGTTTTAAAATGCAATTTAAAGCATTTTTGGTTTCGATAGTAGGCTATTTTAAAAAAAACATATTGATTTTATATCTATATTAGAATTCTTTATCATTTATAATACCTAAATATGTTTGAAAATGCAATTTAAAGTATTTTTGGAATCGATCATAGTAGGCTATTTTCAAAAAACATATTGAATTTATATCTATATTAGCATTTTTTATCATTTATAATACCTAAATATGTTTGAAAATGCAATTTAAAGTATTTTTGGTTTCGATCATAGTAGGCTATTTTCAAAAAACATATTGATTTTATATCTATATTAGCATTCTTGTTAAAATGTTTTAAAATGCAATTTAAAGTATTTTTGGTTTCGATAGTAGGCTATTTTAAAAAAAAACATATTGATTTTATATCTATATTAGCATTCTTTATCATTTATAATATCTAGATATGTTTTAAAATGCAATTTAAAGCATTTTTGGTTTCGATAGTAGGCTATTTTAAAAAAAACATATTGATTTTATATCTATATTAGAATTCTTTATCATTTATAATACCTAAATATGTTTGAAAATGCAATTTAAAGTATTTTTGGAATCGATCATAGTAGGCTATTTTCAAAAAACATATTGAATTTATATCTATATTAGCATTTTTTATCATTTATAATACCTAAATATGTTTGAAAATGCAATTTAAAGTATTTTTGGTTTCGATCATAGTAGGCTATTTTCAAAAAACATATTGATTTTATATCTATATTAGCATTCTTTATCATTTATAATACCTAGATATGTTTTAAAATGCAATTTAAAGTATTTTTGGTTTCGATCATAGTAGGCTATTTTCAAAAAACATATCGATTTTATATCTATATTAGCATTCTTTATCATTTATAATACCTAGATATGTTTTAAAATGCAATTTAAAGTATTTTTGGTTTCGATAGTAGGCTATTTTAAAAAAAAACATAATGATTTTATATCTATATTAGCATTCTTTATCATTTATAATATCTAGATATGTTTTAAAATGCAATTTAAAGCATTTTTGGTTTCGATAGTAGGCTATTTTAAAAAAAACATATTGATTTTATATCTATATTAGAATTCTTTATCATTTATAATACCTAAATATGTTTGAAAATGCAATTTAAAGTATTTTTGGAATCGATCATAGTAGGCTATTTTCAAAAAACATATTGAATTTATATCTATATTAGCATTTTTTATCATTTATAATACCTAAATATGTTTGAAAATGCAATTTAAAGTATTTTTGGTTTCGATCATAGTAGGCTATTTTCAAAAAACATATTGATTTTATATCTATATTAGCATTCTTTATCATTTATAATACCTAGATATGTTTTAAAATGCAATTTAAAGTATTTTTGGTTTCGATCATAGTAGGCTATTTTCAAAAAACATATTGATTTTATATCTATATTAGCATTATTTATCATTTATAATACCTAAATATGTTTGAAAATGCAATTTAAAGTATTTTTGGTTTCGATCATAGTAGGCTATTTTCAAAAAACATATTGATTTTATATCTATATTAGCATTATTTATCATTTATAATACCTAGATATGTTTTAAAATGCAATTTAAAGTATTTTTGGTTTCGATCATAGTAGGCTATTTTCAAAAAACAAATTGATTTTATATCTATATTAGCATTCTTTATCATTTATAATACCTAGATATGTTTTAAAATGCAATTTAAAGTATTTTTGGTTTTGATCATAGTAGGCTATTTTCAAAAAACTTATTGATTTTATATCTATATTAGCATTATTTATCATTTATAATACCTAGATATGTTTTAAAATGCAATTTAAAGTATTTTTGGTTTCGATCATAGTAGGCTATTTTCAAAAAACTTATTGATTTTATATCTATATTAGCATTATTTATCATTTATAATACCTAGATATGTTTTAAAATGCAATTTAAAGTATTTTTGGTTTCGATCATAGTAGGCTATTTTCAAAAAACATATTGATTTTATATCTATATTAGCATTCTTTATCATTTATAATACCTAGATATGTTTTAAAATGCAATTTAAAGTATTTTTGGTTTCGATCATAGTAGGCTATTTTCAAAAAACTTATTGATTTTATATCTATATTAGCATTCTTTATCATTTATAATACCTAGATATGTTTTAAAATGCAATTTAAAGTATTTTTGGTTTCGATCATAGTAGGCTATTTTCAAAAAACATATTGATTTTATATCTATATTAGCATTCTTTATCGTTTATAATACCTAGATATGTTTTAAAATGCAATTTAAAGTATTTTTGGTTTCGATCATAGTAGGCTATTTTCAAAAAACTTATTGATTTTATATCTATATTAGCATTCTTTATCATTTATAATACCTAGATATGTTTTAAAATGCAATTTAAAGTATTTTTGGTTTCGATCATAGTAGGCTATTTTCAAAAAACATATTGATTTTATATCTATATTAGCATTCTTTATCATTTATAATACCTAGATATGTTTTAAAATGCAATTTAAAGTATTTTTGGTTTCGATCATAGTAGGCTATTTTCAAAAAACTTATTGATTTTATATCTTTATTAGCATTCTTTATCATTTATAATACCTAGATATGTTTTAAAATGCAATTTAAAGTATTTTTGGTTTCGATCATAGTAGGCTATTTTCAAAAAACTTATTGATTTTATATCTATATTAGCATTATTTATCATTTATAATACCTAGATATGTTTTAAAATGCAATTTAAAGTATTTTTGGTTTCGATCATAGTAGGCTATTTTCAAAAAACTTATTGATTTAATATCTATATTAGCATTATTTATCATTTATAATACCTAGATATGTTTTAAAATGCAATTTAAAGTATTTTTGGTTTCGATCATAGTAGGCTATTTTCAAAAAACTTATTGATTTAATATCTATATTAGCATTATTTATCATTTATAATACCCAGATATGTTTTAAAATGCAATTTAAAGTATTTTTGGTTTCGATCATAGTAGGCTATTTTCAAAAAACATATCGATTTTATATCTATATTAGCATTCTTTATCATTTATAATACCTAGATATGTTTTAAAATGCAATTTAAAGTATTTTTGGTTTCGATAGTAGGCTATTTTAAAAAAAACATATTGATTTTATATCTATATTAGCATTCTTTATCATTTATAATATCTAGATATGTTTTAAAATGCAATTTAAAGCATTTTTGGTTTCGATAGTAGGCTATTTTAAAAAAAACATATTGATTTTATATCTATATTAGAATTCTTTATCATTTATAATACCTAAATATGTTTGAAAATGCAATTTAAAGTATTTTTGGAATCGATCATAGTAGGCTATTTTCAAAAAACATATTGAATTTATATCTATATTAGCATTTTTTATCATTTATAATACCTAAATATGTTTGAAAATGCAATTTAAAGTATTTTTGGTTTCGATCATAGTAGGCTATTTTCAAAAAACATATTGATTTTATATCTATATTAGCATTCTTTATCATTTATAATACCTAGATATGTTTTAAAATGCAATTTAAAGTATTTTTGGTTTCGATCATAGTAGGCTATTTTCAAAAAACATATCGATTTTATATCTATATTAGCATTCTTTATCATTTATAATACCTAGATATGTTTTAAAATGCAATTTAAAGTATTTTTGGTTTCGATAGTAGGCTATTTTAAAAAAAAACATATTGATTTTATATCTATATTAGCATTCTTTATCATTTATAATATCTAGATATGTTTTAAAATGCAATTTAAAGCATTTTTGGTTTCGATAGTAGGCTATTTTAAAAAAAACATATTGATTTTATATCTATATTAGAATTCTTTATCATTTATAATACCTAAATATGTTTGAAAATGCAATTTAAAGTATTTTTGGAATCGATCATAGTAGGCTATTTTCAAAAAACATATTGAATTTATATCTATATTAGCATTTTTTATCATTTATAATACCTAAATATGTTTGAAAATGCAATTTAAAGTATTTTTGGTTTCGATCATAGTAGGCTATTTTCAAAAAACATATTGATTTTATATCTATATTAGCATTCTTTATCATTTATAATACCTAGATATGTTTTAAAATGCAATTTAAAGTATTTTTGGTTTCGATCATAGTAGGCTATTTTCAAAAAACATATTGATTTTATATCTATATTAGCATTATTTATCATTTATAATACCTAAATATGTTTGAAAATGCAATTTAAAGTATTTTTGGTTTCGATCATAGTAGGCTATTTTCAAAAAACATATTGATTTTATATCTATATTAGCATTATTTATCATTTATAATACCTAGATATGTTTTAAAATGCAATTTAAAGTATTTTTGGTTTCGATCATAGTAGGCTATTTTCAAAAAACAAATTGATTTTATATCTATATTAGCATTCTTTATCATTTATAATACCTAGATATGTTTTAAAATGCAATTTAAAGTATTTTTGGTTTTGATCATAGTAGGCTATTTTCAAAAAACTTATTGATTTTATATCTATATTAGCATTCTTTATCATTTATAATACCTAGATATGTTTTAAAATGCAATTTAAAGTATTTTTGGTTTCGATCATAGTAGGCTATTTTCAAAAAACTTATTGATTTTATATCTATATTAGCATTATTTATCATTTATAATACCTAGATATGTTTTAAAATGCAATTTAAAGTATTTTTGGTTTCGATCATAGTAGGCTATTTTCAAAAAACATATTGATTTTATATCTATATTAGCATTCTTTATCATTTATAATACCTAGATATGTTTTAAAATGCAATTTAAAGTATTTTTGGTTTCGATCATAGTAGGCTATTTTCAAAAAACTTATTGATTTTATATCTATATTAGCATTCTTTATCATTTATAATACCTAGATATGTTTTAAAATGCAATTTAAAGTATTTTTGGTTTCGATCATAGTAGGCTATTTTCAAAAAACATATTGATTTTATATCTATATTAGCATTCTTTATCGTTTATAATACCTAGATATGTTTTAAAATGCAATTTAAAGTATTTTTGGTTTCGATCATAGTAGGCTATTTTCAAAAAACTTATTGATTTTATATCTATATTAGCATTCTTTATCATTTATAATACCTAGATATGTTTTAAAATGCAATTTAAAGTATTTTTGGTTTCGATCATAGTAGGCTATTTTCAAAAAACATATTGATTTTATATCTATATTAGCATTCTTTATCATTTATAATACCTAGATATGTTTTAAAATGCAATTTAAAGTATTTTTGGTTTCGATCATAGTAGGCTATTTTCAAAAAACTTATTGATTTTATATCTTTATTAGCATTCTTTATCATTTATAATACCTAGATATGTTTTAAAATGCAATTTAAAGTATTTTTGGTTTCGATCATAGTAGGCTATTTTCAAAAAACTTATTGATTTTATATCTATATTAGCATTATTTATCATTTATAATACCTAGATATGTTTTAAAATGCAATTTAAAGTATTTTTGGTTTCGATCATAGTAGGCTATTTTCAAAAAACTTATTGATTTAATATCTATATTAGCATTATTTATCATTTATAATACCTAGATATGTTTTAAAATGCAATTTAAAGTATTTTTGGTTTCGATCATAGTAGGCTATTTTCAAAAAACTTATTGATTTAATATCTATATTAGCATTATTTATCATTTATAATACCCAGATATGTTTTAAAATGCAATTTAAAGTATTTTTGGTTTCGATCATAGTAGGCTATTTTCAAAAAACATATCGATTTTATATCTATATTAGCATTCTTTATCATTTATAATACCTAGATATGTTTTAAAATGCAATTTAAAGTATTTTTGGTTTCGATAGTAGGCTATTTTAAAAAAAACATATTGATTTTATATCTATATTAGCATTCTTTATCATTTATAATATCTAGATATGTTTTAAAATGCAATTTAAAGCATTTTTGGTTTCGATAGTAGGCTATTTTAAAAAAAACATATTGATTTTATATCTATATTAGAATTCTTTATCATTTATAATACCTAAATATGTTTGAAAATGCAATTTAAAGTATTTTTGGAATCGATCATAGTAGGCTATTTTCAAAAAACATATTGAATTTATATCTATATTAGCATTTTTTATCATTTATAATACCTAAATATGTTTGAAAATGCAATTTAAAGTATTTTTGGTTTCGATCATAGTAGGCTATTTTCAAAAAACATATTGATTTTATATCTATATTAGCATTCTTTATCATTTATAATACCTAGATATGTTTTAAAATGCAATTTAAAGTATTTTTGGTTTCGATCATAGTAGGCTATTTTCAAAAAACATATTGATTTTATATCTATATTAGCATTATTTATCATTTATAATACCTAAATATGTTTGAAAATGCAATTTAAAGTATTTTTGGTTTCGATCATAGTAGGCTATTTTCAAAAAACATATTGATTTTATATCTATATTAGCATTCTTTATCATTTATAATACCTAGATATGTTTTAAAATGCAATTTAAAGTATTTTTGGTTTTGATCATAGTAGGCTATTTTCAAAAAACATATTGATTTTATATCTATATTAGCATTCTTTATCATTTATAATACCTAGATATGTTTTAAAATGCAATTTAAAGTATTTTTGGTTTCGATCATAGTAGGCTATTTTCAAAAAACATATTGATTTTATATCTATATTAGCATTCTTTATCATTTATAATACCTAGATATGTTTTAAAATGCAATTTAAAGTATTTTTGGTTTCGAACATAGTAGGCTATTTTCAAAAAACTTATTGATTTAATATCTATATTAGCATTATTTATCATTTATAATACCTAGATATGTTTTAAAATGCAATTTAAAGTATTTTGGTTTCGATCATAGTAGGCTATTTTCAAAAAACATATTGATTTTATATCTATATTAGCATTATTTATCATTTATAATACCTAGATATGTTTTAAAATGCAATTTAAAGTATTTTTGGTTTCGATCATAGTAGGCTATTTTCAAAAAACAAATTGATTTTATATCTATATTAGCATTCTTTATCATTTATAATACCTAGATATGTTTTAAAATGCAATTTAAAGTATTTTTGGTTTTGATCATAGTAGGCTATTTTCAAAAAACTTATTGATTTTATATCTATATTAGCATTATTTATCATTTATAATACCTAGATATGTTTTAAAATGCAATTTAAAGTATTTTTGGTTTCGATCATAGTAGGCTATTTTCCAAAAACTTATTGATTTTATATCTATATTAGCATTATTTATCATTTATAATACTTAGATATGTTTTAAAATGCAATTTAAAGTATTTTTGGTTTCGATCATAGTAGGCTATTTTCCAAAAACTTATTGATTTTATATCTATATTAGCATTATTTATCATTTATAATACTTAGATATGTTTTAAAATGCAATTTAAAGTATTTTTGGTTTCGATCAAAGTAGGCTATTTTCAAAAAACATATTGAATTTATATCTATATTAGCATTTTTTATCATTTATAATACCTAAATATGTTTGAAAATGCAATTTAAAGTATTTTTGGTTTCGATCATAGTAGGCTATTTTCAAAAAACATATTGATTTTATATCTATATTAGCATTCTTTATCATTTATAATACCTAGATATGTTTTAAAATGCAATTTAAAGTATTTTTGGTTTCGATCATAGTAGGCTATTTTCAAAAAACATATTGATTTTATATCTATATTAGCATTATTTATCATTTATAATACCTAAATATGTTTGAAAATGCAATTTAAAGTATTTTTGGTTTCGATCATAGTAGGCTATTTTCAAAAAACATATTGATTTTATATCTATATTAGCATTCTTTATCATTTATAATACCTAGATATGTTTTAAAATGCAATTTAAAGTATTTTTGGTTTTGATCATAGTAGGCTATTTTCAAAAAACATATTGATTTTATATCTATATTAGCATTCTTTATCATTTATAATACCTAGATATGTTTTAAAATGCAATTTAAAGTATTTTTGGTTTCGATCATAGTAGGCTATTTTCAAAAAACATATTGATTTTATATCTATATTAGCATTCTTTATCATTTATAATACCTAGATATGTTTTAAAATGCAATTTAAAGTATTTTTGGTTTCGAACATAGTAGGCTATTTTCAAAAAACTTATTGATTTAATATCTATATTAGCATTATTTATCATTTATAATACCTAGATATGTTTTAAAATGCAATTTAAAGTATTTTGGTTTCGATCATAGTAGGCTATTTTCAAAAAACATATTGATTTTATATCTATATTAGCATTATTTATCATTTATAATACCTAGATATGTTTTAAAATGCAATTTAAAGTATTTTTGGTTTCGATCATAGTAGGCTATTTTCAAAAAACAAATTGATTTTATATCTATATTAGCATTCTTTATCATTTATAATACCTAGATATGTTTTAAAATGCAATTTAAAGTATTTTTGGTTTTGATCATAGTAGGCTATTTTCAAAAAACTTATTGATTTTATATCTATATTAGCATTATTTATCATTTATAATACCTAGATATGTTTTAAAATGCAATTTAAAGTATTTTTGGTTTCGATCATAGTAGGCTATTTTCAAAAAACTTATTGATTTTATATCTATATTAGCATTATTTATCATTTATAATACCTAGATATGTTTTAAAATGCAATTTAAAGTATTTTTGGTTTCGATCATAGTAGGCTATTTTCAAAAAACTTATTGATTTTATATCTATATTAGCATTATTTATCATTTATAATACCTAGATATGTTTTAAAATGCAATTTAAAGTATTTTTGGTTTCGATCATAGTAGGCTATTTTCAAAAAACTTATTGATTTTATATCTATATTAGCATTATTTATCATTTATAATACCTAGATATGTTTTAAAATGCAATTTAAAGTATTTTGGTTTCGATCATAGTAGGCTATTTTCAAAAAACTTATTGATTTTATATCTATATTAGCATTCTTTATCATTTATAATACCTAGATATGTTTTAAAATGCAATTTAAAGTATTTTTGGTTTCGATCATAGTAGGCTATTTTCAAAAAACATATTGATTTTATATCTATATTAGCATTCTTTATCGTTTATAATACCTAGATATGTTTTAAAATGCAATTTAAAGTATTTTTGGTTTCGATCATAGTAGGCTATTTTCAAAAAACTTATTGATTTTATATCTATATTAGCATTCTTTATCATTTATAATACCTAGATATGTTTTAAAATGCAATTTAAAGTATTTTTGGTTTCGATCATAGTAGGCTATTTTCAAAAAACATATTGATTTTATATCTATATTAGCATTCTTTATCATTTATAATACCTAGATATGTTTTAAAATGCAATTTAAAGTATTTTTGGTTTCGATCATAGTAGGCTATTTTCAAAAAACTTATTGATTTTATATCTTTATTAGCATTCTTTATCATTTATAATACCTAGATATGTTTTAAAATGCAATTTAAAGTATTTTTGGTTTCGATCATAGTAGGCTATTTTCAAAAAACTTATTGATTTTATATCTATATTAGCATTATTTATCATTTATAATACCTAGATATGTTTTAAAATGCAATTTAAAGTATTTTTGGTTTCGATCATAGTAGGCTATTTTCAAAAAACTTATTGATTTAATATCTATATTAGCATTATTTATCATTTATAATACCTAGATATGTTTTAAAATGCAATTTAAAGTATTTTTGGTTTCGATCATAGTAGGCTATTTTCAAAAAACTTATTGATTTAATATCTATATTAGCATTATTTATCATTTATAATACCCAGATATGTTTTAAAATGCAATTTAAAGTATTTTTGGTTTCGATCATAGTAGGCTATTTTCAAAAAACATATCGATTTTATATCTATATTAGCATTCTTTATCATTTATAATACCTAGATATGTTTTAAAATGCAATTTAAAGTATTTTTGGTTTCGATAGTAGGCTATTTTAAAAAAAACATATTGATTTTATATCTATATTAGCATTCTTTATCATTTATAATATCTAGATATGTTTTAAAATGCAATTTAAAGCATTTTTGGTTTCGATAGTAGGCTATTTTAAAAAAAACATATTGATTTTATATCTATATTAGAATTCTTTATCATTTATAATACCTAAATATGTTTGAAAATGCAATTTAAAGTATTTTTGGAATCGATCATAGTAGGCTATTTTCAAAAAACATATTGAATTTATATCTATATTAGCATTTTTTATCATTTATAATACCTAAATATGTTTGAAAATGCAATTTAAAGTATTTTTGGTTTCGATCATAGTAGGCTATTTTCAAAAAACATATTGATTTTATATCTATATTAGCATTCTTTATCATTTATAATACCTAGATATGTTTTAAAATGCAATTTAAAGTATTTTTGGTTTCGATCATAGTAGGCTATTTTCAAAAAACATATTGATTTTATATCTATATTAGCATTATTTATCATTTATAATACCTAAATATGTTTGAAAATGCAATTTAAAGTATTTTTGGTTTCGATCATAGTAGGCTATTTTCAAAAAACATATTGATTTTATATCTATATTAGCATTCTTTATCATTTATAATACCTAGATATGTTTTAAAATGCAATTTAAAGTATTTTTGGTTTTGATCATAGTAGGCTATTTTCAAAAAACATATTGATTTTATATCTATATTAGCATTCTTTATCATTTATAATACCTAGATATGTTTTAAAATGCAATTTAAAGTATTTTTGGTTTCGAACATAGTAGGCTATTTTCAAAAAACTTATTGATTTAATATCTATATTAGCATTATTTATCATTTATAATACCTAGATATGTTTTAAAATGCAATTTAAAGTATTTTGGTTTCGATCATAGTAGGCTATTTTCAAAAAACATATTGATTTTATATCTATATTAGCATTATTTATCATTTATAATACCTAGATATGTTTTAAAATGCAATTTAAAGTATTTTTGGTTTCGATCATAGTAGGCTATTTTCAAAAAACAAATTGATTTTATATCTCTATTAGCATTCTTTATCATTTATAATACCTAGATATGTTTTAAAATGCAATTTAAAGTATTTTTGGTTTTGATCATAGTAGGCTATTTTCAAAAAACTTATTGATTTTATATCTATATTAGCATTATTTATCATTTATAATACCTAGATATGTTTTAAAATGCAATTTAAAGTATTTTTGGTTTCGATCATAGTAGGCTATTTTCCAAAAACTTATTGATTTTATATCTATATTAGCATTATTTATCATTTATAATACTTAGATATGTTTTAAAATGCAATTTAAAGTATTTTTGGTTTCGATCATAGTAGGCTATTTTCCAAAAACTTATTGATTTTATATCTATATTAGCATTATTTATCATTTATAATACTTAGATATGTTTTAAAATGCAATTTAAAGTATTTTTGGTTTCGATCAAAGTAGGCTATTTTCAAAAAACATATTGATTTTATATCTATATTAGCATTCTTTATCATTTATAATACCTAAATATGTTTGAAAATGCAATTTAAAGTATTTTTGGTTTCGATCATAGTAGGTTTTTTTCAAAAAACATATTGATTTTATATCTATATTAGCATTATTTATCATTTATAATACCTAGATATGTTTTAAAATGCAATTTAAAGTATTTTTGGTTTCGATCATAGTAGGCTATTTTCAAAAAACATATTGATTTTATATCTATATTAGCATTCTTTATCATTTATAATACCTAGATATGTTTTAAAATGCAATTTAAAGTATTTTTGGTTTCGATCATAGTAGGCTATTTTCAAAAAACATATTGATTTTATATCTATATTAGCATTATTTATCATTTATAATACCTAGATATGTTTTAAAATGCAATTTAAAGTATTTTTGGTTTCGATCATAGTAGGCTATTTTCAAAAAAACTTATTGATTTTATATCTATATTAGCATTATTTATCATTTATAATACCTAAATATGTTTTAAAATGCAATTTAAAGTATTTTTGGTTTCGATCAAAGTAGGCTATTTTCAAAAAACATATTGATTTTTATCTATATTAGCATTATTTATCATTTATAATACCTAAATATGTTTGAAAATGCAATTTAAAGTATTTTTGGTTTCGATCATAGTAGGCTATTTTCAAAAAACTTATTGATTTAATATCTATATTAGCATTCTTTATCATTTATAATACCTAGATATGTTTTAAAATGCAATTTAAAGTATTTTGGGTTTCGATCACAGTAGGCTATTTTCCAAAAACTTATTGATTTTATATCTATATTAGCATTATTTATCATTTATAATACCTAAATATGTTTGAAAATGCAATTTAAAGTATTTTTGGTTTCGATCATAGTAGGCTATTTTCAAAAAACTTATTGATTTAATATCTATATTAGCATTCTTTATCATTTATAATACCTAGATATGTTTTAAAATGCAATTTAAAGTATTTTGGGTTTCGATCACAGTAGGCTATTTTCAAAAAATTATTGATTTTATATCTATATTAGCATTATTTATCATTTATAATACCAAGATATGTTTTAAAATGCAATTTAAAGTATTTTTGGTTTCGATCAAAGTAAGCTTTTTTCAAAAAACATATTGATTTTATATCTATATTAGCATTATTTATCATTTATAATACCTAAATATGTTTGAAAATGCAATTTAAAGTATTTTTGGTTTCGATCATAGTAGGCTATTTTCAAAAAACATATTGATTTTATATCTATATTAGCATTCTTTATCATTTATAATACCTAGATATGTTTTAAAATGCAATTTAAAGTATTTTTGGTTTCGATCATAGTAGGCCATTTTCAAAAAACTTATTGATTTAATATCTATATTAGCATTATTTATCATTTATAATACCTAGATATGTTTTAAAATGCAATTTAAAGTATTTTTGGTTTCGATCATAGTAGGCTATTTTCAAAAAAAATATTGATTTTATATCTATATTAGCATTATTTATCATTTATAATACCTAAATATGTTTGAAAATGCAATTTAAAGTATTTTTGGTTTCGATCATAGTAGGCTATTTTCAAAAAAACATATTGATTTTATATCTATATTAGCATTCTTTATCATTTATAATACCTAGATATGTTTTAAAATGCAATTTAAAGTATTTTTGGTTTTGATCATAGTAGGCTATTTTCAAAAAACATATTGATTTTATATCTATATTAGCATTCTTTATCATTTATAATACCTAGATATGTTTTAAAATGCAATTTAAAGTATTTTTGGTTTCGATCATAGTAGGCCATTTTCAAAAAACTTATTGATTTAATATCTATATTAGCATTATTTATCATTTATAATACCTAGATATGTTTTAAAATGCAATTTAAAGTATTTTTGGTTTCGATCATAGTAGGCTATTTTCAAAAAACATATTGATTTTATATCTATATTAGCATTATTTATCATTTATAATACCTGAATATGTTTGAAAATGCAATTTAAAGTATTTTTGGTTTCGATCATAGTAGGCTATTATCAAAAAACATATTGATTTTATATCTATATTAGCATTCTTTATCATTTATATTACCTAGATATGTTTTAAAATGCAATTTAAAGTATTTTTGGTTTCGATCATAGTAGGCTATTTTCAAAAAACTTATTGATTTAATATCTATATATGCATTATTTATCATTTATAATACCTAGATATGTTTTAAAATGCAATTTAAAGTATTTTTGGTTTCGATCATAATGGGCTATTTTCAAAAAACTTATTGATTTTATATCTATATTAGCATTATTTATCATTTATAATACCTAGATATGTTTTAAAATGCAATTTAAAGTATTTTTGGTTTCGATCATAGTAGGCTATTTTCAAAAAACTTATTGATTTAATATCTATATATGCATTATTTATCATTTATAATACCTAGATATGTTTTAAAATGCAATTTAAAGTATTTTTGGTTTCGATCAAAGTAGGCTATTTTCAAAAAACATATTGATTTAATATCTATATTAGCATTATTTATCATTTATAATACCTAGATATGTTTTAAAATGCAATTTAAAGTATTTTTGGTTTCGATCATAGTAGGCTATTTTCAAAAAACATATTGATTTAATATCTATATTAGCATTCTTTATCATTTATAATACCTAGATATGTTTTAAAATGCAATTTAAAGTATTTTTGGATTCGATCATAGTAGGCTATTTTCAAAAAACATATTGATTTTATATCTATATTAGCATTCTTTATCATTTATAATACCTAGATATGTTTTAAAATGCAATTTAAAGTATTTTTGGTTTCGATCAAAGAAGGCTATTTTTAAAAAACTTATTGATTTTATATCTATATTAGCATTATTTATCATTTATAATACCTAGATATGTTTTAAAATGCAATTTAAAGTATTTTTGGTTTCGATCATAGTAGGCTATTTTCAAAAAACATATTGATTTTATATCTATATTAGCATTCTTTATCATTTATAATACCTAGATATGTTTTAAAATGCAATTTAAAGTATTTTTGGTTTCAATCATAGTAGACTATTTTCAAAAAACATATTGATTTAATAACTATATTAGCATTATTTATCATTTATAATACCTAGATATGTTTTAAAATGCAATTTAAAGTATTTTTGGATTCGATCATAGTAGGCTATTTTCAAAAAACATATTGATTTTATATCTATATTAGCATTCTTTATCATTTATAATACCTAGATATGTTTTAAAATGCAATTTAAAGTATTTTTGGTTTTGATTATAGTAGGCTATTTTCAAAAAACATATTGATTTTATATCTATATTAGCATTCTTTATCATTTATAATACCTAGATATGTTTTAAAATGCAATTTAAAGTATTTTTGGTTTCAATCATAGTAGACTATTTTCAAAAAACATATTGATTTAATAACTTTATTAGCATTATTTATCATTTATAATACCTAGATATGTTTTAAAATGCAATTTAAAGTATTTTTGGTTTCGATCACAGTAGGCTATTTTCAAAAAACATATTGATTTTAAATCTATATTAGCATTATTTATCATTTATAATACCTAGATATGTTTTAAAATGCAATTTAAAGTATTTTTGGTTTCGATCATTGTAGGCCATTTTCAAAAAACTTATTGATTTTATATCTATATTAGCATTATTTATCATTTATAATACCTAGATATGTTTTAAAATGCAATTTAAAGTATTTTTGGTTTCGATCATAGTAGGCTATTTTCAAAAAACATATTGATTTTATATCTATATTAGCATTCTTTATCATTTATAATACCTAGATATGTTTTAAAATGCAATTTAAAGTATTTTTGGTTTCGATCATAGTAGGCTATTTTCAAAAAACATATTGATTTTATATCTATATTAGCATTCTTTATCATTTATAATACCTAGATATGTTTTAAAATGCAATTTAAAGTATTTTTGGTTTCGATCACAGTAGGCTATTTTCAAAAAACATATTGATTTTAAATCTATATTAGCATTATTTATCATTTATAATACCTAGATATGTTTTAAAATGCAATTTAAAGTATTTTTGGTTTCGATCACAGTAGGCTATTTTCAAAAAACATATTGATTTTAAATCTATATTAGCATTATTTATCATTTATAATACCTAGATATGTTTTAAAATGCAATTTAAAGTATTTTTGGTTTTGATCATAGTAGGCTTTTTTCAAAAAACATATTGATTTTATATCTATATTAGCATTCTTTATCATTTATAATACCTAGATATGTTTTAAAATGCAATTTAAAGTATTTTTGGTTTCGATCATAGTAGGCTATTTTCAAAAAACATATTGATTTTATATCTATATTAGCATTCTTTATCATTTATAATACCTAGATTTGTTTTAAAATGCAATTTAAAGTATTTTTGGTTTCGATCATAGTAGGCTATTTTCAAAAAACATATCGATTTTATATCTATATTAGCATTCTTTATCATTTATAATACCTAGATATGTTTTAAAATGCAATTTAAAGTATTTTTGGTTTCGATAGTAGGCTATTTTAAAAAAAAACATATTGATTTAATATCTATATTAGCATTCTTTATCATTTATAATATCTAGATATGTTTTAAAATGCAATTTAAAGCATTTTTGGTTTCGATAGTAGGCTATTTTAAAAAAACATATTGATTTTATATCTATATTAGAATTCTTTATCATTTATAATACCTAAATATGTTTGAAAATGCAATTTAAAGTATTTTTGGTTTCGAACATAGTAGGCTATTTTCAAAAAACTTATTGATTTAATATCTATATTAGCATTCTTTATCATTTATAATACCTAGATATGTTTTAAAATGCAATTTAAAGTATTTTTGGTTTTGATCAAAGTAGGCTATTTTCAAAAAACATATTGATTTTATATCTATATTAGCATTCTTTATCATTTATAATACCTAGATATGTTTTAAAATGCAATTTAAAGTATTTTTGGTTTCGATCATAGTAGGCTATTTTCAAAAAACTTATTGATTTAATATCTATATTAGCATTATTTATCATTTATAATACCTAGATATGTTTTAAAATGCAATTTAAAGTATTTTGGTTTCGATCATAGTAGGCTATTTTCAAAAAACATATTGATTTTATATCTATATTAGCATTATTTATCATTTATAATACCTAGATATGTTTTAAAATGCAATTCAAAGTATTTTTGGTTTCGAACATAGTAGGCTATTTTCAAAAAACTTATTGATTTAATATCTATATTAGCATTCTTTATCATTTATAATACCTAGATATGTTTTAAAATGCAATTTAAAGTATTTTTGGTTTTGATCAAAGTAGGCTATTTTCAAAAAACATATTGATTTTATATCTATATTAGCATTCTTTATCATTTATAATACCTAGATATGTTTTAAAATGCAATTTAAAGTATTTTTGGTTTCGATCATAGTAGGCTATTTTCAAAAAACTTATTGATTTAATATCTTTATTAGCATTATTTATCATTTATAATACCTAGATATGTTTTAAAATGCAATTTAAAGTATTTTGGTTTCGATCATAGTAGGCTATTTTCAAAAAACATATTGATTTTATATCTATATTAGCATTATTTATCATTTATAATACCTAGATATGTTTTAAAATGCAATTTAAAGTATTTTTGGTTTCGAACATAGTAGGCTATTTTCAAAAAACTTATTGATTTAATATCTATATTAGCATTCTTTATCATTTATAATACCTAGATATGTTTTAAAATGCAATTTAAAGTATTTTTGGTTTTGATCATAGTAGGCTATTTTCAAAAAACATATTGATTTTATATCTATATTAGCATTCTTTATCATTTATAATACCTAGATATGTTTTAAAATGCAATTTAAAGTATTTTTGGTTTCGATCATAGTAGGCTATTTTCAAAAAACTTATTGATTTTATATCTATATTAGCATTCTTTATCATTTATAATACCTGGTTTTGATCATAGTAGGCTATTTTCAAAAAACATATTGATTTTATATCTATATTAGCATTCTTTATCATTTATAATACCTAGATATGTTTTAAAATGTAATTTAAAGCATTTTTGGTTTTGATCATAGTAGGCTATTTTCAAAAAACATATTGATTTTATATCTATATTAGCATTCTTTATCATTTATAATACCTAGATATGTTTTAAAATGCAATTTAAAGTATTTTTGGTTTCGATCATAGTAGGCTATTTTCAAAAAACATATTGATTTTATATCTATATTATCATTCTTTATCATTTATAATACCTAGATATGTTTTAAAATGCAATTTAAAGTATTTTTGGTTTCGATCATAGTAGGCTATTTTCAAAAAACTTATTGAATTTATATCTATATTAGCATTTTTTATCATTTATAATACCTAGATATGTTTTAAAATGTAATTTAAAGCATTTTTGGTTTTGATCATAGTAGGCTATTTTCAAAAAACATATTGATTTTATATCTATATTAGCATTCTTTATCATTTATAATACCTAGATATGTTTTAAAATGCAATTTAAAGTATTTTTGGTTTCGATCATAGTAGGCTATTTTCAAAAAACTTATTGAATTTATATCTATATTAGAATTTTTTATCATTTATAATACCTAGATATGTTTTAAAATGCAATTTAAAGTATTTTTGGTTTCGATCATAGTAGGCTATTTTCAAAAAACTTATTGATTTAATATCTATATTAGCATTATTTATCATTTATAATACCTAGATATGTTTTAAAATGCAATTTAAAGTATTTTTGGTTTCGATCATAGTAGGCTATTTTCAAAAAACATATTGATTTAATATCTATATTAGCATTATTTATCATTTATAATACCTAGATATGTTTTAAAATGCAATTTAAAGTATTTTTGGTTTCGATCATAGTAGGCTATTTTCAAAAAACATATTGATTTTATATCTATATTAGCATTCTTTATCATTTATAATACCTAGATTTATTTTAAAATGCAATTTAAAGTATTTTTGGTTTCGATCATAGTAGGCTATTTTCAAAAAACTTATTGATTTAATATCTATATTAGCATTCTTTATCATTTATAATACCTAGATTTATTTTAAAATGCAATTTAAAGTATTTTTGGTTTCGATCATAGTAGGCTATTTTCAAAAAACTTATTGATTTAATATCTATATTAGCATTCTTTATCATTTATAATACCTAGATTTATTTTAAAATGCAATTTAAAGTATTTTTGGTTTCGATCATAGTAGGCTATTTTCAAAAAACTTATTGATTTAATATCTATATTAGCATTCTTTATCATTTATAATACCTAGATTTATTTTAAAATGCAATTTAAAGTATTTTTGGTTTCGATCATAGTAGGCTATTTTCAAAAAACTTATTGATTTAATATCTATATTAGCATTCTTTATCATTTATAATACCTAGATATGTTTTAAAATGCAATTTAAAGTATTTTTGGTTTCGATCATAGTAGGCTTTTTTCAAAAAACATATTGATTTTATATCTATATTATCATTCTTTATCATTTATAATACCTAGATATGTTTTAAAATGCAATTTAAAGTATTTTTGGTTTCGATCATAGTAGGCTATTTTCAAAAAACTTATTGATTTTATATCTATATTAGCATTATTTATCATTTATAATACCTAGATTTATTTTAAAATGCAATTTAAAGTATTTTTGGTTTCGATCATAGTAGGCTATTTTCAAAAAACTTATTGATTTAATATCTATATTAGCATTCTTTATCTATATCATTATATCTATATTATCATTCTTTATCATTTATAATACCTAGATATGTTTTAAAACGCAATTTAAAGTATTTTTGGTTTCGATCATAGTAGGCTATTTTCAAAAAACTTATTGATTTTATATCTATATTAGCATTATTTATCATTTATAATACCTAGATATGTTTTAAAATGCAATTTAAAGTATTTTTGGTTTCGATCATAGTAGGCTATTTTCAAAAAACTTATTGATTTTATATCTATATTAGCATTATTTATCATTTATAATACCTAGATATGTTTTAAAATGCAATTTAAAGTATTTTTGGTTTCGATCATAGTAGGCTATTTTCAAAAAACATATTGATTTTATATCTATATTAGCATTCTTTATCATTTATAATACCTAGATATGTTTTAAAATGCAATTTAAAGTATTTTTGGTTTCGATCATAGTAGGCTATTTTCAAAAAACTTATTGATTTTATATCTTTATTAGCATTATTTATCATTTATAATACCTAGATATGTTTTAAAATGCAATTTAAAGTATTTTTGGTTTCGATCATAGTAGGCTATTTTCAAAAAACTTATTGATTTTATATCTATATTAGCATTCTTTATCATTTATAATACCTAGATATGTTTTAAAATGCAATTTAAAGTATTTTTGGTTTCGATCATAGTAGGCTATTTTCAAAAAACATATTGATTTTATATCTATATTAGCATTCTTTATCATTTATAATACCTAGATATGTTTTAAAATGCAATTTAAAGTATTTTTGGTTTCGATCATAGTAGGCTATTTTCAAAAAACTTATTGATTTTATATCTATATTAGCATTCTTTATCATTTATAATACCTAGATATGTTTTAAAATGCAATTTAAAGTATTTTTGGTTTCGATCATAGTAGGCTATTTTCAAAAAACATATTGATTTTATATCTATATTAGCATTCTTTATCATTTATAATACCTAGATATGTTTTAAAATGCAATTTAAAGTATTTTTGGTTTCGATCATAGTAGGCTATTTTCAAAAAACTTATTGATTTTATATCTTTATTAGCATTATTTATCATTTATAATACCTAGATATGTTTTAAAATGCAATTTAAAGTATTTTTGGTTTCGATCATAGTAGGCTATTTTCAAAAAACTTATTGATTTTATATCTATATTAGCATTATTTATCATTTATAATACCTAGATATATTTTAAAATGCAATTTAAAATATTTTTGGTTTCGATCATAGTAGGCTATTTTCAAAAAACATATTGATTTTATATCTATATTAGCATTCTTTATCATTTACAATACCTAGATATGTTTTAAAATGCAATTTAAAGTATTTTTGGTTTCGATCATAGTAGGCTATTTTCAAAAAACTTATTGATTTTATATCTATATTAGCATTATTTATCATTTATAATACCTAGATATGTTTTAAAATGCAATTTAAAGTATTTTTGGTTTCGATCATAGTAGGCTATTTTCAAAAAACATATCGATTTTATATCTATATTAGCATTCTTTATCATTTATAATACCTAGATATGTTTTAAAATGCAATTTAAAGTATTTTTGGTTTCGATAGTAGGCTATTTTAAAAAAAAAACATATTGATTTTATATCTATATTAGCATTCTTTATCATTTATAATATCTAGATATGTTTTAAAATGCAATTTAAAGCATTTTTTGGTTTCGATAGTAGGCTATTTTAAAAAAAACATATTGATTTTATATCTATATTAGAATTCTTTATCATTTATAATACCTAAATATGTTTGAAAATGCAATTTAAAGTATTTTTGGAATCGATCATAGTAGGCTATTTTCAAAAAACATATTGAATTTATATCTATATTAGCATTTTTTATCATTTATAATACCTAAATATGTTTGAAAATGCAATTTAAAGTATTTTTGGTTTCGATCATAGTAGGCTATTTTCAAAAAACATATTGATTTTATATCTATATTAGCATTCTTTATCATTTATAATACCTAGATATGTTTTAAAATGCAATTTAAAGTATTTTTGGTTTCGATCATAGTAGGCTATTTTCAAAAAACATATCGATTTTATATCTATATTAGCATTCTTTATCATTTATAATACCTAGATATGTTTTAAAATGCAATTTAAAGTATTTTTGGTTTCGATAGTAGGCTATTTTAAAAAAAAACATATTGATTTTATATCTATATTAGCATTCTTTATCATTTATAATATCTAGATATGTTTTAAAATGCAATTTAAAGCATTTTTGGTTTCGATAGTAGGCTATTTTAAAAAAAACATATTGATTTTATATCTATATTAGAATTCTTTATCATTTATAATACCTAAATATGTTTGAAAATGCAATTTAAAGTATTTTTGGAATCGATCATAGTAGGCTATTTTCAAAAAACATATTGAATTTATATCTATATTAGCATTTTTTATCATTTATAATACCTAAATATGTTTGAAAATGCAATTTAAAGTATTTTTGGTTTCGATCATAGTAGGCTATTTTCAAAAAACATATTGATTTTATATCTATATTAGCATTCTTTATCATTTATAATACCTAGATATGTTTTAAAATGCAATTTAAAGTATTTTTGGTTTCGATCATAGTAGGCTATTTTCAAAAAACATATTGATTTTATATCTATATTAGCATTATTTATCATTTATAATACCTAAATATGTTTGAAAATGCAATTTAAAGTATTTTTGGTTTCGATCATAGTAGGCTATTTTCAAAAAACATATTGATTTTATATCTATATTAGCATTCTTTATCATTTATAATACCTAGATATGTTTTAAAATGCAATTTAAAGTATTTTTGGTTTCGAACATAGTAGGCTATTTTCAAAAAACTTATTGATTTAATATCTATATTAGCATTATTTATCATTTATAATACCTAGATATGTTTTAAAATGCAATTTAAAGTATTTTGGTTTCGATCATAGTAGGCTATTTTCAAAAAACATATTGATTTTATATCTATATTAGCATTATTTATCATTTATAATACCTAGATATGTTTTAAAATGCAATTTAAAGTATTTTTGGTTTCGATCATAGTAGGCTATTTTCAAAAAACAAATTGATTTTATATCTATATTAGCATTCTTTATCATTTATAATACCTAGATATGTTTTAAAATGCAATTTAAAGTATTTTTGGTTTTGATCATAGTAGGCTATTTTCAAAAAACTTATTGATTTTATATCTATATTAGCATTATTTATCATTTATAATACCTAGATATGTTTTAAAATGCAATTTAAAGTATTTTTGGTTTCGATCATAGTAGGCTATTTTCAAAAAACTTATTGATTTTATATCTATATTAGCATTATTTATCATTTATAATACCTAGATATGTTTTAAAATGCAATTTAAAGTATTTTTGGTTTCGATCATAGTAGGCTATTTTCAAAAAACATATTGATTTTATATCTATATTAGCATTCTTTATCATTTATAATACCTAGATATGTTTTAAAATGCAATTTAAAGTATTTTTGGTTTCGATCATAGTAGGCTATTTTCAAAAAACTTATTGATTTTATATCTATATTAGCATTCTTTATCATTTATAATACCTAGATATGTTTTAAAATGCAATTTAAAGTATTTTTGGTTTCGATCATAGTAGGCTATTTTCAAAAAACATATTGATTTTATATCTATATTAGCATTCTTTATCGTTTATAATACCTAGATATGTTTTAAAATGCAATTTAAAGTATTTTTGGTTTCGATCATAGTAGGCTATTTTCAAAAAACTTATTGATTTTATATCTATATTAGCATTCTTTATCATTTATAATACCTAGATATGTTTTAAAATGCAATTTAAAGTATTTTTGGTTTCGATCATAGTAGGCTATTTTCAAAAAACATATTGATTTTATATCTATATTAGCATTCTTTATCATTTATAATACCTAGATATGTTTTAAAATGCAATTTAAAGTATTTTTGGTTTCGATCATAGTAGGCTATTTTCAAAAAACTTATTGATTTTATATCTTTATTAGCATTATTTATCATTTATAATACCTAGATATGTTTTAAAATGCAATTTAAAGTATTTTTGGTTTCGATCATAGTAGGCTATTTTCAAAAAACTTATTGATTTTATATCTATATTAGCATTATTTATCATTTATAATACCTAGATATATTTTAAAATGCAATTTAAAATATTTTTGGTTTCGATCATAGTAGGCTATTTTCAAAAAACATATTGATTTTATATCTATATTAGCATTCTTTATCATTTATAATACCTAGATATGTTTTAAAATGCAATTTAAAGTATTTTTGGTTTCGATCATAGTAGGCTATTTTCAAAAAACTTATTGATTTTATATCTATATTAGCATTATTTATCATTTATAATACCTAGATATGTTTTAAAATGCAATTTAAAGTATTTTTGGTTTCGATCATAGTAGGCTATTTTCAAAAAACTTATTGATTTAATATCTATATTAGCATTATTTATCATTTATAATACCCAGATATGTTTTAAAATGCAATTTAAAGTATTTTTGGTTTCGATCATAGTAGGCTATTTTCAAAAAACATATCGATTTTATATCTATATTAGCATTCTTTATCATTTATAATACCTAGATATGTTTTAAAATGCAATTTAAAGTATTTTTGGTTTCGATAGAGGCTATTTTAAAAAAAACATATTGATTTTATATCTATATTAGCATTCTTTATCATTTATAATATCTAGATATGTTTTAAAATGCAATTTAAAGCATTTTTGGTTTCGATAGTAGGCTATTTTAAAAAAAACATATTGATTTTATATCTATATTAGAATTCTTTATCATTTATAATACCTAAATATGTTTGAAAATGCAATTTAAAGTATTTTTGGAATCGATCATAGTAGGCTATTTTCAAAAAACATATTGAATTTATATCTATATTAGCATTTTTTTATCATTTATAATACCTAAATATGTTTGAAAATGCAATTTAAAGTATTTTTGGTTTCGATCATAGTAGGCTATTTTCAAAAAACATATTGATTTTATATCTATATTAGCATTCTTTATCATTTATAATACCTAGATATGTTTTAAAATGCAATTTAAAGTATTTTTGGTTTCGATCATAGTAGGCTATTTTCAAAAAACATATTGATTTTATATCTATATTAGCATTATTTATCATTTATAATACCTAAATATGTTGAAAATGCAATTTAAAGTATTTTTGGTTTCGATCATAGTAGGCTATTTTCAAAAAACATATTGATTTTATATCTATATTAGCATTCTTTATCATTTATAATACCTAGATATGTTTTAAAATGCAATTTAAAGTATTTTTGGTTTTGATCATAGTAGGCTATTTTCAAAAAACATATTGATTTTATATCTATATTAGCATTATTTATCATTTATAATACCTAGATATGTTTTTAAAATGCAATTTAAAGTATTTTTGGTTTCGATCATAGTAGGCTATTTTCAAAAAACAAATTGATTTTATATCTATATTAGCATTCTTTATCATTTATAATACCTAGATATGTTTTAAAATGCAATTTAAAGTATTTTTGGTTTTGATCATAGTAGGCTATTTTCAAAAAACTTATTGATTTTATATCTATATTAGCATTATTTATCATTTATAATACCTAGATATGTTTTAAAATGCAATTTAAAGTATTTTTGGTTTCGATCATAGTAGGCTATTTTCCAAAAACTTATTGATTTTATATCTATATTAGCATTATTTATCATTTATAATACTTAGATATGTTTTAAAATGCAATTTAAAGTATTTTTGGTTTCGATCAAAGTAGGCTATTTTCAAAAAACATATTGATTTTATATCTATATTAGCATTATTTATCATTTATAATACCTAGATATGTTTTAAAATGCAATTTAAAGTATTTTTGGTTTCGATCATAGTAGGCTATTTTCAAAAAACATATTGATTTTATATCTATATTAGCATTCTTTATCATTTATAATACCTAGATATGTTTTAAAAATGCAATTTAAAGTATTTTTGGTTTCGATCATAGTAGGCTATTTTCAAAAAACATATTGATTTTATATCTATATTAGCATTATTTATCATTTATAATACCTAGATATGTTTTAAAATGCAATTTAAAGTATTTTTGGTTTCGATCATAGTAGGCTATTTTCAAAAAAACTTATTGATTTTATATCTATATTAGCATTATTTATCATTTATAATACTAAATATGTTTTAAAATGCAATTTAAAGTATTTTTGGTTTCGATCAAAGTAGGCTATTTTCAAAAAACATATTGATTTTTATCTATATTAGCATTATTTATCATTTATAATACCTAAATATGTTTGAAAATGCAATTTAAAGTATTTTTGGTTTCGATCATAGTAGCTATTTTCAAAAAACTTATTGATTTAATATCTATATTAGCATTCTTTATCATTTATAATACCTAGATATGTTTTAAAATGCAATTTAAAGTATTTTGGGTTTCGATCACAGTAGGCCTATTTTCCAAAAACTTATTGATTTTATATCTATATTAGCATTATTTTATCATTTATAATACCTAAATATGTTTGAAAATGCAATTTAAAGTATTTTTGGTTTCGATCATAGTAGGCTATTTTCAAAAAACTTATTGATTTAATATCTATATTAGCATTCTTTATCATTTATAATACCTAGATATGTTTTAAAATGCAATTTAAAGTATTTTGGGTTTCGATCACAGTAGGCTATTTTCAAAAAATTATTGATTTTATATCTATATTAGCATTATTTATCATTTATAATACCAAGATATGTTTTAAAATGCAATTTAAAGTATTTTTGGTTTCGATCAAGTAAGCTTTTTTCAAAAAACATATTGATTTTATATCTATATTAGCATTATTTATCATTTATAATACCTAAATATGTTTGAAAATGCAATTTAAAGTATTTTTGGTTTCGATCATAGTAGGCTATTTTCAAAAAACATATTGATTTTATATCTATATTAGCATTCTTTATCATTTATAATACCTAGATAGTTTTTAAAATGCAATTTAAAGTATTTTTGGTTTCGATCATAGTAGGCTATTTTCAAAAAACTTATTGATTTAATATCTATATTAGCATTCTTTATCATTTATAATACCTAGATATGTTTTAAAATGCAATTTAAAGTATTTTTGGTTTCGATCATAGTAGGCTATTTTCAAAAAACTTATTGAATTTATATCTATATTAGAATTTTTTATCATTTATAATACCTAGATATGTTTTAAAATGCAATTTAAAGTATTTTTGGTTTCGATCATAGTAGGCTATTTTCAAAAAACTTATTGATTTAATATCTATATTAGCATTATTTATCATTTATAATACCTAGATATGTTTTAAAATGTAATTTAAAGCATTTTTGGTTTTGATCATAGTAGGCTATTTTCAAAAAACATATTGATTTTATATCTATATTAGCATTCTTTATCATTTATAATACCTAGATATGTTTTAAAATGTAATTTAAAGCATTTTTGGTTTTGATCATAGTAGGCTATTTTCAAAAAACATATTGATTTTATATCTATATTAGCATTCTTTATCATTTATAATACCTAGATATGTTTTAAAATGCAATTTAAAGTATTTTTGGTTTCGATCATAGTAGGCTATTTTCAAAAAACTTATTGAATTTATATCTATATTAGAATTTTTTATCATTTATAATACCTAGATATGTTTTAAAATGCAATTTAAAGTATTTTTGGTTTCGATCATAGTAGGCTATTTTCAAAAAACATATTGATTTTATATCTATATTAGCATTTTTTATCATTTATAATACCTAGATATGTTTTAAAATGTAATTTAAAGCATTTTTGGTTTTGATCATAGTAGGCTATTTTCAAAAAACATATTGATTTTATATCTATATTAGCATTCTTTATCATTTATAATACCTAGATATGTTTTAAAATGCAATTTAAAGTATTTTTGGTTTCGATCATAGTAGGCTATTTTCAAAAAACTTATTGAATTTATATCTATATTAGAATTTTTTATCATTTATAATACCTAGATATGTTTTAAAATGCAATTTAAAGTATTTTTGGTTTCGATCATAGTAGGCTATTTTCAAAAAACTTATTGATTTAATATCTATATTAGCATTATTTATCATTTATAATACCTAGATATGTTTTAAAATGCAATTTAAAGTATTTTTGGTTTCGATCATAGTAGGCTATTTTCAAAAAACATATTGATTTAATATCTATATTAGCATTATTTATCATTTATAATACCTAGATATGTTTTAAAATGCAATTTAAAGTATTTTTGGTTTCGATCATAGTAGGCTATTTTCAAAAAACATATTGATTTTATATCTATATTAGCATTCTTTATCATTTATAATACCTAGATTTATTTTAAAATGCAATTTAAAGTATTTTTGGTTTCGATCATAGTAGGCTATTTTCAAAAAACTTATTGATTTAATATCTATATTAGCATTCTTTATCATTTATAATACCTAGATTTATTTTAAAATGCAATTTAAAGTATTTTTGGTTTCGATCATAGTAGGCTATTTTCAAAAAACTTATTGATTTAATATCTATATTAGCATTCTTTATCATTTATAATACCTAGATTTATTTTAAAATGCAATTTAAAGTATTTTTGGTTTCGATCATAGTAGGCTATTTTCAAAAAACTTATTGATTTAATATCTATATTAGCATTCTTTATCATTTATAATACCTAGATTTATTTTAAAATGCAATTTAAAGTATTTTTGGTTTCGATCATAGTAGGCTATTTTCAAAAAACTTATTGATTTAATATCTATATTAGCATTCTTTATCATTTATAATACCTAGATATGTTTTAAAATGCAATTTAAAGTATTTTTGGTTTCGATCATAGTAGGCTTTTTTCAAAAAACATATTGATTTTATATCTATATTATCATTCTTTATCATTTATAATACCTAGATATGTTTTAAAATGCAATTTAAAGTATTTTTGGTTTCGATCATAGTAGGCTATTTTCAAAAAACTTATTGATTTTATATCTATATTAGCATTATTTATCATTTATAATACCTAGATTTATTTTAAAATGCAATTTAAAGTATTTTTGGTTTCGATCATAGTAGGCTATTTTCAAAAAACTTATTGATTTAATATCTATATTAGCATTCTTTATCTATATCATTATATCTATATTATCATTCTTTATCATTTATAATACCTAGATATGTTTTAAAACGCAATTTAAAGTATTTTTGGTTTCGATCATAGTAGGCTATTTTCAAAAAACTTATTGATTTTATATCTATATTAGCATTATTTATCATTTATAATACCTAGATATGTTTTAAAATGCAATTTAAAGTATTTTTGGTTTCGATCATAGTAGGCTATTTTCAAAAAACTTATTGATTTTATATCTATATTAGCATTATTTATCATTTATAATACCTAGATATGTTTTAAAATGCAATTTAAAGTATTTTTGGTTTCGATCATAGTAGGCTATTTTCAAAAAACATATTGATTTTATATCTATATTAGCATTCTTTATCATTTATAATACCTAGATATGTTTTAAAATGCAATTTAAAGTATTTTTGGTTTCGATCATAGTAGGCTATTTTCAAAAAACTTATTGATTTTATATCTTTATTAGCATTATTTATCATTTATAATACCTAGATATGTTTTAAAATGCAATTTAAAGTATTTTTGGTTTCGATCATAGTAGGCTATTTTCAAAAAACTTATTGATTTTATATCTATATTAGCATTCTTTATCATTTATAATACCTAGATATGTTTTAAAATGCAATTTAAAGTATTTTTGGTTTCGATCATAGTAGGCTATTTTCAAAAAACATATTGATTTTATATCTATATTAGCATTCTTTATCATTTATAATACCTAGATATGTTTTAAAATGCAATTTAAAGTATTTTTGGTTTCGATCATAGTAGGCTATTTTCAAAAAACTTATTGATTTTATATCTATATTAGCATTCTTTATCATTTATAATACCTAGATATGTTTTAAAATGCAATTTAAAGTATTTTTGGTTTCGATCATAGTAGGCTATTTTCAAAAAACATATTGATTTTATATCTATATTAGCATTCTTTATCATTTATAATACCTAGATATGTTTTAAAATGCAATTTAAAGTATTTTTGGTTTCGATCATAGTAGGCTATTTTCAAAAAACTTATTGATTTTATATCTTTATTAGCATTATTTATCATTTATAATACCTAGATATGTTTTAAAATGCAATTTAAAGTATTTTTGGTTTCGATCATAGTAGGCTATTTTCAAAAAACTTATTGATTTTATATCTATATTAGCATTATTTATCATTTATAATACCTAGATATATTTTAAAATGCAATTTAAAATATTTTTGGTTTCGATCATAGTAGGCTATTTTCAAAAAACATATTGATTTTATATCTATATTAGCATTCTTTATCATTTACAATACCTAGATATGTTTTAAAATGCAATTTAAAGTATTTTTGGTTTCGATCATAGTAGGCTATTTTCAAAAAACTTATTGATTTTATATCTATATTAGCATTATTTATCATTTATAATACCTAGATATGTTTTAAAATGCAATTTAAAGTATTTTTGGTTTCGATCATAGTAGGCTATTTTCAAAAAACATATCGATTTTATATCTATATTAGCATTCTTTATCATTTATAATACCTAGATATGTTTTAAAATGCAATTTAAAGTATTTTTGGTTTCGATAGTAGGCTATTTTAAAAAAAAAACATATTGATTTTATATCTATATTAGCATTCTTTATCATTTATAATATCTAGATATGTTTTAAAATGCAATTTAAAGCATTTTTTGGTTTCGATAGTAGGCTATTTTAAAAAAAACATATTGATTTTATATCTATATTAGAATTCTTTATCATTTATAATACCTAAATATGTTTGAAAATGCAATTTAAAGTATTTTTGGAATCGATCATAGTAGGCTATTTTCAAAAAACATATTGAATTTATATCTATATTAGCATTTTTTATCATTTATAATACCTAAATATGTTTGAAAATGCAATTTAAAGTATTTTTGGTTTCGATCATAGTAGGCTATTTTCAAAAAACATATTGATTTTATATCTATATTAGCATTCTTTATCATTTATAATACCTAGATATGTTTTAAAATGCAATTTAAAGTATTTTTGGTTTCGATCATAGTAGGCTATTTTCAAAAAACATATCGATTTTATATCTATATTAGCATTCTTTATCATTTATAATACCTAGATATGTTTTAAAATGCAATTTAAAGTATTTTTGGTTTCGATAGTAGGCTATTTTAAAAAAAAACATATTGATTTTATATCTATATTAGCATTCTTTATCATTTATAATATCTAGATATGTTTTAAAATGCAATTTAAAGCATTTTTGGTTTCGATAGTAGGCTATTTTAAAAAAAACATATTGATTTTATATCTATATTAGAATTCTTTATCATTTATAATACCTAAATATGTTTGAAAATGCAATTTAAAGTATTTTTGGAATCGATCATAGTAGGCTATTTTCAAAAAACATATTGAATTTATATCTATATTAGCATTTTTTATCATTTATAATACCTAAATATGTTTGAAAATGCAATTTAAAGTATTTTTGGTTTCGATCATAGTAGGCTATTTTCAAAAAACATATTGATTTTATATCTATATTAGCATTCTTTATCATTTATAATACCTAGATATGTTTTAAAATGCAATTTAAAGTATTTTTGGTTTCGATCATAGTAGGCTATTTTCAAAAAACATATTGATTTTATATCTATATTAGCATTATTTATCATTTATAATACCTAAATATGTTTGAAAATGCAATTTAAAGTATTTTTGGTTTCGATCATAGTAGGCTATTTTCAAAAAACATATTGATTTTATATCTATATTAGCATTCTTTATCATTTATAATACCTAGATATGTTTTAAAATGCAATTTAAAGTATTTTTGGTTTCGAACATAGTAGGCTATTTTCAAAAAACTTATTGATTTAATATCTATATTAGCATTATTTATCATTTATAATACCTAGATATGTTTTAAAATGCAATTTAAAGTATTTTGGTTTCGATCATAGTAGGCTATTTTCAAAAAACATATTGATTTTATATCTATATTAGCATTATTTATCATTTATAATACCTAGATATGTTTTAAAATGCAATTTAAAGTATTTTTGGTTTCGATCATAGTAGGCTATTTTCAAAAAACAAATTGATTTTATATCTATATTAGCATTCTTTATCATTTATAATACCTAGATATGTTTTAAAATGCAATTTAAAGTATTTTTGGTTTTGATCATAGTAGGCTATTTTCAAAAAACTTATTGATTTTATATCTATATTAGCATTATTTATCATTTATAATACCTAGATATGTTTTAAAATGCAATTTAAAGTATTTTTGGTTTCGATCATAGTAGGCTATTTTCAAAAAACTTATTGATTTTATATCTATATTAGCATTATTTATCATTTATAATACCTAGATATGTTTTAAAATGCAATTTAAAGTATTTTTGGTTTCGATCATAGTAGGCTATTTTCAAAAAACATATTGATTTTATATCTATATTAGCATTCTTTATCATTTATAATACCTAGATATGTTTTAAAATGCAATTTAAAGTATTTTTGGTTTCGATCATAGTAGGCTATTTTCAAAAAACTTATTGATTTTATATCTATATTAGCATTCTTTATCATTTATAATACCTAGATATGTTTTAAAATGCAATTTAAAGTATTTTTGGTTTCGATCATAGTAGGCTATTTTCAAAAAACATATTGATTTTATATCTATATTAGCATTCTTTATCGTTTATAATACCTAGATATGTTTTAAAATGCAATTTAAAGTATTTTTGGTTTCGATCATAGTAGGCTATTTTCAAAAAACTTATTGATTTTATATCTATATTAGCATTCTTTATCATTTATAATACCTAGATATGTTTTAAAATGCAATTTAAAGTATTTTTGGTTTCGATCATAGTAGGCTATTTTCAAAAAACATATTGATTTTATATCTATATTAGCATTCTTTATCATTTATAATACCTAGATATGTTTTAAAATGCAATTTAAAGTATTTTTGGTTTCGATCATAGTAGGCTATTTTCAAAAAACTTATTGATTTTATATCTTTATTAGCATTATTTATCATTTATAATACCTAGATATGTTTTAAAATGCAATTTAAAGTATTTTTGGTTTCGATCATAGTAGGCTATTTTCAAAAAACTTATTGATTTTATATCTATATTAGCATTATTTATCATTTATAATACCTAGATATATTTTAAAATGCAATTTAAAATATTTTTGGTTTCGATCATAGTAGGCTATTTTCAAAAAACATATTGATTTTATATCTATATTAGCATTCTTTATCATTTATAATACCTAGATATGTTTTAAAATGCAATTTAAAGTATTTTTGGTTTCGATCATAGTAGGCTATTTTCAAAAAACTTATTGATTTTATATCTATATTAGCATTATTTATCATTTATAATACCTAGATATGTTTTAAAATGCAATTTAAAGTATTTTTGGTTTCGATCATAGTAGGCTATTTTCAAAAAACTTATTGATTTAATATCTATATTAGCATTATTTATCATTTATAATACCCAGATATGTTTTAAAATGCAATTTAAAGTATTTTTGGTTTCGATCATAGTAGGCTATTTTCAAAAAACATATCGATTTTATATCTATATTAGCATTCTTTATCATTTATAATACCTAGATATGTTTTAAAATGCAATTTAAAGTATTTTTGGTTTCGATAGTAGGCTATTTTAAAAAAAACATATTGATTTTATATCTATATTAGCATTCTTTATCATTTATAATATCTAGATATGTTTTAAAATGCAATTTAAAGCATTTTTGGTTTCGATAGTAGGCTATTTTAAAAAAAACATATTGATTTTATATCTATATTAGAATTCTTTATCATTTATAATACCTAAATATGTTTGAAAATGCAATTTAAAGTATTTTTGGAATCGATCATAGTAGGCTATTTTCAAAAAACATATTGAATTTATATCTATATTAGCATTTTTTATCATTTATAATACCTAAATATGTTTGAAAATGCAATTTAAAGTATTTTTGGTTTCGATCATAGTAGGCTATTTTCAAAAAACATATTGATTTTATATCTATATTAGCATTCTTTATCATTTATAATACCTAGATATGTTTTAAAATGCAATTTAAAGTATTTTTGGTTTCGATCATAGTAGGCTATTTTCAAAAAACATATTGATTTTATATCTATATTAGCATTATTTATCATTTATAATACCTAAATATGTTTGAAAATGCAATTTAAAGTATTTTTGGTTTCGATCATAGTAGGCTATTTTCAAAAAACATATTGATTTTATATCTATATTAGCATTCTTTATCATTTATAATACCTAGATATGTTTTAAAATGCAATTTAAAGTATTTTTGGTTTTGATCATAGTAGGCTATTTTCAAAAAACATATTGATTTTATATCTATATTAGCATTATTTATCATTTATAATACCTAGATATGTTTTAAAATGCAATTTAAAGTATTTTTGGTTTCGATCATAGTAGGCTATTTTCAAAAAACAAATTGATTTTATATCTATATTAGCATTCTTTATCATTTATAATACCTAGATATGTTTTAAAATGCAATTTAAAGTATTTTTGGTTTTGATCATAGTAGGCTATTTTCAAAAAACTTATTGATTTTATATCTATATTAGCATTATTTATCATTTATAATACCTAGATATGTTTTAAAATGCAATTTAAAGTATTTTTGGTTTCGATCATAGTAGGCTATTTTCCAAAAACTTATTGATTTTATATCTATATTAGCATTATTTATCATTTATAATACTTAGATATGTTTTAAAATGCAATTTAAAGTATTTTTGGTTTCGATCAAAGTAGGCTATTTTCAAAAAACATATTGATTTTATATCTATATTAGCATTATTTATCATTTATAATACCTAGATATGTTTTAAAATGCAATTTAAAGTATTTTTGGTTTCGATCATAGTAGGCTATTTTCAAAAAACATATTGATTTTATATCTATATTAGCATTCTTTATCATTTATAATACCTAGATATGTTTTAAAATGCAATTTAAAGTATTTTTGGTTTCGATCATAGTAGGCTATTTTCAAAAAACATATTGATTTTATATCTATATTAGCATTATTTATCATTTATAATACCTAGATATGTTTTAAAATGCAATTTAAAGTATTTTTGGTTTCGATCATAGTAGGCTATTTTCAAAAAAACTTATTGATTTTATATCTATATTAGCATTATTTATCATTTATAATACCTAAATATGTTTTAAAATGCAATTTAAAGTATTTTTGGTTTCGATCAAAGTAGGCTATTTTCAAAAAACATATTGATTTTTATCTATATTAGCATTATTTATCATTTATAATACCTAAATATGTTTGAAAATGCAATTTAAAGTATTTTTGGTTTCGATCATAGTAGGCTATTTTCAAAAAACTTATTGATTTAATATCTATATTAGCATTCTTTATCATTTATAATACCTAGATATGTTTTAAAATGCAATTTAAAGTATTTTGGGTTTCGATCACAGTAGGCTATTTTCCAAAAACTTATTGATTTTATATCTATATTAGCATTATTTATCATTTATAATACCTAAATATGTTTGAAAATGCAATTTAAAGTATTTTTGGTTTCGATCATAGTAGGCTATTTTCAAAAAACTTATTGATTTAATATCTATATTAGCATTCTTTATCATTTATAATACCTAGATATGTTTTAAAATGCAATTTAAAGTATTTTGGGTTTCGATCACAGTAGGCTATTTTCAAAAAATTATTGATTTTATATCTATATTAGCATTATTTATCATTTATAATACCAAGATATGTTTTAAAATGCAATTTAAAGTATTTTTGGTTTCGATCAAAGTAAGCTTTTTTCAAAAAACATATTGATTTTATATCTATATTAGCATTATTTATCATTTATAATACCTAAATATGTTTGAAAATGCAATTTAAAGTATTTTTGGTTTCGATCATAGTAGGCTATTTTCAAAAAACATATTGATTTTATATCTATATTAGCATTCTTTATCATTTATAATACCTAGATATGTTTTAAAATGCAATTTAAAGTATTTTTGGTTTCGATCATAGTAGGCTATTTTCAAAAAACTTATTGATTTAATATCTATATATGCATTATTTATCATTTATAATACCTAGATATGTTTTAAAATGCAATTTAAAGTATTTTTGGTTTCGATCAAAGTAGGCTATTTTCAAAAAACTTATTGATTTAATATCTATATATGCATTATTTATCATTTATAATACCTAGATATGTTTTAAAATGCAATTTAAAGTATTTTTGGTTTCGATCAAAGTAGGCTATTTTCAAAAAACATATTGATTTAATATCTATATTAGCATTATTTATCATTTATAATACCTAGATATGTTTTAAAATGCAATTTAAAGTATTTTTGGTTTCGATCATAGTAGGCTATTTTCAAAAAACATATTGATTTAATATCTATATTAGCATTCTTTATCATTTATAATACCTAGATATGTTTTAAAATGCAATTTAAAGTATTTTTGGATTCGATCATAGTAGGCTATTTTCAAAAAACATATTGATTTTATATCTATATTAGCATTCTTTATCATTTATAATACCTAGATATGTTTTAAAATGCAATTTAAAGTATTTTTGGTTTCGATCAAAGAAGGCTATTTTTAAAAAACTTATTGATTTTATATCTATATTAGCATTATTTATCATTTATAATACCTAGATATGTTTTAAAATGCAATTTAAAGTATTTTTGGTTTCGATCATAGTAGGCTATTTTCAAAAAACATATTGATTTTATATCTATATTAGCATTCTTTATCATTTATAATACCTAGATATGTTTTAAAATGCAATTTAAAGTATTTTTGGTTTCAATCATAGTAGACTATTTTCAAAAAACATATTGATTTAATAACTATATTAGCATTATTTATCATTTATAATACCTAGATATGTTTTAAAATGCAATTTAAAGTATTTTTGGATTCGATCATAGTAGGCTATTTTCAAAAAACATATTGATTTTATATCTATATTAGCATTCTTTATCATTTATAATACCTAGATATGTTTTAAAATGCAATTTAAAGTATTTTTGGTTTTGATTATAGTAGGCTATTTTCAAAAAACATATTGATTTTATATCTATATTAGCATTCTTTATCATTTATAATACCTAGATATGTTTTAAAATGCAATTTAAAGTATTTTTGGTTTCAATCATAGTAGACTATTTTCAAAAAACATATTGATTTAATAACTTTATTAGCATTATTTATCATTTATAATACCTAGATATGTTTTAAAATGCAATTTAAAGTATTTTTGGTTTCGATCACAGTAGGCTATTTTCAAAAAACATATTGATTTTAAATCTATATTAGCATTATTTATCATTTATAATACCTAGATATGTTTTAAAATGCAATTTAAAGTATTTTTGGTTTCGATCATTGTAGGCCATTTTCAAAAAACTTATTGATTTTATATCTATATTAGCATTATTTATCATTTATAATACCTAGATATGTTTTAAAATGCAATTTAAAGTATTTTTGGTTTCGATCATAGTAGGCTATTTTCAAAAAACATATTGATTTTAAATCTATATTAGCATTATTTATCATTTATAATACCTAGATATGTTTTAAAATGCAATTTAAAGTATTTTTGGTTTTGATCATAGTAGGCTTTTTTCAAAAAACATATTGATTTTATATCTATATTAGCATTCTTTATCATTTATAATACCTAGATATGTTTTAAAATGCAATTTAAAGTATTTTTGGTTTCGATCATAGTAGGCTATTTTCAAAAAACATATTGATTTTATATCTATATTAGCATTCTTTATCATTTATAATACCTAGATTTGTTTTAAAATGCAATTTAAAGTATTTTTGGTTTCGATCATAGTAGGCTATTTTCAAAAAACATATCGATTTTATATCTATATTAGCATTCTTTATCATTTATAATACCTAGATATGTTTTAAAATGCAATTTAAAGTATTTTTGGTTTCGATAGTAGGCTATTTTAAAAAAAAACATATTGATTTAATATCTATATTAGCATTCTTTATCATTTATAATATCTAGATATGTTTTAAAATGCAATTTAAAGCATTTTTGGTTTCGATAGTAGGCTATTTTAAAAAAACATATTGATTTTATATCTATATTAGAATTCTTTATCATTTATAATACCTAAATATGTTTGAAAATGCAATTTAAAGTATTTTTGGTTTCGAACATAGTAGGCTATTTTCAAAAAACTTATTGATTTAATATCTATATTAGCATTCTTTATCATTTATAATACCTAGATATGTTTTAAAATGCAATTTAAAGTATTTTTGGTTTTGATCAAAGTAGGCTATTTTCAAAAAACATATTGATTTTATATCTATATTAGCATTCTTTATCATTTATAATACCTAGATATGTTTTAAAATGCAATTTAAAGTATTTTTGGTTTCGATCATAGTAGGCTATTTTCAAAAAACTTATTGATTTAATATCTATATTAGCATTATTTATCATTTATAATACCTAGATATGTTTTAAAATGCAATTTAAAGTATTTTGGTTTCGATCATAGTAGGCTATTTTCAAAAAACATATTGATTTTATATCTATATTAGCATTATTTATCATTTATAATACCTAGATATGTTTTAAAATGCAATTCAAAGTATTTTTGGTTTCGAACATAGTAGGCTATTTTCAAAAAACTTATTGATTTAATATCTATATTAGCATTCTTTATCATTTATAATACCTAGATATGTTTTAAAATGCAATTTAAAGTATTTTTGGTTTTGATCAAAGTAGGCTATTTTCAAAAAACATATTGATTTTATATCTATATTAGCATTCTTTATCATTTATAATACCTAGATATGTTTTAAAATGCAATTTAAAGTATTTTTGGTTTCGATCATAGTAGGCTATTTTCAAAAAACTTATTGATTTAATATCTTTATTAGCATTATTTATCATTTATAATACCTAGATATGTTTTAAAATGCAATTTAAAGTATTTTGGTTTCGATCATAGTAGGCTATTTTCAAAAAACATATTGATTTTATATCTATATTAGCATTATTTATCATTTATAATACCTAGATATGTTTTAAAATGCAATTTAAAGTATTTTTGGTTTCGAACATAGTAGGCTATTTTCAAAAAACTTATTGATTTAATATCTATATTAGCATTCTTTATCATTTATAATACCTAGATATGTTTTAAAATGCAATTTAAAGTATTTTTGGTTTTGATCATAGTAGGCTATTTTCAAAAAACATATTGATTTTATATCTATATTAGCATTCTTTATCATTTATAATACCTAGATATGTTTTAAAATGCAATTTAAAGTATTTTTGGTTTCGATCATAGTAGGCTATTTTCAAAAAACTTATTGATTTTATATCTATATTAGCATTCTTTATCATTTATAATACCTGGTTTTGATCATAGTAGGCTATTTTCAAAAAACATATTGATTTTATATCTATATTAGCATTCTTTATCATTTATAATACCTAGATATGTTTTAAAATGTAATTTAAAGCATTTTTGGTTTTGATCATAGTAGGCTATTTTCAAAAAACATATTGATTTTATATCTATATTAGCATTCTTTATCATTTATAATACCTAGATATGTTTTAAAATGCAATTTAAAGTATTTTTGGTTTCGATCATAGTAGGCTATTTTCAAAAAACATATTGATTTTATATCTATATTATCATTCTTTATCATTTATAATACCTAGATATGTTTTAAAATGCAATTTAAAGTATTTTTGGTTTCGATCATAGTAGGCTATTTTCAAAAAACTTATTGAATTTATATCTATATTAGCATTTTTTATCATTTATAATACCTAGATATGTTTTAAAATGTAATTTAAAGCATTTTTGGTTTTGATCATAGTAGGCTATTTTCAAAAAACATATTGATTTTATATCTATATTAGCATTCTTTATCATTTATAATACCTAGATATGTTTTAAAATGCAATTTAAAGTATTTTTGGTTTCGATCATAGTAGGCTATTTTCAAAAAACTTATTGAATTTATATCTATATTAGAATTTTTTATCATTTATAATACCTAGATATGTTTTAAAATGCAATTTAAAGTATTTTTGGTTTCGATCATAGTAGGCTATTTTCAAAAAACTTATTGATTTAATATCTATATTAGCATTATTTATCATTTATAATACCTAGATATGTTTTAAAATGCAATTTAAAGTATTTTTGGTTTCGATCATAGTAGGCTATTTTCAAAAAACATATTGATTTAATATCTATATTAGCATTATTTATCATTTATAATACCTAGATATGTTTTAAAATGCAATTTAAAGTATTTTTGGTTTCGATCATAGTAGGCTATTTTCAAAAAACATATTGATTTTATATCTATATTAGCATTCTTTATCATTTATAATACCTAGATTTATTTTAAAATGCAATTTAAAGTATTTTTGGTTTCGATCATAGTAGGCTATTTTCAAAAAACTTATTGATTTAATATCTATATTAGCATTCTTTATCATTTATAATACCTAGATTTATTTTAAAATGCAATTTAAAGTATTTTTGGTTTCGATCATAGTAGGCTATTTTCAAAAAACTTATTGATTTAATATCTATATTAGCATTCTTTATCATTTATAATACCTAGATTTATTTTAAAATGCAATTTAAAGTATTTTTGGTTTCGATCATAGTAGGCTATTTTCAAAAAACTTATTGATTTAATATCTATATTAGCATTCTTTATCATTTATAATACCTAGATTTATTTTAAAATGCAATTTAAAGTATTTTTGGTTTCGATCATAGTAGGCTATTTTCAAAAAACTTATTGATTTAATATCTATATTAGCATTCTTTATCATTTATAATACCTAGATATGTTTTAAAATGCAATTTAAAGTATTTTTGGTTTCGATCATAGTAGGCTTTTTTCAAAAAACATATTGATTTTATATCTATATTATCATTCTTTATCATTTATAATACCTAGATATGTTTTAAAATGCAATTTAAAGTATTTTTGGTTTCGATCATAGTAGGCTATTTTCAAAAAACTTATTGATTTTATATCTATATTAGCATTATTTATCATTTATAATACCTAGATTTATTTTAAAATGCAATTTAAAGTATTTTTGGTTTCGATCATAGTAGGCTATTTTCAAAAAACTTATTGATTTAATATCTATATTAGCATTCTTTATCTATATCATTATATCTATATTATCATTCTTTATCATTTATAATACCTAGATATGTTTTAAAACGCAATTTAAAGTATTTTTGGTTTCGATCATAGTAGGCTATTTTCAAAAAACTTATTGATTTTATATCTATATTAGCATTATTTATCATTTATAATACCTAGATATGTTTTAAAATGCAATTTAAAGTATTTTTGGTTTCGATCATAGTAGGCTATTTTCAAAAAACTTATTGATTTTATATCTATATTAGCATTATTTATCATTTATAATACCTAGATATGTTTTAAAATGCAATTTAAAGTATTTTTGGTTTCGATCATAGTAGGCTATTTTCAAAAAACATATTGATTTTATATCTATATTAGCATTCTTTATCATTTATAATACCTAGATATGTTTTAAAATGCAATTTAAAGTATTTTTGGTTTCGATCATAGTAGGCTATTTTCAAAAAACTTATTGATTTTATATCTTTATTAGCATTATTTATCATTTATAATACCTAGATATGTTTTAAAATGCAATTTAAAGTATTTTTGGTTTCGATCATAGTAGGCTATTTTCAAAAAACTTATTGATTTTATATCTATATTAGCATTCTTTATCATTTATAATACCTAGATATGTTTTAAAATGCAATTTAAAGTATTTTTGGTTTCGATCATAGTAGGCTATTTTCAAAAAACATATTGATTTTATATCTATATTAGCATTCTTTATCATTTATAATACCTAGATATGTTTTAAAATGCAATTTAAAGTATTTTTGGTTTCGATCATAGTAGGCTATTTTCAAAAAACTTATTGATTTTATATCTATATTAGCATTCTTTATCATTTATAATACCTAGATATGTTTTAAAATGCAATTTAAAGTATTTTTGGTTTCGATCATAGTAGGCTATTTTCAAAAAACATATTGATTTTATATCTATATTAGCATTCTTTATCATTTATAATACCTAGATATGTTTTAAAATGCAATTTAAAGTATTTTTGGTTTCGATCATAGTAGGCTATTTTCAAAAAACTTATTGATTTTATATCTTTATTAGCATTATTTATCATTTATAATACCTAGATATGTTTTAAAATGCAATTTAAAGTATTTTTGGTTTCGATCATAGTAGGCTATTTTCAAAAAACTTATTGATTTTATATCTATATTAGCATTATTTATCATTTATAATACCTAGATATATTTTAAAATGCAATTTAAAATATTTTTGGTTTCGATCATAGTAGGCTATTTTCAAAAAACATATTGATTTTATATCTATATTAGCATTCTTTATCATTTACAATACCTAGATATGTTTTAAAATGCAATTTAAAGTATTTTTGGTTTCGATCATAGTAGGCTATTTTCAAAAAACTTATTGATTTTATATCTATATTAGCATTATTTATCATTTATAATACCTAGATATGTTTTAAAATGCAATTTAAAGTATTTTTGGTTTCGATCATAGTAGGCTATTTTCAAAAAACATATCGATTTTATATCTATATTAGCATTCTTTATCATTTATAATACCTAGATATGTTTTAAAATGCAATTTAAAGTATTTTTGGTTTCGATAGTAGGCTATTTTAAAAAAAAAACATATTGATTTTATATCTATATTAGCATTCTTTATCATTTATAATATCTAGATATGTTTTAAAATGCAATTTAAAGCATTTTTTGGTTTCGATAGTAGGCTATTTTAAAAAAAACATATTGATTTTATATCTATATTAGAATTCTTTATCATTTATAATACCTAAATATGTTTGAAAATGCAATTTAAAGTATTTTTGGAATCGATCATAGTAGGCTATTTTCAAAAAACATATTGAATTTATATCTATATTAGCATTTTTTATCATTTATAATACCTAAATATGTTTGAAAATGCAATTTAAAGTATTTTTGGTTTCGATCATAGTAGGCTATTTTCAAAAAACATATTGATTTTATATCTATATTAGCATTCTTTATCATTTATAATACCTAGATATGTTTTAAAATGCAATTTAAAGTATTTTTGGTTTCGATCATAGTAGGCTATTTTCAAAAAACATATCGATTTTATATCTATATTAGCATTCTTTATCATTTATAATACCTAGATATGTTTTAAAATGCAATTTAAAGTATTTTTGGTTTCGATAGTAGGCTATTTTAAAAAAAAACATATTGATTTTATATCTATATTAGCATTCTTTATCATTTATAATATCTAGATATGTTTTAAAATGCAATTTAAAGCATTTTTGGTTTCGATAGTAGGCTATTTTAAAAAAAACATATTGATTTTATATCTATATTAGAATTCTTTATCATTTATAATACCTAAATATGTTTGAAAATGCAATTTAAAGTATTTTTGGAATCGATCATAGTAGGCTATTTTCAAAAAACATATTGAATTTATATCTATATTAGCATTTTTTATCATTTATAATACCTAAATATGTTTGAAAATGCAATTTAAAGTATTTTTGGTTTCGATCATAGTAGGCTATTTTCAAAAAACATATTGATTTTATATCTATATTAGCATTCTTTATCATTTATAATACCTAGATATGTTTTAAAATGCAATTTAAAGTATTTTTGGTTTCGATCATAGTAGGCTATTTTCAAAAAACATATTGATTTTATATCTATATTAGCATTATTTATCATTTATAATACCTAAATATGTTTGAAAATGCAATTTAAAGTATTTTTGGTTTCGATCATAGTAGGCTATTTTCAAAAAACATATTGATTTTATATCTATATTAGCATTCTTTATCATTTATAATACCTAGATATGTTTTAAAATGCAATTTAAAGTATTTTTGGTTTCGAACATAGTAGGCTATTTTCAAAAAACTTATTGATTTAATATCTATATTAGCATTATTTATCATTTATAATACCTAGATATGTTTTAAAATGCAATTTAAAGTATTTTGGTTTCGATCATAGTAGGCTATTTTCAAAAAACATATTGATTTTATATCTATATTAGCATTATTTATCATTTATAATACCTAGATATGTTTTAAAATGCAATTTAAAGTATTTTTGGTTTCGATCATAGTAGGCTATTTTCAAAAAACAAATTGATTTTATATCTATATTAGCATTCTTTATCATTTATAATACCTAGATATGTTTTAAAATGCAATTTAAAGTATTTTTGGTTTTGATCATAGTAGGCTATTTTCAAAAAACTTATTGATTTTATATCTATATTAGCATTATTTATCATTTATAATACCTAGATATGTTTTAAAATGCAATTTAAAGTATTTTTGGTTTCGATCATAGTAGGCTATTTTCAAAAAACTTATTGATTTTATATCTATATTAGCATTATTTATCATTTATAATACCTAGATATGTTTTAAAATGCAATTTAAAGTATTTTTGGTTTCGATCATAGTAGGCTATTTTCAAAAAACATATTGATTTTATATCTATATTAGCATTCTTTATCATTTATAATACCTAGATATGTTTTAAAATGCAATTTAAAGTATTTTTGGTTTCGATCATAGTAGGCTATTTTCAAAAAACTTATTGATTTTATATCTATATTAGCATTCTTTATCATTTATAATACCTAGATATGTTTTAAAATGCAATTTAAAGTATTTTTGGTTTCGATCATAGTAGGCTATTTTCAAAAAACATATTGATTTTATATCTATATTAGCATTCTTTATCGTTTATAATACCTAGATATGTTTTAAAATGCAATTTAAAGTATTTTTGGTTTCGATCATAGTAGGCTATTTTCAAAAAACTTATTGATTTTATATCTATATTAGCATTCTTTATCATTTATAATACCTAGATATGTTTTAAAATGCAATTTAAAGTATTTTTGGTTTCGATCATAGTAGGCTATTTTCAAAAAACATATTGATTTTATATCTATATTAGCATTCTTTATCATTTATAATACCTAGATATGTTTTAAAATGCAATTTAAAGTATTTTTGGTTTCGATCATAGTAGGCTATTTTCAAAAAACTTATTGATTTTATATCTTTATTAGCATTATTTATCATTTATAATACCTAGATATGTTTTAAAATGCAATTTAAAGTATTTTTGGTTTCGATCATAGTAGGCTATTTTCAAAAAACTTATTGATTTTATATCTATATTAGCATTATTTATCATTTATAATACCTAGATATATTTTAAAATGCAATTTAAAATATTTTTGGTTTCGATCATAGTAGGCTATTTTCAAAAAACATATTGATTTTATATCTATATTAGCATTCTTTATCATTTATAATACCTAGATATGTTTTAAAATGCAATTTAAAGTATTTTTGGTTTCGATCATAGTAGGCTATTTTCAAAAAACTTATTGATTTTATATCTATATTAGCATTATTTATCATTTATAATACCTAGATATGTTTTAAAATGCAATTTAAAGTATTTTTGGTTTCGATCATAGTAGGCTATTTTCAAAAAACTTATTGATTTAATATCTATATTAGCATTATTTATCATTTATAATACCCAGATATGTTTTAAAATGCAATTTAAAGTATTTTTGGTTTCGATCATAGTAGGCTATTTTCAAAAAACATATCGATTTTATATCTATATTAGCATTCTTTATCATTTATAATACCTAGATATGTTTTAAAATGCAATTTAAAGTATTTTTGGTTTCGATAGTAGGCTATTTTAAAAAAAACATATTGATTTTATATCTATATTAGCATTCTTTATCATTTATAATATCTAGATATGTTTTAAAATGCAATTTAAAGCATTTTTGGTTTCGATAGTAGGCTATTTTAAAAAAAACATATTGATTTTATATCTATATTAGAATTCTTTATCATTTATAATACCTAAATATGTTTGAAAATGCAATTTAAAGTATTTTTGGAATCGATCATAGTAGGCTATTTTCAAAAAACATATTGAATTTATATCTATATTAGCATTTTTTATCATTTATAATACCTAAATATGTTTGAAAATGCAATTTAAAGTATTTTTGGTTTCGATCATAGTAGGCTATTTTCAAAAAACATATTGATTTTATATCTATATTAGCATTCTTTATCATTTATAATACCTAGATATGTTTTAAAATGCAATTTAAAGTATTTTTGGTTTCGATCATAGTAGGCTATTTTCAAAAAACATATTGATTTTATATCTATATTAGCATTATTTATCATTTATAATACCTAAATATGTTTGAAAATGCAATTTAAAGTATTTTTGGTTTCGATCATAGTAGGCTATTTTCAAAAAACATATTGATTTTATATCTATATTAGCATTCTTTATCATTTATAATACCTAGATATGTTTTAAAATGCAATTTAAAGTATTTTTGGTTTTGATCATAGTAGGCTATTTTCAAAAAACATATTGATTTTATATCTATATTAGCATTATTTATCATTTATAATACCTAGATATGTTTTAAAATGCAATTTAAAGTATTTTTGGTTTCGATCATAGTAGGCTATTTTCAAAAAACAAATTGATTTTATATCTATATTAGCATTCTTTATCATTTATAATACCTAGATATGTTTTAAAATGCAATTTAAAGTATTTTTGGTTTTGATCATAGTAGGCTATTTTCAAAAAACTTATTGATTTTATATCTATATTAGCATTATTTATCATTTATAATACCTAGATATGTTTTAAAATGCAATTTAAAGTATTTTTGGTTTCGATCATAGTAGGCTATTTTCCAAAAACTTATTGATTTTATATCTATATTAGCATTATTTATCATTTATAATACTTAGATATGTTTTAAAATGCAATTTAAAGTATTTTTGGTTTCGATCAAAGTAGGCTATTTTCAAAAAACATATTGATTTTATATCTATATTAGCATTATTTATCATTTATAATACCTAGATATGTTTTAAAATGCAATTTAAAGTATTTTTGGTTTCGATCATAGTAGGCTATTTTCAAAAAACATATTGATTTTATATCTATATTAGCATTCTTTATCATTTATAATACCTAGATATGTTTTAAAATGCAATTTAAAGTATTTTTGGTTTCGATCATAGTAGGCTATTTTCAAAAAACATATTGATTTTATATCTATATTAGCATTATTTATCATTTATAATACCTAGATATGTTTTAAAATGCAATTTAAAGTATTTTTGGTTTCGATCATAGTAGGCTATTTTCAAAAAAACTTATTGATTTTATATCTATATTAGCATTATTTATCATTTATAATACCTAAATATGTTTTAAAATGCAATTTAAAGTATTTTTGGTTTCGATCAAAGTAGGCTATTTTCAAAAAACATATTGATTTTTATCTATATTAGCATTATTTATCATTTATAATACCTAAATATGTTTGAAAATGCAATTTAAAGTATTTTTGGTTTCGATCATAGTAGGCTATTTTCAAAAAACTTATTGATTTAATATCTATATTAGCATTCTTTATCATTTATAATACCTAGATATGTTTTAAAATGCAATTTAAAGTATTTTGGGTTTCGATCACAGTAGGCTATTTTCCAAAAACTTATTGATTTTATATCTATATTAGCATTATTTATCATTTATAATACCTAAATATGTTTGAAAATGCAATTTAAAGTATTTTTGGTTTCGATCATAGTAGGCTATTTTCAAAAAACTTATTGATTTAATATCTATATTAGCATTCTTTATCATTTATAATACCTAGATATGTTTTAAAATGCAATTTAAAGTATTTTGGGTTTCGATCACAGTAGGCTATTTTCAAAAAATTATTGATTTTATATCTATATTAGCATTATTTATCATTTATAATACCAAGATATGTTTTAAAATGCAATTTAAAGTATTTTTGGTTTCGATCAAAGTAAGCTTTTTTCAAAAAACATATTGATTTTATATCTATATTAGCATTATTTATCATTTATAATACCTAAATATGTTTGAAAATGCAATTTAAAGTATTTTTGGTTTCGATCATAGTAGGCTATTTTCAAAAAACATATTGATTTTATATCTATATTAGCATTCTTTATCATTTATAATACCTAGATATGTTTTAAAATGCAATTTAAAGTATTTTTGGTTTTGATCATAGTAGGCTATTTTCAAAAAACATATTGATTTTATATCTATATTAGCATTCTTTATCATTTATAATACCTAGATATGTTTTAAAATGCAATTTAAAGTATTTTTGGTTTCGATCATAGTAGGCTATTTTCAAAAAAAATATTGATTTTATATCTATATTAGCATTATTTATCATTTATAATACCTAAATATGTTTGAAAATGCAATTTAAAGTATTTTTGGTTTCGATCATAGTAGGCTATTTTCAAAAAAACATATTGATTTTATATCTATATTAGCATTCTTTATCATTTATAATACCTAGATATGTTTTAAAATGCAATTTAAAGTATTTTTGGTTTTGATCATAGTAGGCTATTTTCAAAAAACATATTGATTTTATATCTATATTAGCATTATTTATCATTTATAATACCTGAATATGTTTGAAAATGCAATTTAAAGTATTTTTGGTTTCGATCATAGTAGGCTATTATCAAAAAACATATTGATTTTATATCTATATTAGCATTCTTTATCATTTATATTACCTAGATATGTTTTAAAATGCAATTTAAAGTATTTTTGGTTTCGATCATAGTAGGCTATTTTCAAAAAACTTATTGATTTAATATCTTTATATGCATTATTTATCATTTATAATACCTAGATATGTTTTAAAATGCAATTTAAAGTATTTTTGGTTTCGATCATAGTGGGCTATTTTCAAAAAACTTATTGATTTTATATCTATATTAGCATTATTTATCATTTATAATACCTAGATATGTTTTAAAATGCAATTTAAAGTATTTTTGGTTTCGATCATAGTAGGCTATTTTCAAAAAACTTATTGATTTAATATCTATATATGCATTATTTATCATTTATAATACCTAGATATGTTTTAAAATGCAATTTAAAGTATTTTTGGTTTCGATCAAAGTAGGCTATTTTCAAAAAACATATTGATTTAATATCTATATTAGCATTATTTATCATTTATAATACCTAGATATGTTTTAAAATGCAATTTAAAGTATTTTTGGTTTCGATCATAGTAGGCTATTTTCAAAAAACATATTGATTTAATATCTATATTAGCATTCTTTATCATTTATAATACCTAGATATGTTTTAAAATGCAATTTAAAGTATTTTTGGATTCGATCATAGTAGGCTATTTTCAAAAAACATATTGATTTTATATCTATATTAGCATTCTTTATCATTTATAATACCTAGATATGTTTTAAAATGCAATTTAAAGTATTTTTGGTTTCGATCAAAGAAGGCTATTTTTAAAAAACTTATTGATTTTATATCTATATTAGCATTATTTATCATTTATAATACCTAGATATGTTTTAAAATGCAATTTAAAGTATTTTTGGTTTCGATCATAGTAGGCTATTTTCAAAAAACATATTGATTTTATATCTATATTAGCATTCTTTATCATTTATAATACCTAGATATGTTTTAAAATGCAATTTAAAGTATTTTTGGTTTCAATCATAGTAGACTATTTTCAAAAAACATATTGATTTAATAACTATATTAGCATTATTTATCATTTATAATACCTAGATATGTTTTAAAATGCAATTTAAAGTATTTTTGGATTCGATCATAGTAGGCTATTTTCAAAAAACATATTGATTTTATATCTATATTAGCATTCTTTATCATTTATAATACCTAGATATGTTTTAAAATGCAATTTAAAGTATTTTTGGTTTTGATTATAGTAGGCTATTTTCAAAAAACATATTGATTTTATATCTATATTAGCATTCTTTATCATTTATAATACCTAGATATGTTTTAAAATGCAATTTAAAGTATTTTTGGTTTCAATCATAGTAGACTATTTTCAAAAAACATATTGATTTAATAACTATATTAGCATTATTTATCATTTATAATACCTAGATATGTTTTAAAATGCAATTTAAAGTATTTTTGGTTTTGATCATAATAGGCTTTTTTCAAAAAACATATTGATTTTATATCTATATTAGCATTATTTATCATTTATAATACCTAGATATGTTTTAAAATGCAATTTAAAGTATTTTTGGTTTCGATCACAGTAGGCTATTTTCAAAAAACATATTGATTTTAAATCTATATTAGCATTATTTATCATTTATAATACCTAGATATGTTTTAAAATGCAATTTAAAGTATTTTTGGTTTCGATCATTGTAGGCCATTTTCAAAAAACTTATTGATTTTATATCTATATTAGCATTATTTATCATTTATAATACCTAGATATGTTTTAAAATGCAATTTAAAGTATTTTTGGTTTCGATCATAGTAGGCTATTTTCAAAAAACATATTGATTTTAAATCTATATTAGCATTATTTATCATTTATAATACCTAGATATGTTTTAAAATGCAATTTAAAGTATTTTTGGTTTTGATCATAGTAGGCTTTTTTCAAAAAACATATTGATTTTATATCTATATTAGCATTCTTTATCATTTATAATACCTAGATATGTTTTAAAATGCAATTTAAAGTATTTTTGGTTTCGATCATAGTAGGCTATTTTCAAAAAACATATTGATTTTATATCTATATTAGCATTCTTTATCATTTATAATACCTAGATTTGTTTTAAAATGCAATTTAAAGTATTTTTGGTTTCGATCATAGTAGGCTATTTTCAAAAAACATATCGATTTTATATCTTTATTAGCATTCTTTATCATTTATAATACCTAGATATGTTTTAAAATGCAATTTAAAGTATTTTTGGTTTCGATAGTAGGCTATTTTAAAAAAAAACATATTGATTTAATATCTATATTAGCATTCTTTATCATTTATAATATCTAGATATGTTTTAAAATGCAATTTAAAGCATTTTTGGTTTCGATAGTAGGCTATTTTAAAAAAACATATTGATTTTATATCTATATTAGAATTCTTTATCATTTATAATACCTAAATATGTTTGAAAATGCAATTTAAAGTATTTTTGGTTTCGATCATAGTAGGCTATTTTCAAAAAACATATTGATTTTATATCTATATTAGCATTCTTTATCATTTATAATACCTAGATATGTTTTAAAATGCAATTTAAAGTATTTTTGGTTTCGAACATAGTAGGCTATTTTCAAAAAACTTATTGATTTAATATCTATATTAGCATTCTTTATCATTTATAATACCTAGATATGTTTTAAAATGCAATTTAAAGTATTTTTGGTTTTGATCAAAGTAGGCTATTTTCAAAAAACATATTGATTTTATATCTATATTAGCATTCTTTATCATTTATAATACCTAGATATGTTTTAAAATGCAATTTAAAGTATTTTTGGTTTCGATCATAGTAGGCTATTTTCAAAAAACTTATTGATTTAATATCTATATTAGCATTATTTATCATTTATAATACCTAGATATGTTTTAAAATGCAATTTAAAGTATTTTGGTTTCGATCATAGTAGGCTATTTTCAAAAAACATATTGATTTTATATCTATATTAGCATTATTTATCATTTATAATACCTAGATATGTTTTAAAATGCAATTTAAAGTATTTTTGGTTTCGAACATAGTAGGCTATTTTCAAAAAACTTATTGATTTAATATCTATATTAGCATTCTTTATCATTTATAATACCTAGATATGTTTTAAAATGCAATTTAAAGTATTTTTGGTTTTGATCAAAGTAGGCTATTTTCAAAAAACATATTGATTTTATATCTATATTAGCATTCTTTATCATTTATAATACCTAGATATGTTTTAAAATGCAATTTAAAGTATTTTTGGTTTTGATTATAGTAGGCTATTTTCAAAAAACATATTGATTTTATATCTATATTAGCATTCTTTATCATTTATAATACCTAGATATGTTTTAAAATGCAATTTAAAGTATTTTTGGTTTCAATCATAGTAGACTATTTTCAAAAAACATATTGATTTAATAACTATATTAGCATTATTTATCATTTATAATACCTAGATATGTTTTAAAATGCAATTTAAAGTATTTTTGGTTTTGATCATAATAGGCTTTTTTCAAAAAACATATTGATTTTATATCTATATTAGCATTATTTATCATTTATAATACCTAGATATGTTTTAAAATGCAATTTAAAGTATTTTTGGTTTCGATCACAGTAGGCTATTTTCAAAAAACATATTGATTTTAAATCTATATTAGCATTATTTATCATTTATAATACCTAGATATGTTTTAAAATGCAATTTAAAGTATTTTTGGTTTCGATCATTGTAGGCCATTTTCAAAAAACTTATTGATTTTATATCTATATTAGCATTATTTATCATTTATAATACCTAGATATGTTTTAAAATGCAATTTAAAGTATTTTTGGTTTCGATCATAGTAGGCTATTTTCAAAAAACATATTGATTTTAAATCTATATTAGCATTATTTATCATTTATAATACCTAGATATGTTTTAAAATGCAATTTAAAGTATTTTTGGTTTTGATCATAGTAGGCTTTTTTCAAAAAACATATTGATTTTATATCTATATTAGCATTCTTTATCATTTATAATACCTAGATATGTTTTAAAATGCAATTTAAAGTATTTTTGGTTTCGATCATAGTAGGCTATTTTCAAAAAACATATTGATTTTATATCTATATTAGCATTCTTTATCATTTATAATACCTAGATTTGTTTTAAAATGCAATTTAAAGTATTTTTGGTTTCGATCATAGTAGGCTATTTTCAAAAAACATATCGATTTTATATCTATATTAGCATTCTTTATCATTTATAATACCTAGATATGTTTTAAAATGCAATTTAAAGTATTTTTGGTTTCGATAGTAGGCTATTTTAAAAAAAAACATATTGATTTAATATCTATATTAGCATTCTTTATCATTTATAATATCTAGATATGTTTTAAAATGCAATTTAAAGCATTTTTGGTTTCGATAGTAGGCTATTTTAAAAAAACATATTGATTTTATATCTATATTAGAATTCTTTATCATTTATAATACCTAAATATGTTTGAAAATGCAATTTAAAGTATTTTTGGTTTCGATCATAGTAGGCTATTTTCAAAAAACATATTGATTTTATATCTATATTAGCATTCTTTATCATTTATAATACCTAGATATGTTTTAAAATGCAATTTAAAGTATTTTTGGTTTCGAACATAGTAGGCTATTTTCAAAAAACTTATTGATTTAATATCTATATTAGCATTCTTTATCATTTATAATACCTAGATATGTTTTAAAATGCAATTTAAAGTATTTTTGGTTTTGATCAAAGTAGGCTATTTTCAAAAAACATATTGATTTTATATCTATATTAGCATTCTTTATCATTTATAATACCTAGATATGTTTTAAAATGCAATTTAAAGTATTTTTGGTTTCGATCATAGTAGGCTATTTTCAAAAAACTTATTGATTTAATATCTATATTAGCATTATTTATCATTTATAATACCTAGATATGTTTTAAAATGCAATTTAAAGTATTTTGGTTTCGATCATAGTAGGCTATTTTCAAAAAACATATTGATTTTATATCTATATTAGCATTATTTATCATTTATAATACCTAGATATGTTTTAAAATGCAATTTAAAGTATTTTTGGTTTCGAACATAGTAGGCTATTTTCAAAAAACTTATTGATTTAATATCTATATTAGCATTCTTTATCATTTATAATACCTAGATATGTTTTAAAATGCAATTTAAAGTATTTTTGGTTTTGATCAAAGTAGGCTATTTTCAAAAAACATATTGATTTTATATCTATATTAGCATTCTTTATCATTTATAATACCTAGATATGTTTTAAAATGCAATTTAAAGTATTTTTGGTTTCGATCATAGTAGGCTATTTTCAAAAAACTTATTGATTTAATATCTATATTAGCATTATTTATCATTTATAATACCTAGATATGTTTTAAAATGCAATTTAAAGTATTTTGGTTTCGATCATAGTAGGCTATTTTCAAAAAACATATTGATTTTATATCTATATTAGCATTATTTATCATTTATAATACCTAGATATGTTTTAAAATGCAATTTAAAGTATTTTTGGTTTCGAACATAGTAGGCTATTTTCAAAAAACTTATTGATTTAATATCTATATTAGCATTCTTTATCATTTATAATACCTAGATATGTTTTAAAATGCAATTTAAAGTATTTTTGGTTTTGATCATAGTAGGCTATTTTCAAAAAACATATTGATTTTATATCTATATTAGCATTCTTTATCATTTATAATACCTAGATATGTTTTAAAATGCAATTTAAAGTATTTTTGGTTTCGATCATAGTAGGCTATTTTCAAAAAACATATTGATTTTATATCTATATTAGCATTCTTTATCATTTATAATACCTAGATATGTTTTAAAATGCAATTTAAAGTATTTTTGGTTTCGAACATAGTAGGCTATTTTCAAAAAACTTATTGATTTAATATCTATATTAGCATTCTTTATCATTTATAATACCTAGATATGTTTTAAAATGCAATTTAAAGTATTTTTGGTTTTGATCATAGTAGGCTATTTTCAAAAAACATATTGATTTTATATCTATATTAGCATTCTTTATCATTTATAATACCTAGATATGTTTTAAAATGCAATTTAAAGTATTTTTGGTTTCGATCATAGTAGGCTATTTTCAAAAAACATATTGATTTTATATCTATATTAGCATTCTTTATCATTTATAATACCTAGATATGTTTTAAAATGCAATTTAAAGTATTTTTGGTTTCGAACATAGTAGGCTATTTTCAAAAAACTTATTGATTTAATATCTATATTAGCATTATTTATCATTTATAATACCTAGATATGTTTTAAAATGCAATTTAAAGTATTTTGGTTTCGATCATAGTAGGCTATTTTCAAAAAACATATTGATTTTATATCTATATTAGCATTATTTATCATTTATAATACCTAGATATGTTTTAAAATGCAATTTAAAGTATTTTTGGTTTCGATCATAGTAGGCTATTTTCAAAAAACAAATTGATTTTATATCTATATTAGCATTCTTTATCATTTATAATACCTAGATATGTTTTAAAATGCAATTTAAAGTATTTTTGGTTTTGATCATAGTAGGCTATTTTCAAAAAACTTATTGATTTTATATCTATATTAGCATTATTTATCATTTATAATACCTAGATATGTTTTAAAATGCAATTTAAAGTATTTTTGGTTTCGATCATAGTAGGCTATTTTCCAAAAACTTATTGATTTTATATCTATATTAGCATTATTTATCATTTATAATACTTAGATATGTTTTAAAATGCAATTTAAAGTATTTTTGGTTTCGATCAAAGTAGGCTATTTTCAAAAAACATATTGATTTTATATCTATATTAGCATTCTTTATCATTTATAATACCTAGATATGTTTTAAAATGCAATTTAAAGTATTTTTGGTTTCGATCAAAGCAGGCTTTTTTCAAAAAACATATTATTTTTATATCTATATTAGCATTATTTATCATTTATAATACCTAACCCACGTAACCAAAATCCCATAGATGGACGATACATGTATTACGCGAATATATTCCATGTATAGTCCACGCGTATCATCCATGGATGATACATGGAACGATATTGTCCTATGGAGATGGATGATTTCATGGACGATTTGTGGACGTTCCATGTATAGTACATTGGGTAATACAAATGTACTACTTTATGTGTTTTTAATGGATTGATGCACCTGAAAAAAATATTGCTTAAATTTTATTAATTAATTCATATTATTGTATGAATGAATGAATGAATGAAAGAATACATGCAGGCCTTTATGGCATCATACACATGTATTCTTTTTATTATAGACCTTACTGGTCGTTCGATAACATTTGACAAGTATAATTTTTGCAAAATCAAGTATATAAATAAATTTGATACGAAAAAACATAGCTAATAATAATTAACGGCATAAATAAATTTGAATTTGTTTGAGACTGAGATGGGCAGTTCACTTTAACCCAAAAAAAACCGTTACGATAAATTTAAAATTTATGTTGAAGTTAACATTAATGAAAAATAATTAACTTGGTTAATACTCTGATATTTGAGTGTTTCAGATGTGTAAAAGTGATTTGTGATGTATTAAAAGTGAGAGTATTTGCATAAATAAGTTACGGTAAATAAAAAGGTGAAGTAGAATATGCTTAACACATGAAATTAGTGTTATTTAGTAAATCTTCTACATGTTTAAGCAAATAAGTCTTGACAGCTCGTTTGAAGGCATTAAGTTGATTTAGTTCCTTTAATTCGGATGGCAGGTTGTTGTAAATGTTGATTCCTCGGCAAGTTACATCGTTTTTCATAACATTTCTTCTATACATTTGCGGTTTTAGTAAATTGAGACGATTTGTTCGTTGTTTCTCGATTGGAAGTCTTTCAGGTGATGTAGAAATCAGGTTTCTTTTGATAATGAGTAAAGTTGAGTAATAAATGATTCCTTTTACAGTTAAGACATCAGGTGCATGGAGAGTGAATAGATCAGTCGTAGGACATAGAATTGGAAGTTGGTAGATCAGCTTTAATGCTCGATTTTGAAGACGTTGAAGTCTTTTAAGATCACCTTCAGTGCATCTTAGTAGAATAAAGCTGCAGTACATTAAGTGACTGTGTATATGGGCGAAATAGAATTGTTTTAGTGCTGAGAATGGAAGCTTATCCTTCATGTAAAATAAAGCTCCGATTCCTTGATTCATCTTCGTAGCCAAGGCATCTACATAACTTCCAAGTTTTAGTTCATCATCAATAATAATGCCGAGATAAGTCATCTCGTTTACGTATTGAAAGCCAGCACTATTAAGCATAATTTTTATATCTACCATTTCAGGTCGTCCGAGACACATATAAAAAGACTTATTGCAATTTATTTCAAATCCATTGTCGCGATAATATTCAACAAGTTCATTCAATAGTTGCTGCAAACGGAAGGAATTCTTGCCATCATCATCGTCTTTATCAACTAGGAATACTACGACAGCATCATCGGCATATTTTATTATTTTTGCATCAGTCTTCAGATTCTTCATGTCAATGAGCATAAAATTAAAGAAAGGTGGACCGACAAGGCTTCCCTGTGCAATACCTTCATTTATTTGTTTGGAACAGCTTTTAGCAGAATTAATTTGGACAAATTGACATCGATGTGATAGGTAACTTTTAATCAAGTCATTTGATGCACCTCTAATTCCCATAAACTCCAATTTTCTCAGTAATATATTGTGTTTCAATGAGTCAAATGCCTTCGATATGTCAAGTGAGAGAAGAACAATTCCATTTCCTTTATCCACTTCCTTTGAGACATTGAACATCACTTGGCATATTGCATCATGACATCCTCTTCCACTTCTAAAACCGAACTGCAAGTCGTCATATAAATTGTTACTTTCAAAAAAATCATCCAGCTGCATAAAAATAACTTTTTCGAATACTTTTGAAACAATTGGTAATACAGATATTTGTCTATAGTTTTCAGGATCCGTTTTAGAACCTTTTTTGTGGATTGGAATTACTTTGGCCACTTTTAATGCATCCGGAAATTCGCTGTCATTTATCATTCGATTGATCATATAACACAGCAAAGGACATGCCTCATCAGCAATTGATTTCAGAATTCTAGGAGTTATATTATCATAACCAGGTGATTTCTTCATATCAAGTGAAATTATGAGATCAAAAATTAGCTGCTCACTGACATTATTGAATTGAAATGTGTTTTTCACGTAGGGACCTCTGTGAATTATTTGGATTGGATTATGATTTTTGTTGAACGATGTAATGAAGAAATTTTGAAGTGCATTGGCAACGTCCTCATCATCATGAAGCGTGGTTCCATTGGATACAATCGTGAGTTTATTTTGTGTTTTAGTTTTTCCACACATATCATTTATAACTTTCCACGATTGCCTCGGATTATCATAGATTAAGCCATTATAGTATATGTAGGATTTTCTAATTTCCATTTCTTTCTTTTGTTCTGTCAAATTAGTTAAGTTGAATATAAGAATGTCACAAGATTTCTGTTGACTAGCTAATTTCCATACTTTTTCTTGCACGTTATGTAAATGGTTGCAAAGACTTACATATTCTTTGTCCACCCATTTTGGGAGTTGAAAATTAGCGTCTCTTGTTTTTAAACAAATTGTTTGACAATTTGTGTCATAGATTTCCATCATGGTGCTCATAATTTCATCACAATTTTCATTCAGGGGTTTGTTTTCTTTTGGATTGTATTCTCTTAGGAATTCCTTTAATTGCTTTACGGTGTTATTATTATTATTAATCAATTTTTCCAATTTTTGAACTCCATTGTTTGATGAAATTTTTATATCAAACATTGCTGTTCCCATTAGCAGATTGTGATCAGAATACGGTGTTTTTGGACTCGTGAGCGTAACATTTTTTATGGTATCAGATATCAAAACATTGTCCAATATTGAACCGCTTGTGGAGTCTGATGAGCCAAATTGAAAGTAACTAAATGTTGTCGCGTTATTACTTCTTTCGTATCCATAAGAATGAAACAGGTCAGCATAATCTTTATATTTATTATTATTCTCTCTTATATTCATATCACCTGCAATTATGAGTCTTTTGTCGTAAAGCTGTAAAATTTCCTCAAGATTTTTTAGAAATTCATTAATATTGCTACTAGGCGGGCGGTAAAGTGCAAGAATATAGAAATCATAAGACGTGTTAAGCTCAAGTTTGACAAGGACGTACTCGATTGACTCGTTATAACACGTTTTGATTAAAGTGCTTGTAATTTTGTTTTGAATATAAACTGAAACTCCTCCACCTTTTTTTTTGTTTCCTCTCGTTATGCTGTATTGCTTATAATTTAGAATGTTGAAAACTTGAAACTTCCCAGAGGTTTTGATCCACGTTTCTGTTAGGAGGATAATATGCGGTAGGATTTTATTGTGTACTCGACCATGTAATAAGGATGTTAAGTAATTGAATTTTGAGTCATTGAGGCAGTTGATGTTCCATACCCAATAATATAAGTTGAAGAATTTTGCGTTTGATATATCAGTAATTAGTTTTGCCATTTTAGATATCATTTCATCAATTGGGATGTTAGATTGAGACATTTGATTGAGATTATAAACATTCATTTCTATATTGTTTAAGGCAAAGTCGTCATCATGATCATTATTAATTAAAGTTTTATTTTTATTTTCCAGTTTATTGACATTTCGCAAAGTTTTCAGTGATTGACCATCCTTATTAAGTGTCGAGAGGGATTGTCAGCAATCCATTTTGTCATCAGTTTCGGTTTCATCTTGAAAATCATCGGATCTACGCGCGTCTCTATCCGCAAAACTCATTATAAAGTAGTTATTGTCGTACAAAGTGGTTGAGCTTATTTCTGGATAAATATCACCGACAATCTTTCTTAATTTATCAATGTCTTTGAAGCATGTGATGTTTATACTACTTGATGTAAATTCTGAGCCTGATGCTGCTTGGACTTTATATTGGACACGAATACCTTCGGCATGTACGTTTACATAATCCACTAATTTTAATCTTTTTAATTCCCAGCATATCTTCAGAATCTTCCAAACATCTCGAGACCAGTACACTCTTTCACTGTATCTCAGTTCATCTAGTCGATTTTCTTCATCAAGGGAAGAGTTAAATGTCATCATCTTTCTACGGACAATAGATGCAATTTTTTCATTGTTGAACGTGACACAAAGCGAAGGAATTACAGATTTATCAGTTTTTATATGTTGAAAGTTTACTGCTCGTATGGGGAGAATTCCAAGACGATCAATATCAATGTCCATTCGTCTAAAGATTAATTTAGTCTCGTTGATAAGATCACCACTTGTTTTCAACTGCTCTAGCTCCTTATCACATGTGAAGGTAATCCATATTTTGTGTAAATCCTTGGAACATGTCATTTTTGTTTCCACACTTTGGATCCTGTCTGAATTAGACATGATCAAAGTATCTCTTCTTATGTTGCTTAATTCGAGGTCTTTTTGTAGCGCTACTAGTTTCAATAGATTTTGTTGAGTCGTTTCATGTAGAGAGCAGATGTTATCATTATTTAATTGAATTAACGAGCATAACTTACTTATTGCTTCATTGACATCACCATTTTTGTTGGCTAAGGTAAGCACATCCTTAATCTCATTATTAAACTTTTCTTTCATTTTAGGGATGTTCAGCAAGCTCTCGGAAATTTCGACATTAAGTTTCTCTGTTTGGTCTTGAATAATAGAACTGACTGGGTCTGCATTATGGGTTTCCTGATCATCTACGATATGGATTTGTTTTGAGGTAGTTGGTGTGAAGCCATATGTAATTAATTTTCGATTGAGATTGCGATTCTTATCAAAGTTGTTTGCTGCTTTGTTTTTCCTGTCAACCTTTGACGCATTTATCCTTTTAATTCGACGTTGAATCGGCGTTGGTGGTGCTGGAAGTTCAGTCTTGTGGGACTGTTGATACTTAAATAATCTATTTGATTTACCTCTGAGGCTTTCAGGCTGAGTGTTACTACCAGCGTGATCATTTGTTGTACTCATGGTGTTATCTTATCGTGAGGTTAAAGTCAATATGACTCAATAAATTAGTCGATATGACTGAATTATTAGTTCAATATGAACTCAGTAAATATGTGACAATTAAGTCACTTTTGTTGTTCAGTTGACAATCAAGTCAACCTTTTTTGAACCTTGACAATTAAGTCAAGGATTTGATGGTCTGTGATAATTAAATCACTTTAATTTTGTTGATAATTAAATCAACGGTTTATTGCCGTTACAAAGTGACAATTAAGTCACTTTTGTTGTTCAGTTGACAATCAAGTCAACCTTTTTTGAACCTTGACAATTAAGTCAAGGATTTGATGGTCTTTGATAATTAAATCACTTTAATTTTGTTGATAATTAAATCAACGGTTTATTGCCGTCTGAGCTATTGAATGTCGACAGGTTCACGATGAAATCCGTTAAAATTCGTATGTTTCAAGTTGACAGGACAAATTCACCACTGAGACAAAACCTCAATTCACCATACACGTGACACAATGTTTTTATTCACTGGATTCTTTTGTCTTTTTGTTTAATGCGAATTTCTTTATTCATACGATGTTTATTTAATTAACGATTTTTGATTTTTGCAGATGCGCGTACCGTGAGATTATTTCTTTATATCTAGTTCATTAAAATGTTCGATTTAAGTGATCAAAATTGATTTATTTCAAGGTTCTATGGTTCATTTATTTGTGTTCGATATTTTTCCACTTTAGTTAATTTACAGAATCCTTTTTAATTTGTTCTTGACGTTTTTCTTTAAGCTTACACTAAAGCGAATCACTCTATTTACTTTCCAACATTTAACTATTACACGATTCTCGAAAAATTAATAAATTTAAATAAAAATAAGTGATGATATTCAAATCTTTTGAAATATATATCCTTTACACTATTTACTTTACTACTCTTTATTAATTTAAAAATTTGCATAAAGTTATGCTAACAACACTCAAACATAAATTAAACTACAAAAAAACAGCTGGATTTCTAAAAAATAGAGAAATAAAAAAATGATTAAAATCCTGAAAATTAAAATTAAAAAATACTTACAATACCTATAAATAATGAAAAGAAAAGGGAATGATAATTAAATGATTTTAAGATGTCTAAATCATCTCAAGTTTTTGTAAATTTTCAATATTAAAAACTCATTTTTTACTTACCTTAAACATAACTTTATGACTTATTACACATTCTTTACCATTTTTTTCGTCAATTCATCACCATTTAAACATTAAATTACTTTTTAAATTAATTTTTCACTTCATATTATTTTTTCTAAAACACATTTCACAATGTAAACAAACAAGAAAAAATACAAAAGTGTTTTTAATTGTCCGAAGGACCAGATTTTGAAAATATTACATAGATGTAAGGTGCGCGCAGTTCGTTTAGACGCACTTAATTTTTTTCAAATTTTCCTTTAATAAACACTATTAAGACAAAAACTATTTTATGTGTTTATAGCTATGACCAATTAGGTTATAAATATAATAAAAGTATCTGACTAAATGCTTTGCTTAAGTAATTAAAATAATTTTTTCAAAAATTACAACAACAAAGTGCGCAGTTCGTTTAGACGCACTTTGAAAAATCTAAAATTTTGTCTTATTTACGTTTCGTAGAAAACTTAATCGTTTCTAATATTAATCTATCAACAAAAACGAGTAATTACTGAGGGTTTTAGAATTTTCCATCAAGTTTTTCCAGAGATTTTCCTTCATTAAAGTTTTCATGTTGCAAAAATTTTGATAAATTATTTATCCAATAATTTTGCGTTAAATTATTATTCTTTTAACTGATTTCCATAGATAATTGTCCATAATATTAGAAAATTAACAGATATTTAAGCTTTCTTATAAGTATAAGGCGAAAATATGTGAAAAATATAATTATGGTGAAAAATTTCCACCACTCTCATAGATTAATCAACAAATTTTGACAAAACTGTAGATACCATAATAAATTTGAATAGACCAGCTTATTTATCGTATTAAACTTAGTTAAAAACAGAAAACTGCACAGCTCTATGGCTAATGGAACTTGAAAATTTTACTGAAAAATTAAGTTGTGGTGAAAAAATTTCACCATAGAAAAATAAAATTTTAAAAAACGTTGTTTTAGGCAATTGTTTCATTTAAATTAGGTTGTAAAAGTGTTTCTGTCTCAAAATTAATCAATTTAAAACATGAATTAAAACCTTAGACATTGTTTTTTTAAAATTTTATTTTTCTATGGTGAATTTTTTCACCACAACTTAATTTTTCAGTAAAATTTTCAAGTTCCATTAGCCATAGAGCTGTGCAGTTTTCTGTTTTTAACTAAGTTTAATACGATAAATAAGCTGGTCTATTCAAATTTATTATGGTATCTACAGTTTTGTCAAAATTTGTTGATTAATCTATGAGAGTGGTGGAAATTTTTCACCATAATTATATTTTTCACATATTTTCGCCTTATACTTATAAGAAAGCTTAAATATCTGTTAATTTTCTAATATTATGGACAATTATCTATGGAAATCAGTTAAAAGAATAATAATTTAACGCAAAATTATTGGATAAATAATTTATCAAAATTTTTGCAACATGAAAACTTTAATGAAGGAAAATCTCTGGAAAAACTTGATGGAAAATTCTAAAACCCTCAGTAATTACTCGTTTTTGTTGATAGATTAATATTAGAAACGATTAAGTTTTCTACGAAACGTAAATAAGACAAAATTTTAGATTTTTCAAAGTGCGTCTAAACGAACTGCGCACTTTGTTGTTGTAATTTTTGAAAAAATTATTTTAATTACTTAAGCAAAGCATTTAGTCAGATACTTTTATTATATTTATAACCTAATTGGTCATAGCTATAAACACATAAAATAGTTTTTGTCTTAATAGTGTTTATTAAAGGAAAATTTGAAAAAAATTAAGTGCGTCTAAACGAACTGCGCGCACCTTATTACACATGGACTATACATGGAAGAACCATTTATGTAGTACAAAAGTAATACACAATGTACTATTTTGTGGAAAGTACATAAATCTTCCATCGATGTCAATGGAAAATGTATGGAATACTTTGGTTACGTGGGAAATATGTTTGAAAATGCAATTTAAAGTATTTTTGGTTTCGATCATAGTAGGTTTTTTTCAAAAAACATATTGATTTTATATCTATATTAGCATTATTTATCATTTATAATACCTAGATATGTTTTAAAATGCAATTTAAAGTATTTTTGGTTTCGATCATAGTAGGCTATTTTCAAAAAACATATTGATTTTATATCTATATTAGCATTCTTTATCATTTATAATACCTAGATATGTTTTAAAATGCAATTTAAAGTATTTTTGGTTTCGATCATAGTAGGCTATTTTCAAAAAACATATTGATTTTATATCTATATTAGCATTATTTATCATTTATAATACCTAGATATGTTTTAAAATGCAATTTAAAGTATTTTTGGTTTCGATCATAGTAGGCTATTTTCAAAAAACATATTGATTTTATATCTATATTAGCATTCTTTATCATTTATAATACCTAGATATGTTTTAAAATGCAATTTAAAGTATTTTTGGTTTCGATCATAGTAGGCTATTTTCAAAAAACATATTGATTTTATATCTATATTAGCATTATTTATCATTTATAATACCTAGATATGTTTTAAAATGCAATTTAAAGTATTTTTGGTTTCGATCATAGTAGGCTATTTTCAAAAAAACTTATTGATTTTATATCTATATTAGCATTATTTATCATTTATAATACCTAAATATGTTTTAAAATGCAATTTAAAGTATTTTTGGTTTCGATCAAAGTAGGCTATTTTCAAAAAACATATTGATTTTATATCTATATTAGCATTATTTATCATTTATAATACCTAAATATGTTTGAAAATGCAATTTAAAGTATTTTTGGTTTCGATCATAGTAGGTTTTTTTCAAAAAACATATTGATTTTATATCTATATTAGCATTATTTATCATTTATAATACCTAGATATGTTTTAAAATGCAATTTAAAGTATTTTTGGTTTCGATCATAGTAGGCTATTTTCAAAAAACATATTGATTTTATATCTATATTAGCATTCTTTATCATTTATAATACCTAGATATGTTTTAAAATGCAATTTAAAGTATTTTTGGTTTCGATCATAGTAGGCTATTTTCAAAAAACATATTGATTTTATATCTATATTAGCATTATTTATCATTTATAATACCTAGATATGTTTTAAAATGCAATTTAAAGTATTTTTGGTTTCGATCATAGTAGGCTATTTTCAAAAAACATATTGATTTTATATCTATATTAGCATTCTTTATCATTTATAATACCTAGATATGTTTTAAAATGCAATTTAAAGTATTTTTGGTTTCGATCATAGTAGGCTATTTTCAAAAAACATATTGATTTTATATCTATATTAGCATTATTTATCATTTATAATACCTAGATATGTTTTAAAATGCAATTTAAAGTATTTTTGGTTTCGATCATAGTAGGCTATTTTCAAAAAAACTTATTGATTTTATATCTATATTAGCATTATTTATCATTTATAATACCTAAATATGTTTTAAAATGCAATTTAAAGTATTTTTGGTTTCGATCAAAGTAGGCTATTTTCAAAAAACATATTGATTTTATATCTATATTAGCATTATTTATCATTTATAATACCTAAATATGTTTGAAAATGCAATTTAAAGTATTTTTGGTTTCGATCATAGTAGGCTATTTTCAAAAAACTTATTGATTTAATATCTATATTAGCATTCTTTATCATTTATAATACCTAAATATGTTTGAAAATGCAATTTAAAGTATTTTTGGTTTCGATCATAGTAGGCTATTTTCAAAAAACTTATTGATTTAATATCTATATTAGCATTCTTTTTCATTTATAATACCTAGATATGTTTTAAAATGCAATTTAAAGTATTTTGGGTTTCGATCACAGTAGGCTATTTTCAAAAAATTATTGATTTTATATCTATATTAGCATTATTTATCATTTATAATACCAAGATATGTTTTAAAATGCAATTTAAAGTATTTTTGGTTTCGATCAAAGTAAGCTTTTTTCAAAAAACATATTGATTTTATATCTATATTAGCATTCTTTATCATTTATAATACCTAGATATGTTTTAAAATGCAATTTAAAGTATTTTTGGTTTCGATCATAGTAGGCCATTTTCAAAAAACTTATTGATTTAATATCTATATTAGCATTATTTATCATTTATAATACCTAGATATGTTTTAAAATGCAATTTAAAGTATTTTTGGTTTTGATCATAGTAGGCTATTTTCAAAAAACATATTGATTTTATATCTATATTAGCATTCTTTATCATTTATAATACCTAGATATGTTTTAAAATGCAATTTAAAGTATTTTTGGTTTCGATCATAGTAGGCTATTTTCAAAAAACATATTGATTTTATATCTATATTAGCATTCTTTATCATTTATAATACCTAGATATGTTTTAAAATGCAATTTAAAGTATTTTTGGTTTCGAACATAGTAGGCTATTTTCAAAAAACTTATTGATTTAATATCTATATTAGCATTATTTATCATTTATAATACCTAGATATGTTTTAAAATGCAATTTAAAGTATTTTTGGTTTCGATCATAGTAGGCTATTTTCAAAAAACATATTGATTTTATATCTATATTAGCATTATTTATCATTTATAATACCTAGATATGTTTTAAAATGCAATTTAAAGTATTTTTGGTTTCGATCATAGTAGGCTATTTTCAAAAAACTTATTGATTTTATATCTATATTAGCATTCTTTATCATTTATAATACCTAGATATGTTTTAAAATGCAATTTAAAGTATTTTTGGTTTCGATCAAAGTAGGCTTTTTTCAAAAAACATATTATTTTTATATCTATATTAGCATTATTTATCATTTATAATACCTAAATATGTTTGAAAATGCAATTTAAAGTATTTTTGGTTTCGATCATAGTAGGTTTTTTTCAAAAAACATATTGATTTTATATCTATATTAGCATTATTTATCATTTATAATACCTAGATATGTTTTAAAATGCAATTTAAAGTATTTTTGGTTTCGATCATAGTAGGCTATTTTCAAAAAACATATTGATTTTATATCTATATTAGCATTCTTTATCATTTATAATACCTAGATATGTTTTAAAATGCAATTTAAAGTATTTTTGGTTTCGATCAAAGTAGGCTATTTTCAAAAAACATATTGATTTTATATCTATATTAGCATTCTTTATCATTTATAATACCTAGATATGTTTTAAAATGCAATTTAAAGTATTTTTGGTTTTGATCATAGTAGGCTATTTTCAAAAAACTTATTGATTTTATATCTATATTAGCATTATTTATCATTTATAATACTTAGATATGTTTTAAAATGCAATTTAAAGTATTTTTGGTTTCGATCATATTAGGCTATTTTCAAAAAACTTATTGATTTTATATCTATATTAGCATTCTTTATCATTTATAATACCTAGATTTATTTTAAAATGCAATTTAAAGCATTTTTGGTTTTTGATCATAGTAGGCTATTTTCAAAAAAAAATATCGATTTTATATCTATATTAGCATTTTTTATCATTTATAATACCTAGATTTGTTTTAAAATGCAATTTAAAGCATTTTTGGTTTTTGATCATAGTAGGCTATTTTCAAAAAAAAATATCGATTTTATATCTATATGAGCATTCTTTATCATTTATAATATCTAGATATGTTTTAAAATGCAATTTAAAGCATTTTTGGTTTTCGATAATAGTAGACTATTTTCAAAAAAAAATATCGATTTTATATCTATATGAGCATTCTTTATCATTTATAATACTTAGATATGTTTTAAAATGCAATTTAAAGTATTTTTGGTTTCGATCAAAGTAGGCTATTTTCAAAAAACATATTGATTTTATATCTATGTTAGCATTCTTTATCATTTATAATACCTAGATATGTTTTAAAATGCAATTTAAAGTATTTTTGGTTTCGATCAAAGCAGGCTTTTTTCAAAAAACATATTATTTTTATATCTATATTAGCATTATTTATCATTTATAATACCTAAATATGTTTGAAAATGCAATTTAAAGTATTTTTGGTTTCGATCATAGTAGGTTTTTTTCAAAAAACATATTGATTTTATATCTATATTAGCATTATTTATCATTTATAATACCTAGATATGTTTTAAAATGCAATTTAAAGTATTTTTGGTTTCGATCATAGTAGGCTATTTTCAAAAAACATATTGATTTTATATCTATATTAGCATTCTTTATCATTTATAATACCTAGATATGTTTTAAAATGCAATTTAAAGTATTTTTGGTTTCGATCATAGTAGGCTATTTTCAAAAAACATATTGATTTTATATCTATATTAGCATTATTTATCATTTATAATACCTAGATATGTTTTAAAATGCAATTTAAAGTATTTTTGGTTTCGATCATAGTAGGCTATTTTCAAAAAAACTTATTCGGCCTGTTTCACTAAAGTGGATTATCCTCGATTTCGGATTATCCACTTCAGTTTTTTGGGAATATCGCCAGACGCTTAAGGTTATTAGATAATTAATGTGTGATCTAGCAAGAGTACTTTGCTACTTAAATTAACATATACTTAGAATTTTTATATCTTCACTAGTTTGAGAATTATAGCAAAAATTGAAGTTAATCTACTAGATTTGGCTAGAAAATTGAATAATTGATAGTTCTTAACGAAAAGTAAAAGTTTAAAGTATACAGAAATTTCAGGCATAGTTCACTCTATTAAAATCTAAAATTAGAAATACCACACCTCCCATAAAGTTTAAGATATTTCCAAAAAACTGAAGTGGATAATCCGAAATCGAGGATAATCCACTTTAGTGAAACATGCCGATTGATTTTATATCTATATTAGCATTATTTATCATTTATAATACCTAAATATGTTTAAAAATGCAATTTAAAGTATTTTTGGTTTCGATCAAAGTAGGCTATTTTCAAAAAACATATTGATTTTATATCTATATTAGCATTATTTATCATTTATAATACCTAAATATGTTTGAAAATGCAATTTAAAGTATTTTTGGTTTCGATCATAGTAGGCTATTTTCAAAAAACTTATTGATTTAATATCTATATTAGCATTCTTTATCATTTATAATACCTAGATATGTTTTAAAATGCAATTTAAAGTATTTTGGGTTTCGATCACAGTAGGCTATTTTCCAAAAACTTATTGATTTTATATCTATATTAGCATTATTTATCATTTATAATACCTAAATATGTTTGAAAATGCAATTTAAAGTATTTTTGGTTTCGATCATAGTAGGCTATTTTCAAAAAACTTATTGATTTAATATCTATATTAGCATTCTTTTTCATTTATAATACCTAGATATGTTTTAAAATGCAATTTAAAGTATTTTGGGTTTCGATCACAGTAGGCTATTTTCAAAAAATTATTGATTTTATATCTATATTAGCATTATTTATCATTTATAATACCAAGATATGTTTTAAAATGCAATTTAAAGTATTTTTGGTTTCGATCAAAGTAAGCTTTTTTCAAAAAACATATTGATTTTATATCTATATTAGCATTATTTATCATTTATAATACCTAAATATGTTTGAAAATGCAATTTAAAGTATTTTTGGTTTCGATCATAGTAGGCTATTTTCAAAAAACATATTGATTTTATATCTATATTAGCATTCTTTATCATTTATAATACCTAGATATGTTTTAAAATGCAATTTAAAGTATTTTTGGTTTCGATCATAGTAGGCCATTTTCAAAAAACTTATTGATTTAATATCTATCCCGAGTGGACAAAGTACTAGTTAAAAGCTTGCAATTGACTTGCCTGTTCATGGCGAGTAAGTATCCATTGACGTGCCTTTGCAACTAGACTTAGGGACGACTAATGACATATTTTGCGCTTTCCATTTAACTGGACGTAGGCATTGCAAATATGTCTAGTTAATGTCCAGTTACAGAAAATCGAAATAAAATAAATAACACGTGTCTTTTTCTCAATTTTTTTTCTTTTGTAAAATTTTATTATTGTATTAGTGTAATTAATTAAAGTACACTAACACTTATGAAAAATCTCTAGTAAAAATTGAGTCTCGAACACTTGCGCGTGAAACATTTATATTTACTTAAAAGTTTCATACAAATTTTGGGAGGCCTTATATAAGTGATTTCTGCAAGCGCTTGTGAAGTATATGGTCAAAAAAGTAAGGAAAATTATTTTTGAGTTTCGAACACTTGATTGATTAGCATGAATGTCCAGTTAAAGTCTAGTAAACGTCTAGTTCTCTAGGTCGTATAAATTTCGGCAAGTTAAAAGACTGTTAAATGATTGTCCAATAATGGACTTTAACTGGCTGTGTCCACCCGGGTATATTAGCATTATTTATCATTTATAATACCTAGATATGTTTTAAAATGCAATTTAAATTATTTTTGGTTTCGAAAATAGTAGGCTATTTTCAAAAAACTTATTGATTTAATATCTATATTAGCATTATTTATCATTTATAATACCTAGATATGTTTTAAAATGCAATTTAAAGTATTTTTGGTTTCGATCATAGTAGGCTATTTTCAAAAAACATATTGATTTTATATCTATATTAGCATTATTTATCATTTATAATACCTAGATATGTTTTAAAATGCAATTTAAAGTATTTTTGGTTTCGATCATAGTAGGCTATTTTCAAAAAACTTATTGATTTTATATCTATATTAGCATTCTTTATCATTTATAATACCTAAATATGTTTGAAAATGCAATTTAAAGTATTTTTGGTTTCGATCATAGTAGGTTTTTTTCAAAAAACATATTGATTTTATATCTATATTAGCATTATTTATCATTTATAATACTTAGATATGTTTTAAAATGCAATTTAAAGTATTTTTGGTTTCGATCATATTAGGCTATTTTCAAAAAACTTATTGATTTTATATCTATATTAGCATTCTTTATCATTTATAATACCTAGATTTATTTTAAAATGCAATTTAAAGCATTTTTGGTTTTTGATCATAGTAGGCTATTTTCAAAAAAAAATATCGATTTTATATCTATATTAGCATTTTTTATCATTTATAATACCTAGATTTGTTTTAAAATGCAATTTAAAGCATTTTTGGTTTTTGATCATAGTAGGATATTTTCAAAAAAAAATATCGATTTTATATCTATATGAGCATTCTTTATCATTTATAATATCTAGATATGTTTTAAAATGCAATTTAAAGCATTTTTGGTTTTCGATAATAGTAAACTATTTTCAAAAAAAAATATCGATTTTATATCTATATGAGCATTCTTTATCATTTATAATACCTAGATTTGTTTTAAAATGCAATTTAAAGCATTTTTGGTTTTTGATCATAGTAGGCTATTTTCAAAAAAAAATATCGATTTTATATCTATATTAGCATTTTTTATCATTTATAATACCTAGATATGTTTTAAAATGCAATTTAAAGCATTTTTGGTTTTCGATAATATTAGACTATTTTCAAAAAAAAATATCGATTTTATATCTATATGAGCATTCTTTATCATTTATAATATCTAGATATGTTTTAAAATGCAATTTAAAGCATTTTTGGTTTTCGATCATAGTAGGCTATTTTCAAAAAAAAATATCGATTTTATATCTATATTAGCATTCTTTATCATTTATAATACCTAGATATGTTTTAAAATGCAATTTAAAGTATTTTTGGTTTCGATCATAGTAGGCTATTTTCAAAAAACATATTGATTTTATATCTATATTAGCATTCTTTATCATTTATAATACCTAGATATGTTTTAAAATGCAATTTAAAGTATTTTTGGTTTCGATCATAGTAGGCTATTTTCAAAAAAAAAAATATCGATTTTATATCTATATTAGCATTCTTTATCATTTATAATATCTAGATATGTTTTAAAATGCAATTTAAAGCATTTCTGGTTTTCGATCATAGTAGGCTATTTTCAAAAAAAAATATCGATTTTATATCTATATTAGCATTCTTTATCATTTATAATACCTAGATATGTTTTGAAATTCAATTTAAAGCAATTTTTGGTTTTGATCATAGAAGGCTTTTTACAAAAAAAAATATCGATTTTATATCTATATTAGCATTCTTTATCATTTATAATATCTAGATATGTTTTAAAATGCAATTTAAAGCATTTCTGGTTTTCGATCATAGTAGGCTATTTTCAAAAAAAAATATCGATTTTATATCTATATTAGCATTTTTTATCATTTATAATACCTAGATATGTTTTAAAATGCAATTTAAAGCATTTTTGGTTTTCGATAATAGTAGGCTATTTTCAAAAAAAAATATCGATTTTATATCTATATGAGCATTCTTTATCATTTATAATATCTAGATATGTTTTAAAATGCAATTTAAAGCATTTCTGGTTTTCGATCATAGTAGGCTTTTTTCAAAAAAAAATATCGATTTTATATCTATATGAGCATTCTTTATCATTTATAATACCTAGATTTGTTTTAAAATGCAATTTAAAGCATTTTTGGTTTTTGATCATAGTAGGCTATTTTCAAAAAAAAATATCGATTTTATATCTATATTAGCATTTTTTATCATTTATAATACCTAGATATGTTTTAAAATGCAATTTAAAGCATTTTTGGTTTTCGATAATAGTAGACTATTTTCAAAAAAAAATATCGATTTTATATCTATATGAGCATTCTTTATCATTTATAATATCTAGATATGTTTTAAAATGCAATTTAAAGCATTTTTGGTTTTCGATCATAGTAGGCTATTTTCAAAAAAAAATATCGATTTTATATCTATATGAGCATTCTTTATCATTTATAATATCTAGATATGTTTTAAAATGCAATTTAAAGTATTTTTGGTTTCGATCATAGTAGGCTATTTTCAAAAAAAAAAATATCGATTTTATATCTATATTAGCATTCTTTATCATTTATAATATCTAGATATGTTTTAAAATGCAATTTAAAGCATTTCTGGTTTTCGATCATAGTAGGCTATTTTCAAAAAAAAATATCGATTTTATATCTATATTAGCATTCTTTATCATTTATAATACCTAGATATGTTTTGAAATTCAATTTAAAGCAATTTTTGGTTTTGATCATAGAAGGCTTTTTACAAAAAAAAAATATCGATTTTATATCTATATTAGCATTCTTTATCATTTATAATATCTAGATATGTTTTAAAATGCAAATTAAAGCATTTCTGGTTTTCGATCATAGTAGGCTATTTTCAAAAAACTTATTGATTTTATATCTATATTAGCATTATTTATCATTTATAATACTTAGATATGTTTTAAAATGCAATTTAAAGTATTTTTGGTTTCGATCAAAGTAGGCTATTTTCAAAAAACATATTGATTTTATATCTATATTAGCATTATTTATCATTTATAATACCTAAATATGTTTGAAAATGCAATTTAAAGTATTTTTGGTTTCGATCATAGTAGGCTATTTTCAAAAAACTTATTGATTTTATATCTATATTAGCATTATTTATCATTTATAATACTTAGATATGTTTTAAAATGCAATTTAAAGTATTTTTGGTTTCGATCAAAGTAGGCTATTTTCAAAAAACATATTGATTTTATATCTATATTAGCATTATTTATCATTTATAATACCTAAATATGTTTGAAAATGCAATTTAAAGTATTTTTGGTTTCGATCATAGTAGGCTATTTTCAAAAAACTTATTGATTTTATATCTATATTAGCATTTTTTATCATTTATAATACTTATATATGTTTTAAAATGCAATTTAAAGTATTTTTGGTTTCGATCAAAGTAGGCTATTTTCAAAAAACATATTGATTTTATATCTATATTAGCATTATTTATCATTTATAATACCTAAATATGTTTGAAAATGCAATTTAAAGTATTTTTGGTTTCGATCATAGTAGGCTATTTTCAAAAAACTTATTGATTTTATATCTATATTAGCATTATTTATCATTTATAATACTTAGATATGTTTTAAAATGCAATTTAAAGTATTTTTGGTTTCGATCAAAGTAGGCTATTTTCAAAAAACATATTGATTTTATATCTATATTAGCATTCTTTATCATTTATAATACCTAGATATGTTTTAAAATGCAATTTAAAGTATTTTTGGTTTTGATCATAGTAGGCTATTTTCAAAAAACATATTGATTTTATATCTATATTAGCATTATTTATCATTTATAATACCTAAATATGTAAAAAGTAAAACATTTATAAATACTAATTCTTCCGGACGGTAACGTCGACAAATAAATAATAATAATAATAAATGTTTGAAAATGCAATTTAAAGTATTTTTGGTTTCGATCATAGTAGGCTATTTTCAAAAAACTTATTGATTTTATATCTATATTAGCATTATTTATCATTTATAATACTTAGATATGTTTTAAAATGCAATTTAAAGTATTTTTGGTTTCGATCATATTAGGCTATTTTCAAAAAACTTATTGATTTTATATCTATATTAGCATTCTTTATCATTTATAATACCTAGATTTATTTTAAAATGCAATTTAAAGCATTTTTGGTTTTTGATCATAGTAGGCTATTTTCAAAAAAAAATATCGATTTTATATCTATATTAGCATTTTTTATCATTTATAATACCTAGATTTGTTTTAAAATGCAATTTAAAGCATTTTTGGTTTTTGATCATAGTAGGCTATTTTCAAAAAAAAATATCGATTTTATATCTATATGAGCATTCTTTATCATTTATAATATCTAGATATGTTTTAAAATGCAATTTAAAGCATTTTTGGTTTTCGATAATAGTAGACTATTTTCAAAAAAAAATATCGATTTTATATCTATATGAGCATTCTTTATCATTTATAATACCTAGATTTGTTTTAAAATGCAATTTAAAGCATTTTTGGTTTTTGATCATAGTAGGCTATTTTCAAAAAAAAATATCGATTTTATATCTATATGAGCATTCTTTAGCATTTATAATATCTAGATATGTTTTAAAATGCAATTTAAAGCATTTTTGGTTTTCGATCATAGAAGGCTATTTTCAAAAAAAAATATCGATTTTATATCTATATTAGCATTCTTTATCATTTATAATACCTAGATATGTTTTAAAATGCAATTTAAAGTATTTTTGGTTTCGATCATAGTAGGCTATTTTCAAAAAAACTTATTGATTTTATATCTTTATTAGCATTCTTTATCATTTATAATACCTAGATATGTTTTAAAATGCAATTTAAAGTATTTATGGTTTCGATCATAGTAGGCTATTTTCAAAAAAAAAAATATCGATTTTATATCTATATTAGCATTCTTTATCATTTATAATATCTAGATATGTTTTAAAATGCAATTTAAAGCATTTCTGGTTTTCGATCATAGTAGGCTATTTTCAAAAAAAAATATCGATTTTATATCTATATTAGCATTCTTTATCATTTATAATACCTAGATATGTTTTGAAATTCAATTTAAAGCAATTTTTGGTTTTGATCATAGAAGGCTTTTTACAAAAAAAAATATCGATTTTATATCTATATTAGCATTCTTTATCATTTATAATATCTAGATATGTTTTAAAATGCAATTTAAAGCATTTCTGGTTTTCGATCATAGTAGGCTATTTTCAAAAAAAAAATATCGATTTTATATCTATATTAGCATTCTGTATCATTTATAATACCTAGATTTGTTTTAAAATGCAATTTAAAGCATTTTTGGTTTTTGATCATAGTAGGCTATTTTCAAAAAAAAATATCGATTTTATATCTATATTAGCATTTTTTATCATTTATAATACCTAGATATGTTTTAAAATGCAATTTAAAGCATTTTTGGTTTTCGATAATAGTAGACTATTTTCAAAAAAAAATATCGATTTTATATCTATATGAGCATTCTTTATCATTTATAATATCTAGATATGTTTTAAAATGCAATTTAAAGCATTTTTGGTTTTCGATCATAGTAGGCTATTTTCAAAAAAAAATATCGATTTTATATCTATATTAGCATTTTTTATCATTTATAATACCTAGATATGTTTTAAAATGCAATTTAAAGCATTTTTGGTTTTCGATAATAGTAGACTATTTTCAAAAAAAAATATCGATTTTATATCTATATGAGCATTCTTTATCATTTATAATATCTAGATATGTTTTAAAATGCAATTTAAAGTATTTTTGGTTTCGATCATAGTAGGCTATTTTCAAAAAACTTATTGATTTTATATCTATATTAGCATTCTTTATCATTTATAATACCTAGATATGTTTTAAAATGCAATTTAAAGTATTTTTGGTTTCGATCATAGTAGGCTATTTTCAAAAAAAAAAATATCGATTTTATATCTATATTAGCATTCTTTATCATTTATAATATCTAGATATGTTTTAAAATGCAATTTAAAGCATTTCTGGTTTTCGATCATAGTAGGCTATTTTCAAAAAAAAATATCGATTTTATATCTATATTAGCATTCTTTATCATTTATAATACCTAGATATGTTTTGAAATTCAATTTAAAGCAATTTTTGGTTTTGATCATAGAAGGCTTTTTACAAAAAAAAATATCGATTTTATATCTATATTAGCATTCTTTATCATTTATAATATCTAGATATGTTTTAAAATGCAATTTAAAGCATTTCTGGTTTTCGATCATAGTAGGCTATTTTCAAAAAAAAAATATCGATTTTATATCTATATTAGCATTCTGTATCATTTATAATACCTAGATATGTTTTAAAATGCAATTTAAAGCATTTTTGGTTTTCGATAATAGTAGACTATTTTCAAAAAAAAATATCGATTTTATATCTATATGAGCAATCTTTATCATTTATAATATCTAGATATGTTTTAAAATGCAATTTAAAGTATTTTTGGTTTCGATCATAGTAGGCTATTTTCAAAAAACTTATTGATTTTATATCTATATTAGCATTCTTTATCATTTATAATACCTAGATATGTTTTAAAATGCAATTTAAAGTATTTTTGGTTTCGATCATAGTAGGCTATTTTCAAAAAAAAAAATATCGATTTTATATCTATATTAGCATTCTTTATCATTTATAATACCTAGATATGTTTTAAAATGCAATTTAAAGTATTTTTGGTTTCGATCATAGTAGGCTATTTTCAAAAAAAAAAAATATCGATTTTATATCTATATTAGCATTCTTTATCATTTATAATATCTAGATATGTTTTAAAATGCAATTTAAAGCATTTTTGGTTTTCGATAATAGTAGACTATTTTCAAAAAAAAATATCGATTTTATATCTATATTAGCATTCTTTATCATTTATAATATCTAGATATGTTTTAAAATGCAATTTAAAGCATTTCTGGTTTTCGATCATAGTAGGCTATTTTCAAAAAAAAAATATCGATATTATATCTATATTAGCATTCTGTATCATTTATAATACCTAGATTTGTTTTAAAATGCAATTTAAAGCATTTTTGGTTTTTGATCATAGTAGGCTATTTTCAAAAAAAAAATATCGATTTTATATCTATATTAGCATTCTTTATCATTTATAATACCTAGATATGTTTTAAAATGCAATTTAAAGTATTTTTGGTTTCGATCATAGGAGGCTATTTTCAAAAAACTTATTGATTTTATCCAATGCTAGCAAACAGAAATTTTTGAGTTCTTATTATTCGAACTTCGAATTTTTAAGGTTCTTATTTGTCGAAAATCGAATCTTCGAAGTTCTTATTTTTAAAAAAATTCGTTGTGAATTATTATTTTTCGAGTAATTTGTAATTTTAGTGAACATTCCTACTAGTTTTTATGATTAAGATAATCACTGTGATGAAATTGCATTCCTTAAATGTTCATGCTTCAAAAAACAGCTAGTTTAAAAATAAATTAAAAAATACCGGACTTTCTTATTTTGAAATTTTAAAAAAATACCACGCGAAAATTTTGAAATTTTTTTGTTTGTAACGGACTCTGTTCTCTTTGCTAACATTGGGATTTTATATCTATATTAGCATTCTTTATCATTTATAATACCTAGATATGTTTTAAAATGCAATTTAAAGTATTTTTGGTTTCGATCATAGTAGGCTATTTTCAAAAAACTTATTGATTTTATATCTATATTAGCATTCTTTATCATTTATAATACCTAGATATGTTTTAAAATGCAATTTAAAGCATTTTTGGTTTTCGATAATAGTAGACTATTTTCAAAAAAAAATATCGATTTTATATCTATATGAGCATTCTTTATCATTTATAATATCTAGATATGTTTTAAAATGCAATTTAAAGCATTTTTGGTTTTCGATCATAGTAGGCTATTTTCAAAAAAAAATATCGATTTTATATCTATATTAGCATTTTTTATCATTTATAATACCTAGATATGTTTTAAAATGCAATTTAAAGTATTTTTGGTTTCGATCATAGTAGGCTTTTTTCAAAAAACGTATTGATTTTATATCTTTATTAGCATTCTTTATCATTTATAATATCTAGATATGTTTTAAAATGCAATTTAACGCATTTTTGGTTTCGATCATAGTAGGCTTTTTTCAAAAAACATATTGATTTTATATCTATATTAGCATTTCTTATCATTTATAATACCTAGATATGTTTTAAAATGCAATTTAAAGTATTTTTGGTTTCGATCATAGTAGGCTTTTTTCAAAAAACATATTGATTTTATATCTATATTAGTATTCTTTATCATTTATAATACCTAGATATGTTTTAAAATGCAATTTACAGCATTTTTGGTTCCGATCATAGTAGGCTATTTTTAAAAAAATATCGATTTTATATCTATATTAGCATTTCTTATCATTTATAATACCTAGATATGTTTTAAAATGCAATTTAAAGTATTTTTGGTTTCGACCATAGTAGGCTATTTTAAAAAAACATATTGATTTTATATCTTTATTAGCATTCTTTATCATTTATAATACCTAGATATGTTTTAAAATGCAATTTAAAGCATTTTTGGTTTCGATCATAGAAGGCTTTTTTCAAAAAAAAAATATTGATTTTATATCTATATTAGTATTTTTTATCATTTATAATACCTAGATATGTTTTAAAATGCAACTTAAAGTATTTTTGGTTTCGACCATAGTAGGCTATTTTCAAAAAACATATTGATTTTATATCTTTATTAGCATTCTTTATCATTTATAATACTTAGATATGTTTTAAAATGCAATTTACAGCATTTTTGGTTCCGATCATAGTAGGCTATTTTTAAAAAAATATCGATTTTATATCTATATTAGCATTTCTTATCATTTATAATACCTATTTATGTTTTAAAATGCAATTTACAGCATTTTTGGTTTCGATCATAGTAGGCTATTTTTAAAAAAATATCGATTTTATATCTATATTAGCATTCTTTATCATTTATAATACCTAGATATGTTTTAAAATGCAATTTACAGCATTTATAGTTTCGATCATAGTAGGCTATTTTTAAAAAAATATCGATTTTATATTTATATTAGCATTCTTATCATTCATAATACCTAGATATGTTTTAAAATGCAATTTAAAGCATTTTTGGTTTCGATCATAGAAGGCTTTTTTCAAAAAAAAAATATTGATTTTATATCTATATTAGTATTTTTTATCATTTATAATACCTAGATATGTTTTAAAATGCAATTTAAAGTATTTTTGGTTTCGACCATAGTAGGCTATTTTCAAAAAACATATTGATTTTATATCTTTATTAGCATTCTTTATCATTTATAATGCCTAGATATGTTTTAAAATGCAATTTAAAGCATTTTTGGTTCCGATCATAGTAGGCTATTTTTAAAAAAATATCGATTTTATATCTATATTAGCATTCTTTATCATTTATAATACCTAGATATGTTTTAAAATGCAATTTAAAGTATTTTTGGTTTCGACCATAGTAGGCTATTTTTAAAAAAATATCGATTTTATATCTATATTAGCATTCTTTATCATTTATAATGCCTAGATATGTTTTAAAATGCAATTTACAGCATTTTTGGTTTCGATCAAAGGAGGCTATTTTTAAAAAAATATCGATTTTATATCTATATTAGCATTCTTTATCACTTATAATACCTAGATATGTTTTAAAATGCAATTTACAGCATTTTTGGTTTCGATCATAGTAGGCTATTTTTAAAAAAATATCGATTTTATATCTATATTAGCATTCTTTATCATTTATAGTACCTAGATATGTTTTAAAATGCAATTTAAAGCATTTTTGGTTTTCGATCATAGTAGGCTATTTTCAAAAAAAAATATCGATTTTATATCTTTATTGGCATTCTTTATCATTTATAATACTTAGATATGTTTTAAAATGCAATTTAAAGCATTTTTGGTTTCGATCATAGAAAGCCATTTTCAAAAACAATATCGATTTTATATCTATATTAGCATTCTTTATCATTTAAAATACCTAGATATGTTTTAAAATGCAATTTAAAGCATTTTTGGTTTCGATCATAGTAGGCTTTTTTCAAAAAAAAATATTGATTTTATATCTATATTAGCATTCTTTATCATTTATAATACCTAGATATGTTTTAAAATTCAATTTAAAGCATTTTTGGTTTCGATCATAGAAAGCCATTTTCAAAAACAATATCGATTTTATATCTATATTAGCATTCTTTATCATATATAATACCTAGATATGTTTTAAAATGCAATTTAAAGCATTTTTGGTTTTGATCATAGTAGGCTTTTTTCAAAAAAAAAACATATTAATTTTATATCTTTATTAGCAATCTTTATCGTTTATAATACCTAGATATGTTTTAAAATGCAATTTAAAGCATTTTTGGTTTCGATCATAGAAAGCCATTTTCAAAAACAATATCGATTTTATATCTATATTAGCATTCTTTATCATTTATAATATCTAGATATGTTTTAAAATGCAATTTAAAGCATTTTTGGTTTTCGATCATAGTAGGCTATTTTCAAAAAAAAATATCGATTTTATATCTATATTAGCATTCTTTATCATTTATAATACCTAGATATGTTTTAAAATGCAATTTAAAGTATTTTTGGTTTCGATCATAGTAGGCTATTTTCAAAAAACATATTGATTTTATATCTATATTAGCATTCTTTATCATTTATAATACCTAGATATGTTTTAAAATGCAATTTAAAGTATTTTTGGTTTCGATCATAGTAGGCTATTTTCAAAAAAAAAAATATCGATTTTATATCTATATTAGCATTCTTTATCATTTATAATATCTAGATATGTTTTAAAATGCAATTTAAAGCATTTCTGGTTTTCGATCATAGTAGGCTATTTTCAAAAAAAAATATCGATTTTATATCTATATTAGCATTCTTTATCATTTATAATACCTAGATATGTTTTGAAATTCAATTTAAAGCAATTTTTGGTTTTGATCATAGAAGGCTTTTTACAAAAAAAAATATCGATTTTATATCTATATTAGCATTCTTTATCATTTATAATATCTAGATATGTTTTAAAATGCAATTTAAAGCATTTCTGGTTTTCGATCATAGTAGGCTATTTTCAAAAAAAAATATCGATTTTATATCTATATTAGCATTTTTTATCATTTATAATACCTAGATATGTTTTAAAATGCAATTTAAAGCATTTTTGGTTTTCGATAATAGTAGGCTATTTTCAAAAAAAAATATCGATTTTATATCTATATGAGCATTCTTTATCATTTATAATATCTAGATATGTTTTAAAATGCAATTTAAAGCATTTCTGGTTTTCGATCATAGTAGGCTTTTTTCAAAAAAAAATATCGATTTTATATCTATATGAGCATTCTTTATCATTTATAATACCTAGATTTGTTTTAAAATGCAATTTAAAGCATTTTTGGTTTTTGATCATAGTAGGCTATTTTCAAAAAAAAATATCGATTTTATATCTATATTAGCATTTTTTATCATTTATAATACCTAGATATGTTTTAAAATGCAATTTAAAGCATTTTTGGTTTTCGATAATAGTAGACTATTTTCAAAAAAAAATATCGATTTTATATCTATATGAGCATTCTTTATCATTTATAATATCTAGATATGTTTTAAAATGCAATTTAAAGCATTTTTGGTTTTCGATCATAGTAGGCTATTTTCAAAAAAAAATATCGATTTTATATCTATATGAGCATTCTTTATCATTTATAATATCTAGATATGTTTTAAAATGCAATTTAAAGTATTTTTGGTTTCGATCATAGTAGGCTATTTTCAAAAAAAAAAATATCGATTTTATATCTATATTAGCATTCTTTATCATTTATAATATCTAGATATGTTTTAAAATGCAATTTAAAGCATTTCTGGTTTTCGATCATAGTAGGCTATTTTCAAAAAAAAATATCGATTTTATATCTATATTAGCATTCTTTATCATTTATAATACCTAGATATGTTTTGAAATTCAATTTAAAGCAATTTTTGGTTTTGATCATAGAAGGCTTTTTACAAAAAAAAATATCGATTTTATATCTATATTAGCATTCTTTATCATTTATAATATCTAGATATGTTTTAAAATGCAAATTAAAGCATTTCTGGTTTTCGATCATAGTAGGCTATTTTCAAAAAACTTATTGATTTTATATCTATATTAGCATTATTTATCATTTATAATACTTAGATATGTTTTAAAATGCAATTTAAAGTATTTTTGGTTTCGATCAAAGTAGGCTATTTTCAAAAAACATATTGATTTTATATCTATATTAGCATTATTTATCATTTATAATACCTAAATATGTTTGAAAATGCAATTTAAAGTATTTTTGGTTTCGATCATAGTAGGCTATTTTCAAAAAACTTATTGATTTTATATCTATATTAGCATTATTTATCATTTATAATACTTAGATATGTTTTAAAATGCAATTTAAAGTATTTTTGGTTTCGATCAAAGTAGGCTATTTTCAAAAAACATATTGATTTTATATCTATATTAGCATTATTTATCATTTATAATACCTAAATATGTTTGAAAATGCAATTTAAAGTATTTTTGGTTTCGATCATAGTAGGCTATTTTCAAAAAACTTATTGATTTTATATCTATATTAGCATTATTTATCATTTATAATACTTATATATGTTTTAAAATGCAATTTAAAGTATTTTTGGTTTCGATCAAAGTAGGCTATTTTCAAAAAACATATTGATTTTATATCTATATTAGCATTATTTATCATTTATAATACCTAAATATGTTTGAAAATGCAATTTAAAGTATTTTTGGTTTCGATCATAGTAGGCTATTTTCAAAAAACTTATTGATTTTATATCTATATTAGCATTATTTATCATTTATAATACTTAGATATGTTTTAAAATGCAATTTAAAGTATTTTTGGTTTCGATCAAAGTAGGCTATTTTCAAAAAACATATTGATTTTATATCTATATTAGCATTCTTTATCATTTATAATACCTAGATATGTTTTAAAATGCAATTTAAAGTATTTTTGGTTTTGATCATAGTAGGCTATTTTCAAAAAACATATTGATTTTATATCTATATTAGCATTATTTATCATTTATAATACCTAAATATGTAAAAAGTAAAACATTTATAAATACTAATTCTTCCGGACGGTAACGTCGACAAATAAACAATAATAATAATAAATGTTTGAAAATGCAATTTAAAGTATTTTTGGTTTCGATCATAGTAGGCTATTTTCAAAAAACTTATTGATTTTATATCTATATTAGCATTATTTATCATTTATAATACTTAGATATGTTTTAAAATGCAATTTAAAGTATTTTTGGTTTCGATCATATTAGGCTATTTTCAAAAAACTTATTGATTTTATATCTATATTAGCATTCTTTATCATTTATAATACCTAGATTTATTTTAAAATGCAATTTAAAGCATTTTTGGTTTTTGATCATAGTAGGCTATTTTCAAAAAAAAATATCGATTTTATATCTATATTAGCATTTTTTATCATTTATAATACCTAGATTTGTTTTAAAATGCAATTTAAAGCATTTTTGGTTTTTGATCATAGTAGGCTATTTTCAAAAAAAAATATCGATTTTATATCTATATGAGCATTCTTTATCATTTATAATACCTAGATATGTTTTAAAATGCAATTTAAAGTATTTTTGGTTTCGACCATAGTAGGCTATTTTTAAAAAAATATCGATTTTATATCTATATTAGCATTCTTTATCATTTATAATACCTAGATATGTTTTAAAATGCAATTTAAAGTATTTTTGGTTTCGACCATAGTAGGCTATTTTTAAAAAAATATCGATTTTATATCTATATTAGCATTCTTTATCATTTATAATGCCTAGATATGTTTTAAAATGCAATTTAAAGTATTTTTGGTTTCGACCATAGTAGGCTATTTTTAAAAAAATATCGATTTTATATCTATATTAGCATTCTTTATCATTTATAATACCTAGATATGTTTTAAAATGCAATTTAAAGTATTTTTGGTTTCGACCATAGTAGGCTATTTTTAAAAAAATATCGATTTTATATCTATATTAGCATTCTTTATCATTTATAATACCTAGATATGTTTTAAAATGCAATTTAAAGTATTTTTGGTTTCGACCATAGTAGGCTATTTTTAAAAAAATATCGATTTTATATCTATATTAGCATTCTTTATCATTTATAATACCTAGATATGTTTTAAAATGCAATTTAAAGTATTTTTGGTTTCGACCATAGTAGGCTATTTTTAAAAAAATATCGATTTTATATCTATATTAGCATTCTTTATCATTTATAATACCTAGATATGTTTTAAAATGCAATTTAAAGCATTTTTGGTTCCGATCATAGTAGGCTATTTTTAAAAAAATATCGATTTTATATCTATATTAGCATTCTTTATCATTTATAATACCTAGATATGTTTTAAAATGCAATTTAAAGTATTTTTGGTTTCGACCATAGTAGGCTATTTTTAAAAAAATATCGATTTTATATCTATATTAGCATTCTTTATCATTTATAATGCCTAGATATGTTTTAAAATGCAATTTACAGCATTTTTGGTTTCGATCAAAGGAGGCTATTTTTAAAAAAATATCGATTTTATATCTATATTAGCATTCTTTATCACTTATAATACCTAGATATGTTTTAAAATGCAATTTACAGCATTTTTGGTTTCGATCATAGTAGGCTATTTTTAAAAAAATATCGATTTTATATCTATATTAGCATTCTTTATCATTTATAGTACCTAGATATGTTTTAAAATGCAATTTAAAGCATTTTTGGTTTTCGATCATAGTAGGCTATTTTCAAAAAAAAATATCGATTTTATATCTTTATTGGCATTCTTTATCATTTATAATACTTAGATATGTTTTAAAATGCAATTTAAAGCATTTTTGGTTTCGATCATAGAAAGCCATTTTCAAAAACAATATCGATTTTATATCTATATTAGCATTCTTTATCATTTAAAATACCTAGATATGTTTTAAAATGCAATTTAAAGCATTTTTGGTTTCGATCATAGTAGGCTTTTTTCAAAAAAAAATATTGATTTTATATCTATATTAGCATTCTTTATCATTTATAATACCTAGATATGTTTTAAAATTCAATTTAAAGCATTTTTGGTTTCGATCATAGTAGGCTTTTTTCAAAAAAAAAAAATTAATTTTATATCTTTATTAGCAATTTTTATCATTTATAATACCTAGATATGTTTTAAAATGCAATTTAAAGCATTTTTGGTTTCGATCATAGAAAGCCATTTTCAAAAACAATATCGATTTTATATCTATATTAGCATTCTTTATCATATATAATACCTAGATATGTTTTAAAATGCAATTTAAAGCATTTTTGGTTTCGATCATAGTAGGCTTTTTTCAAAAAAAAAACATATTAATTTTATATCTTTATTAGCAATCTTTATCGTTTATAATACCTAGATATGTTTTAAAATGCAATTTAAAGCATTTTTGGTTTCGATCATAGAAAGCCATTTTCAAAAACAATATCGATTTTATATCTATATTAGCATTCTTTATCATTTATAATATCTAGATATGTTTTAAAATGCAATTTAAAGCATTTTTGGTTTTCGATCATAGTAGGCTATTTTCAAAAAAAAATATCGATTTTATATCTATATTAGCATTCTTTATCATTTATAATACCTAGATATGTTTTAAAATGCAATTTAAAGTATTTTTGGTTTCGATCATAGTAGGCTATTTTCAAAAAACATATTGATTTTATATCTATATTAGCATTCTTTATCATTTATAATACCTAGATATGTTTTAAAATGCAATTTAAAGTATTTTTGGTTTCGATCATAGTAGGCTATTTTCAAAAAAAAAAATATCGATTTTATATCTATATTAGCATTCTTTATCATTTATAATATCTAGATATGTTTTAAAATGCAATTTAAAGCATTTCTGGTTTTCGATCATAGTAGGCTATTTTCAAAAAAAAATATCGATTTTATATCTATATTAGCATTCTTTATCATTTATAATACCTAGATATGTTTTGAAATTCAATTTAAAGCAATTTTTGGTTTTGATCATAGAAGGCTTTTTACAAAAAAAAATATCGATTTTATATCTATATTAGCATTCTTTATCATTTATAATATCTAGATATGTTTTAAAATGCAATTTAAAGCATTTCTGGTTTTCGATCATAGTAGGCTATTTTCAAAAAAAAATATCGATTTTATATCTATATTAGCATTTTTTATCATTTATAATACCTAGATATGTTTTAAAATGCAATTTAAAGCATTTTTGGTTTTCGATAATAGTAGGCTATTTTCAAAAAAAAATATCGATTTTATATCTATATGAGCATTCTTTATCATTTATAATATCTAGATATGTTTTAAAATGCAATTTAAAGCATTTCTGGTTTTCGATCATAGTAGGCTTTTTTCAAAAAAAAATATCGATTTTATATCTATATGAGCATTCTTTATCATTTATAATACCTAGATTTGTTTTAAAATGCAATTTAAAGCATTTTTGGTTTTTGATCATAGTAGGCTATTTTCAAAAAAAAATATCGATTTTATATCTATATTAGCATTTTTTATCATTTATAATACCTAGATATGTTTTAAAATGCAATTTAAAGCATTTTTGGTTTTCGATAATAGTAGACTATTTTCAAAAAAAAATATCGATTTTATATCTATATGAGCATTCTTTATCATTTATAATATCTAGATATGTTTTAAAATGCAATTTAAAGCATTTTTGGTTTTCGATCATAGTAGGCTATTTTCAAAAAAAAATATCGATTTTATATCTATATGAGCATTCTTTATCATTTATAATATCTAGATATGTTTTAAAATGCAATTTAAAGTATTTTTGGTTTCGATCATAGTAGGCTATTTTCAAAAAAAAAAATATCGATTTTATATCTATATTAGCATTCTTTATCATTTATAATATCTAGATATGTTTTAAAATGCAATTTAAAGCATTTCTGGTTTTCGATCATAGTAGGCTATTTTCAAAAAAAAATATCGATTTTATATCTATATTAGCATTCTTTATCATTTATAATACCTAGATATGTTTTGAAATTCAATTTAAAGCAATTTTTGGTTTTGATCATAGAAGGCTTTTTACAAAAAAAAATATCGATTTTATATCTATATTAGCATTCTTTATCATTTATAATATCTAGATATGTTTTAAAATGCAAATTAAAGCATTTCTGGTTTTCGATCATAGTAGGCTATTTTCAAAAAACTTATTGATTTTATATCTATATTAGCATTATTTATCATTTATAATACTTAGATATGTTTTAAAATGCAATTTAAAGTATTTTTGGTTTCGATCAAAGTAGGCTATTTTCAAAAAACATATTGATTTTATATCTATATTAGCATTATTTATCATTTATAATACCTAAATATGTTTGAAAATGCAATTTAAAGTATTTTTGGTTTCGATCATAGTAGGCTATTTTCAAAAAACTTATTGATTTTATATCTATATTAGCATTATTTATCATTTATAATACTTAGATATGTTTTAAAATGCAATTTAAAGTATTTTTGGTTTCGATCAAAGTAGGCTATTTTCAAAAAACATATTGATTTTATATCTATATTAGCATTATTTATCATTTATAATACCTAAATATGTTTGAAAATGCAATTTAAAGTATTTTTGGTTTCGATCATAGTAGGCTATTTTCAAAAAACTTATTGATTTTATATCTATATTAGCATTATTTATCATTTATAATACTTATATATGTTTTAAAATGCAATTTAAAGTATTTTTGGTTTCGATCAAAGTAGGCTATTTTCAAAAAACATATTGATTTTATATCTATATTAGCATTATTTATCATTTATAATACCTAAATATGTTTGAAAATGCAATTTAAAGTATTTTTGGTTTCGATCATAGTAGGCTATTTTCAAAAAACTTATTGATTTTATATCTATATTAGCATTATTTATCATTTATAATACTTAGATATGTTTTAAAATGCAATTTAAAGTATTTTTGGTTTCGATCAAAGTAGGCTATTTTCAAAAAACATATTGATTTTATATCTATATTAGCATTCTTTATCATTTATAATACCTAGATATGTTTTAAAATGCAATTTAAAGTATTTTTGGTTTTGATCATAGTAGGCTATTTTCAAAAAACATATTGATTTTATATCTATATTAGCATTATTTATCATTTATAATACCTAAATATGTAAAAAGTAAAACATTTATAAATACTAATTCTTCCGGACGGTAACGTCGACAAATAAACAATAATAATAATAAATGTTTGAAAATGCAATTTAAAGTATTTTTGGTTTCGATCATAGTAGGCTATTTTCAAAAAACTTATTGATTTTATATCTATATTAGCATTATTTATCATTTATAATACTTAGATATGTTTTAAAATGCAATTTAAAGTATTTTTGGTTTCGATCATATTAGGCTATTTTCAAAAAACTTATTGATTTTATATCTATATTAGCATTCTTTATCATTTATAATACCTAGATTTATTTTAAAATGCAATTTAAAGCATTTTTGGTTTTTGATCATAGTAGGCTATTTTCAAAAAAAAATATCGATTTTATATCTATATTAGCATTTTTTATCATTTATAATACCTAGATTTGTTTTAAAATGCAATTTAAAGCATTTTTGGTTTTTGATCATAGTAGGCTATTTTCAAAAAAAAATATCGATTTTATATCTATATGAGCATTCTTTATCATTTATAATACCTAGATATGTTTTAAAATGCAATTTAAAGTATTTTTGGTTTCGATCATAGTAGGCTATTTTCAAAAAACTTATTGATTTTATATCTATATTAGCATTTTTTATCATTTATAATACCTAGATTTGTTTTAAAATGCAATTTAAAGCATTTTTGGTTTTCGATAATAGTAGACTATTTTCAAAAAAAAATATCGATTTTATATCTATATGAGCATTCTTTATCATTTATAATACCTAGATATGTTTTAAAATGCAATTTAAAGTATTTTTGGTTTCGATCATAGTAGGCTATTTTCAAAAAACTTATTGATTTTATATCTTTATTAGCATTCTTTATCATTTATAATACCTAGATATGTTTTAAAATGCAATTTAAAGTATTTATGGTTTCGATCATAGTAGGCTATTTTCAAAAAAAAAATATCGATTTTATATCTATATTAGCATTCTTTATCATTTATAATATCTAGATATGTTTTAAAATGCAATTTAAAGCATTTCTGGTTTTCGATCATAGTAGGCTATTTTCAAAAAAAAATATCGATTTTATATCTATATTAGCATTCTTTATCATTTATAATACCTAGATATGTTTTGAAATTCAATTTAAAGCAATTTTTGGTTTTGATCATAGAAGGCTTTTTACAAAAAAAAATATCGATTTTATATCTATATTAGCATTCTTTATCATTTATAATATCTAGATATGTTTTAAAATGCAATTTAAAGCATTTCTGGTTTTCGATCATAGTAGGCTATTTTCAAAAAAAAAATATCGATTTTATATCTATATTAGCATTCTGTATCATTTATAATACCTAGATTTGTTTTAAAATGCAATTTAAAGCATTTTTGGTTTTTGATCATAGTAGGCTATTTTCAAAAAAAAATATCGATTTTATATCTATATTAGCATTCTTTATCATTTATAATACCTAGATATGTTTTGAAATTCAATTTAAAGCAATTTTTGGTTTTGATCATAGAAGGCTTTTTACAAAAAAAAATATCGATTTTATATCTATATTAGCATTCTTTATCATTTATAATACCTAGATATGTTTTAAAATGCAATTTAAAGTATTTATGGTTTCGATCATAGTAGGCTATTTTCAAAAAAAAAATATCGATTTTATATCTATATTAGCATTCTTTATCATTTATAATATCTAGATATGTTTTAAAATGCAATTTAAAGCATTTCTGGTTTTCGATCATAGTAGGCTATTTTCAAAAAAAAATATCGATTTTATATCTATATTAGCATTCTTTATCATTTATAATACCTAGATATGTTTTGAAATTCAATTTAAAGCAATTTTTGGTTTTGATCATAGAAGGCTTTTTACAAAAAAAAATATCGATTTTATATCTATATTAGCATTCTTTATCATTTATAATATCTAGATATGTTTTAAAATGCAATTTAAAGCATTTCTGGTTTTCGATCATAGTAGGCTATTTTCAAAAAAAAAATATCGATTTTATATCTATATTAGCATTCTGTATCATTTATAATACCTAGATTTGTTTTAAAATGCAATTTAAAGCATTTTTGGTTTTTGATCATAGTAGGCTATTTTCAAAAAAAAATATCGATTTTATATCTATATTAGCATTTTTTATCATTTATAATACCTAGATATGTTTTAAAATGCAATTTAAAGCATTTTTGGTTTTCGATAATAGTAGACTATTTTCAAAAAAAAATATCGATTTTATATCTATATGAGCATTCTTTATCATTTATAATATCTAGATATGTTTTAAAATGCAATTTAAAGTATTTTTGGTTTCGATCATAGTAGGCTATTTTCAAAAAACTTATTGATTTTATATCTATATTAGCATTCTTTATCATTTATAATACCTAGATATGTTTTAAAATGCAATTTAAAGTATTTTTGGTTTCGATCATAGTAGGCTATTTTCAAAAAAAAAAATATCGATTTTATATCTATATTAGCATTCTTTATCATTTATAATATCTAGATATGTTTTAAAATGCAATTTAAAGCATTTCTGGTTTTCGATCATAGTAGGCTATTTTCAAAAAAAAATATCGATTTTATATCTATATTAGCATTCTTTATCATTTATAATACCTAGATATGTTTTGAAATTCAATTTAAAGCAATTTTTGGTTTTGATCATAGAAGGCTTTTTACAAAAAAAAATATCGATTTTATATCTATATTAGCATTCTTTATCATTTATAATATCTAGATATGTTTTAAAATGCAATTTAAAGCATTTTTGGTTTTCGATAATAGTAGACTATTTTCAAAAAAAAATATCGATTTTATATCTATATGAGCAATCTTTATCATTTATAATATCTAGATATGTTTTAAAATGCAATTTAAAGCATTTCTGGTTTTCGATCATAGTAGGCTATTTTCAAAAAAAAATATCGATTTTATATCTATATTAGCATTCTTTATCATTTATAATACCTAGATATGTTTTAAAATGCAATTTAAAGTATTTTTGGTTTCGATCATAGTAGGCTATTTTCAAAAAACTTATTGATTTTATATCTATATTAGCATTCTTTATCATTTATAATACCTAGATATGTTTTAAAATGCAATTTAAAGTATTTTTGGTTTCGATCATAGTAGGCTATTTTCAAAAAAAAAAATATCGATTTTATATCTATATTAGCATTCTTTATCATTTATAATACCTAGATATGTTTTAAAATGCAATTTAAAGTATTTTTGGTTTCGATCATAGTAGGCTATTTTCAAAAAAAAAAAATATCGATTTTATATCTATATTAGCATTCTTTATCATTTATAATATCTAGATATGTTTTAAAATGCAATTTAAAGCATTTTTGGTTTTCGATAATAGTAGACTATTTTCAAAAAAAAATATCGATTTTATATCTATATTAGCATTCTTTATCATTTATAATATCTAGATATGTTTTAAAATGCAATTTAAAGCATTTCTGGTTTTCGATCATAGTAGGCTATTTTCAAAAAAAAAATATCGATATTATATCTATATTAGCATTCTGTATCATTTATAATATCTAGATATGTTTTAAAATGCAATTTAAAGCATTTTTGGTTTTTGATCATAGTAGGCTATTTTCAAAAAAAAAATATCGATTTTATATCTATATTAGCATTTTTTATCATTTATAATACCTAGATATGTTTTAAAATGCAATTTAAAGCATTTTTGGTTTTCGATAATAGTAGACTATTTTCAAAAAAAAATATCGATTTTATATCTATATGAGCATTCTTTATCATTTATAATATCTAGATATGTTTTAAAATGCAATTTAAAGCATTTCTGGTTTTCGATCATAGTAGGCTATTTTCAAAAAAAAAATATCGATTTTATATCTATATTAGCATTCTTTATCATTTATAATACCTAGATATGTTTTAAAATGCAATTTAAAGTATTTTTGGTTTCGATCATAGTAGGCTATTTTCAAAAAACTTATTGATTTTATATCTATATTAGCATTCTTTATCATTTATAATACCTAGATATGTTTTAAAATGCAATTTAAAGTATTTTTGGTTTCGATCATAGTAGGCTATTTTCAAAAAACTTATTGATTTTATATCTATATTAGCATTCTTTATCATTTATAATACCTAGATATGTTTTAAAATGCAATTTAAAGCATTTTTGGTTTTCGATAATAGTAGACTATTTTCAAAAAAAAATATCGATTTTATATCTATATGAGCATTCTTTATCATTTATAATATCTAGATATGTTTTAAAATGCAATTTAAAGCATTTTTGGTTTTCGATCATAGTAGGCTATTTTCAAAAAAAAATATCGATTTTATATCTATATTAGCATTTTTTATCATTTATAATACCTAGATATGTTTTAAAATGCAATTTAAAGCATTTTTGGTTTTGATCATAGAAAGCCATTTTCAAAAACCATATCGATATTATATCTATATTAGCATTCTTTATCATTTATAATACCTAGATATGTTTTAAAATGCAATTTAAAGTATTTTTGGTTTCGATCATAGTAGGCTATTTTCAAAAAACTTATTGATTTTATATCTATATTAGCATTCTTTATCATTTATAATACCTAGATATGTTTTAAAATGCAATTTAAAGTATTTTTGGTTTCGATCATAGTAGGCTTTTTTCAAAAAACGTATTGATTTTATATCTTTATTAGCATTCTTTATCATTTATAATATCTAGATATGTTTTAAAATGCAATTTAACGCATTTTTGGTTTTGATCATAGAAAGCCATTTTCAAAAACCATATCGATATTATATCTATATTAGCATTCTTTATCATTTATAATACCTAGATATGTTTTAAAATGCAATTTAAAGTATTTTTGGTTTCGATCATAGTAGGCTATTTTCAAAAAACTTATTGATTTTATATCTATATTAGCATTCTTTATCATTTATAATACCTAGATATGTTTTAAAATGCAATTTAAAGCATTTCTGGTTTTGATCATAGAAAGCCATTTTCAAAAACCATATCGATATTATATCTATATTAGCATTCTTTATCATTTATAATACCTAGATATGTTTTAAAATGCAATTTAAAGTATTTTTGGTTTCGATCATAGTAGGCTATTTTCAAAAAACTTATTGATTTTATATCTATATTAGCATTCTTTATCATTTATAATACCTAGATATGTTTTAAAATGCAATTTAAAGTATTTTTGGTTTCGATCATAGTAGGCTATTTTCAAAAAACTTATTGATTTTATATCTATATTAGCATTCTTTATCATTTATAATACCTAGATATGTTTTAAAATGCAATTTAAAGTATTTTTGGTTTCGATCATAGTAGGCTATTTTCAAAAAAAAAAATATCGATTTTATATCTATATTAGCATTCTTTATCATTTATAATACCTAGATATGTTTTAAAATGCAATTTAAAGTATTTTTGGTTTCGATCATAGTAGGCTATTTTCAAAAAAAAAAAATATCGATTTTATATCTATATTAGCATTCTTTATCATTTATAATATCTAGATATGTTTTAAAATGCAATTTAAAGCATTTTTGGTTTTCGATAATAGTAGACTATTTTCAAAAAAAAATATCGATTTTATATCTATATTAGCATTCTTTATCATTTATAATATCTAGATATGTTTTAAAATGCAATTTAAAGCATTTCTGGTTTTCGATCATAGTAGGCTATTTTCAAAAAAAAAATATCGATATTATATCTATATTAGCATTCTGTATCATTTATAATATCTAGATATGTTTTAAAATGCAATTTAAAGCATTTTTGGTTTTTGATCATAGTAGGCTATTTTCAAAAAAAAAATATCGATTTTATATCTATATTAGCATTTTTTATCATTTATAATACCTAGATATGTTTTAAAATGCAATTTAAAGCATTTTTGGTTTTCGATAATAGTAGACTATTTTCAAAAAAAAATATCGATTTTATATCTATATGAGCATTCTTTATCATTTATAATATCTAGATATGTTTTAAAATGCAATTTAAAGCATTTCTGGTTTTCGATCATAGTAGGCTATTTTCAAAAAAAAAATATCGATTTTATATCTATATTAGCATTCTTTATCATTTATAATACCTAGATATGTTTTAAAATGCAATTTAAAGTATTTTTGGTTTCGATCATAGTAGGCTATTTTCAAAAAACTTATTGATTTTATATCTATATTAGCATTCTTTATCATTTATAATACCTAGATATGTTTTAAAATGCAATTTAAAGTATTTTTGGTTTCGATCATAGTAGGCTATTTTCAAAAAACTTATTGATTTTATATCTATATTAGCATTCTTTATCATTTATAATACCTAGATATGTTTTAAAATGCAATTTAAAGCATTTTTGGTTTTCGATAATAGTAGACTATTTTCAAAAAAAAATATCGATTTTATATCTATATTAGCATTTTTTATCATTTATAATACCTAGATATGTTTTAAAATGCAATTTAAAGCATTTTTGGTTTTGATCATAGAAAGCCATTTTCAAAAACCATATCGATATTATATCTATATTAGCATTCTTTATCATTTATAATACCTAGATATGTTTTAAAATGCAATTTAAAGTATTTTTGGTTTCGATCATAGTAGGCTATTTTCAAAAAACTTATTGATTTTATATCTATATTAGCATTCTTTATCATTTATAATACCTAGATATGTTTTAAAATGCAATTTAAAGTATTTTTGGTTTCGATCATAGTAGGCTTTTTTCAAAAAACGTATTGATTTTATATCTTTATTAGCATTCTTTATCATTTATAATATCTAGATATGTTTTAAAATGCAATTTAACGCATTTTTGGTTTTGATCATAGAAAGCCATTTTCAAAAACCATATCGATATTATATCTATATTAGCATTCTTTATCATTTATAATACCTAGATATGTTTTAAAATGCAATTTAAAGTATTTTTGGTTTCGATCATAGTAGGCTATTTTCAAAAAACTTATTGATTTTATATCTATATTAGCATTCTTTATCATTTATAATACCTAGATATGTTTTAAAATGCAATTTAAAGCATTTCTGGTTTTGATCATAGAAAGCCATTTTCAAAAACCATATCGATATTATATCTATATTAGCATTCTTTATCATTTATAATACCTAGATATGTTTTAAAATGCAATTTAAAGTATTTTTGGTTTCGATCATAGTAGGCTATTTTCAAAAAACTTATTGATTTTATATCTATATTAGCATTCTTTATCATTTATAATACCTAGATATGTTTTAAAATGCAATTTAAAGCATTTCTGGTTTTCGATCATAGTAGGCTATTTTCAAAAAAAAAATATCGATATTATATCTATATTAGCATTCTTTATCATTTATAATATCTAGATATGTTTTAAAATGCAATTTAAAGCATTTTTGGTTTTTGATCATAGTAGGCTATTTTCAAAAAAAAAATATCGATTTTATATCTATATTAGCATTTTTTATCATTTATAATACCTAGATATGTTTTAAAATGCAATTTAAAGTATTTTTGGTTTCGATCATAGTAGGCTATTTTCAAAAAACTTATTGATTTTATATCTATATTAGCATTCTTTATCATTTATAATACCTAGATATGTTTTAAAATGCAATTTAAAGCATTTTTGGTTTTCGATAATAGTAGACTATTTTCAAAAAAAAATATCGATTTTATATCTATATGAGCATTCTTTATCATTTATAATACCTAGATATGTTTTAAAATGCAATTTAAAGTATTTTTGGTTTCGATCATAGTAGGCTATTTTCAAAAAACTTATTGATTTTATATCTATATTAGCATTCTTTATCATTTATAATACCTAGATATGTTTTAAAATGCAATTTAAAGCATTTTTGGTTTTCGATAATAGTAGACTATTTTCAAAAAAAAATATCGATTTTATATCTATATGAGCATTCTTTATCATTTATAATATCTAGATATGTTTTAAAATGCAATTTAAAGTATTTTTGGTTTCGATCATAGTAGGCTATTTTCAAAAAACTTATTGATTTTATATCTATATTAGCATTCTTTATCATTTATAATACCTAGATATGTTTTAAAATGCAATTTAAAGTATTTTTGGTTTCGATCATAGTAGGCTATTTTCAAAAAACTTATTGATTTTATATCTATATTAGCATTCTTTATCATTTATAATACCTAGATATGTTTTAAAATGCAATTTAAAGCATTTTTGGTTTTCGATAATAGTAGACTATTTTCAAAAAAAAATATCGATTTTATATCTATATGAGCATTCTTTATCATTTATAATATCTAGATATGTTTTAAAATGCAATTTAAAGCATTTTTGGTTTTCGATCATAGTAGGCTATTTTCAAAAAAAAATATCGATTTTATATCTATATTAGCATTTTTTATCATTTATAATACCTAGATATGTTTTAAAATGCAATTTAAAGCATTTTTGGTTTTGATCATAGAAAGCCATTTTCAAAAACCATATCGATATTATATCTATATTAGCATTCTTTATCATTTATAATACCTAGATATGTTTTAAAATGCAATTTAAAGTATTTTTGGTTTCGATCATAGTAGGCTATTTTCAAAAAACTTATTGATTTTATATCTATATTAGCATTCTTTATCATTTATAATACCTAGATATGTTTTAAAATGCAATTTAAAGTATTTTTGGTTTCGATCATAGTAGGCTTTTTTCAAAAAACGTATTGATTTTATATCTTTATTAGCATTCTTTATCATTTATAATATCTAGATATGTTTTAAAATGCAATTTAACGCATTTTTGGTTTCGATCATAGTAGGCTTTTTTCAAAAAACATATTGATTTTATATCTATATTAGCATTTCTTATCATTTATAATACCTAGATATGTTTTAAAATGCAATTTAAAGTATTTTTGGTTTCGATCATAGTAGGCTTTTTTCAAAAAACATATTGATTTTATATCTATATTAGTATTCTTTATCATTTATAATACCTAGATATGTTTTAAAATGCAATTTACAGCATTTTTGGTTCCGATCATAGTAGGCTATTTTTAAAAAAATATCGATTTTATATCTATATTAGCATTTCTTATCATTTATAATACCTAGATATGTTTTAAAATGCAATTTAAAGTATTTTTGGTTTCGACCATAGTAGGCTATTTTAAAAAAACATATTGATTTTATATCTTTATTAGCATTCTTTATCATTTATAATACCTAGATATGTTTTAAAATGCAATTTAAAGCATTTTTGGTTTCGATCATAGAAGGCTTTTTTCAAAAAAAAAATATTGATTTTATATCTATATTAGTATTTTTTATCATTTATAATACCTAGATATGTTTTAAAATGCAACTTAAAGTATTTTTGGTTTCGACCATAGTAGGCTATTTTCAAAAAACATATTGATTTTATATCTTTATTAGCATTCTTTATCATTTATAATACTTAGATATGTTTTAAAATGCAATTTACAGCATTTTTGGTTCCGATCATAGTAGGCTATTTTTAAAAAAATATCGATTTTATATCTATATTAGCATTTCTTATCATTTATAATACCTATTTATGTTTTAAAATGCAATTTACAGCATTTTTGGTTTCGATCATAGTAGGCTATTTTTAAAAAAATATCGATTTTATATCTATATTAGCATTCTTTATCATTTATAATACCTAGATATGTTTTAAAATGCAATTTACAGCATTTATAGTTTCGATCATAGTAGGCTATTTTTAAAAAAATATCGATTTTATATTTATATTAGCATTCTTATCATTCATAATACCTAGATATGTTTTAAAATGCAATTTAAAGCATTTTTGGTTTCGATCATAGAAGGCTTTTTTCAAAAAAAAAATATTGATTTTATATCTATATTAGTATTTTTTATCATTTATAATACCTAGATATGTTTTAAAATGCAATTTAAAGTATTTTTGGTTTCGACCATAGTAGGCTATTTTCAAAAAACATATTGATTTTATATCTTTATTAGCATTCTTTATCATTTATAATGCCTAGATATGTTTTAAAATGCAATTTAAAGCATTTTTGGTTCCGATCATAGTAGGCTATTTTTAAAAAAATATCGATTTTATATCTATATTAGCATTCTTTATCATTTATAATACCTAGATATGTTTTAAAATGCAATTTAAAGTATTTTTGGTTTCGACCATAGTAGGCTATTTTTAAAAAAATATCGATTTTATATCTATATTAGCATTCTTTATCATTTATAATGCCTAGATATGTTTTAAAATGCAATTTACAGCATTTTTGGTTTCGATCAAAGGAGGCTATTTTTAAAAAAATATCGATTTTATATCTATATTAGCATTCTTTATCACTTATAATACCTAGATATGTTTTAAAATGCAATTTACAGCATTTTTGGTTTTGATCATAGTAGGCTATTTTTAAAAAAATATCGATTTTATATCTATATTAGCATTCTTTATCATTTATAGTACCTAGATATGTTTTAAAATGCAATTTAAAGCATTTTTGGTTTTCGATCATAGTAGGCTATTTTCAAAAAAAAATATCGATTTTATATCTTTATTGGCATTCTTTATCATTTATAATACTTAGATATGTTTTAAAATGCAATTTAAAGCATTTTTGGTTTCGATCATAGAAAGCCATTTTCAAAAACAATATCGATTTTATATCTATATTAGCATTCTTTATCATTTAAAATACCTAGATATGTTTTAAAATGCAATTTAAAGCATTTTTGGTTTCGATCATAGTAGGCTTTTTTCAAAAAAAAAAAATTAATTTTATATCTTTATTAGCAATTTTTATCATTTATAATACCTAGATATGTTTTAAAATGCAATTTAAAGCATTTTTGGTTTCGATCATAGAAAGCCATTTTCAAAAAAAACAATATCGATTTTATATCTATATTAGCATTCTTTATCATATATAATACCTAGATATGTTTTAAAATGCAATTTAAAGCATTTTTGGTTTTGATCATAGTAGGCTTTTTTCAAAAAAAAACATATTAATTTTATATCTTTATTAGCAATCTTTATCGTTTATAATACCTAGATATGTTTTAAAATGCAATTTAAAGCATTTTTGGTTTCGATCATAGAAAGCCATTTTCAAAAACAATATCGATTTTATATCTATATTAGCATTCTTTATCATTTATAATACCAAGAGTTGTTTTAGTTTCACGAAAAACACACCTTTTTTAATACAGCCTGATGGACTCATTTTCAAAAATCTCAAAGGGTACCAAAATGTGTGTATAGGAGCCTGGATTTTTTTGTGCATAAGCTTTAACAATTGGACATCATCTATGCCTTCAAAACGCCAAAAAAACGTTTCTCCACTCCGTTCCGCACAGCTCGTCCAATTCCCTTCCTACAGCTAAGACTCCCATCAAAAGTATCCTTTCACAGACATTGCAAGCATCTGACAACGAGTAAAAGATTTGATATTTTATTAGTTTCCTCATCTTAACACATAGTACTTCAAGAAAATATTCTCCAAAATCATGAAAATTATCATTTTTCGATCTCTATTTACTCAGTTTACAAGCAATTTGGCAACGTTTATGTTATCTAACGTAAGTCAAGCGTGGAAGTTCGTGGCTTTTTGCGTAAGTCGTATTTTTTTAAAATAATTTTCAATCAGTTAACCATAACAATTATGATCTAAAGGCATGTAATAAGAAGAAAAAAAAAAGCCAATTATTGGACTTAATAATTGATTTTATTATGCATCAAAATAAACATAGTCATTACTAATTAATGAATCAATTGGTGATGAGGTCGTTGCATTATTTACCATTTTAACAGCCCAGTCTGGGAACTCGCCTATATCTGGATATATAATTGCACCCCAGCTATTTATATAAATAAAATAATACGTTCATATTAGCAATTTATATGCATGTAAACAGGTTTACACAGCTACTACTACTTACGTTGGGAATGTAGCCCACACTACGATTAATGTGAAGATAGTTGGTCCAATACCAGCTATTGCCATATCTTTTGTTCTAATGTTCGCAATTCCAGCCACAATTGCATTAGCCGGAGTTCCAACTGGCATATGAAAAGCAAAGCTACAGCATAAAGTTGCTGGATACATCAACATCATAGGATGAATTCGAACATTTAAAGCCATTTCTGCAAGAACTGGCAGAATAATGTTGGTGATTGCGACATTTGACGTGAATTCAGTAAGTATTTGACAAATAACACAGATCAAAAGGATCAACGCAAGATAGTGTAAATTTTGAAAGACTTGTAAACTTTTTCCAACCATTTGCGACATTCCTGATTCTTTTCCACCTTCAGCAAGAGCAAATCCACCTCCAAGCAAGAAAACAAGGGACCTATGAATATAAAGTTTTTTTTGGAATTACTTCACCTTCTGAGACAAGAAAGTATGTTATTCACCATGGGGTCTTAGTGTTTATATAATTCCATGTGATTAAAGATCCCGTAGCTGACGTTGGTAAATCCTTTGTGGTTGACTTGAAGAATCTGAAGCACTTCCAATTCATGGGTAACATGAAGAAAGCAATTACTATTAAAATAGCTGCACTAGCATCTTTCACTTTTCTGTATAAAGAAGCATAGTGATTTAAAATTTATATCCAATAAAAAGTCAAATATATATGCTTACATGTTAAGATGCAAGAGTTCGGGCCAGCCAGGCATGAAACCAGGAGCACGTAAGAAGAAAAGTGCAACAGCAGTAATGAATAAAATAGCAACGCTTAGTTCATGAGAAGTCATTGATCCCAATTCCTTATAACGCGTTTCAATGACTTGACGTGCTACTTTTTCACCTTCTTCTCCAATATCAGCTTCCTTTGCTTCTTGACTATTAGGACGGAATAATCCCATATACAGCCACTGAAGATAGACCCAAGTTAAGAAGGTAAATACCAACATTCCGGGAACATCTTAATTTAATTTAAAAAAAAAATAATGTTATGTCAATGTGTTTAATTGAATGATGTAAGGAAACTTACTATAGAACATCCATTTTGGAAAATCGATACCTGGTGCTTCTGGAAATCTTGCTTCATAAATACCTTTGAATGTCAAGTTGACACCTGAGCCAACAATTGTACCGACACCACCTAGAATAAAGAGTCTTTCCGTTCAGTAAATGAACGTCTTTAGAAGTAAAGTAAATCTACCTAATGTAGCAGCATAACTTGCACCTAAAAAGTAGCAAATAGTTGTCTTTGAGGGCATTGGAGGCACTTCGTTTTCCTTACTGCTTATCATTCCTTCTTCTTCATTTGCCTTCTTTTTGTCTTGATACATTTTACAAATTCCTTGACGTTCCAATTCTTCAAGTACGGCTTGCACTGTAAATATTCAAATAGTACGCAATTAAAATGGGATAAATTGTTTATGGCTGAAAATATGTACTGATTGGACACATCATTGCGATTGCAGCAGTATTTGAGATCCACATTGAAACGAACATTGTTACTGCGGTTAAACCAAAATTTAATCGACGTTGACTGCATCCAACTATTGAAATGACTTTTAAAGCCACACGTTTGTGCAAATTACAGTATTCAACTGCTTCTGCAAGAATTAAACCAGCAATAAACATGACCATTGTTTCTTTCATGTACATCATGCAAACACGATCAGTGTCGAGGATATCCATCACTGTAGCATATTAGAATAACATGTAAATTATCAAGTAAATTTAAGGTTGTAGTTAAGAACATCTTACATGGAAAAGCAACTATTGGAATCATTCCAGTAATCGGCAAAGGAATTGCTTCAGAAACCCAATAAACTGTCATCTATAAAATCAAAATATTTTACAACTTTATTCTTTCGGATATGTATCACTTACTGTCATTATGATATAAAGGCATCGCAATGGTTTTACCAAATCAGCATTGTGATTTGTCAACATTACTGGCAGACATATCAATGGAGTGAGAACAACAATCAGAGATCTCCAATAACAGCCTAAAAAACCGCATATACGCTGCTTTGGAGTGTACTTTCTTGTTAGATTAGATCTGTAAATTTAACAATAATTTTATTCTTGTGAGCTTTAGTTGAAAGCTTGACAAAAAATCTTACGGTAAATCTTCATTTCGACTTGATTTGGCTTTTGACATCCTAAGGCAGTAATTAAAATAGTGGCACAGGGTAACAGAAATCTGCAAATACAAATTTGTTTGACAATTAGAATCATCAAAGCACCTAAAAGTAACTTAAATGTCAGAGATTGATGTTTTTAACTTTAAATATTACTCTTCCTTATTCCAAAAATGCTCGATTTTCGAGTAACGGAACAATCATATATGAATCCATGCTTCATGACAGTTTTAAAAAAATCTTTTTTCAGTTAAATCATTATGAATGTTTAAAAACTGTCAGAATAATCCATTCTAATATAAAATTCTTTACCTACCTGTTGCTTCTTAACAGTTTAACGCCAAACAAGAGTTTATTCTTGCTTACTTCCTGTTTAACTTAAAATTTGTTGAATTTGGTTAAAGAACTTTTTGGTTTGCAACATAAAAATGAAAATGAATATTAAGAAATTTCAATGATATCTTCGTCATAAAAAAAAAATTATATCCAACATGTGTTCAATTTAAAATCAAATGTTAAAGTCTAAACCCAGAATGATTTATTTGACCATGCGTTCAAAACTTAATTGATTGCTTTTCCTCATTAATACAGAAACTTTATCTGTTGAGACCTTAAGATCCATAGCGGTGTGTTATATTACAAGTATGATAGTTAAACGCGTGATAGTTCGCCAAAATACTTCTAAAATCTAGATCATCAGTATGATGTAGGATCTCATTGATGACATTTATGCCTATAACATACTGAAGAAGCCTCATTTAAAGCACATGGGATTAAAAAAGGACAAGTGAAAATTTTTCAATGCTGAGTCTCGAAAGCTGTTTTGCTGTGTCGGTATTGCAAATAATTTGGTACCTACGGAAGTACGAAACCATTCCAAACTTTAGCTCTTGAGCAAATAATCTGAGTCATAAATTGAGCTTAATGTTTTTCAAGCTAAAATTTTTAAATTTTTTCTAGATCTAAAATCTTTTAATGCTTCTTGAACTAAGAATTATCAACCTGTTACTCTATCCTATCTATAGGCTGGACATGTTATTAGAAGACCTGTTGACGCTCCATTAAATAAGGTCTTCAAATTCGATTTTGTAGATGGAAAGAGATCACGTGGAAGACCAAAGATTTCATGGAAAGAGGCTGTTGATAGAGACAGTGTTTCATTTGGAATCGGCAATTGGCAGACGGTAGCCAGCGAAAGAACTAGTTTTAAGGGACGGCTAAGGGAGGTCATGGATCACAACTGATCTGTACGACCAGCGAAGTAAGTAAGTACTCTATCTTGGTACTATAAGAAGGTAAAGGAGATTCACATTTCTCTCTTAAATGAATAATGACATCACATGTGCTGAATGGTTTCGACATCTTTAGAAATTATTTTATCAATTTAACAGCTTATGATCAATCGATAGTTCTTAGTTCCTTTAATTTTAAGCTTCAAAAATAGAAAGCGATTCAAATTATTTCAAAAACAATCAACTTCCATGCTACTAACTTGAGCATAGAAATGTTATGCAATAATCACCCTTATATGTATTTTTTTCCTGGAAGCATAATTTTTAAATAATTTAAAAAACGGTAATTTCATTTCTATTTTGATATACCTATTTAGATAATAATCTTAAATAAACAATTTTTATTTGACAAAACTAAGCAGAATCATTAAAATATTCATTAAGTTCGCTTGCTTTTTTGCATAAGAGATAAAATTGATGTCTGTATCTTTTCAGCTTCCTTCAGTTCCGTCTCTAATTCCGAAATTCTTTTTTGCTTCTGTATTATTTCATTTTCATTTAATTTAATCACTTCCTGTAACTTAGCTTGTTCCTTTTCAGCACTTTTTGTGACTCTTTTTCGTTCAGCTAGTGCACTTGACACTTTCGATTCTCGCAAGCTCTTTTCTTCCTCTAAACTTTGCTTCAATTGTTGTATGCGGGTTTCCTGAAATGAAATTTTGGTCATAAAGAAAATTGTTAATAATAAGGCAAGTTATTCTTGCATTTTCCTTCTGTGCATGTCTGAATTTTTGCTTTTCTGTCTCCATTGCTGCCTTTTCTACTCTGAACTCTACAAAAAGGAAACGAATTAATATCTGAAATTGCATGAGCATGACATTTCAACTTACTCTCAATTTCCTTATTCTTAATAGCGATCTGTTTAGATAGCTGAGAAGTTTTCGAGCTTTCCTTTTCAACTTTGTTTCTAAAGGATTCAATTGTGTGTCCCAGATGCGAATTTTCTGATTCCAATTTAAGATTAACTTTCATGGCATTTTCAATGTCAAGTTGCATACTCCAATTGACAAATTCCTGCTTATCTCCTAATCTCCTTAATAAACAATTTTGTTGTTGTGCCTTATTATACAGATCGGCATATGTGTTGAGAGAATCACTTATTGTCGTCATATGATCTTGCAGATAATTGTTCTTTTGACGATACAAGGAGATCACATCGGATGCCTTTATTCCATTATAGTCATTATTGTCTAATTTTTGATTAATTCTCTTAATAAGACCGTCTAAGTCGTCCAACAAATGTCTTGTGATGTATTTGGATGAGAATTTAGATTCTGGTCGATTATTGACTTATTAAGCTACCTTTTAGAAACAAGTTTCAAAAATGTGCTAAAAAAACCGAAGCCAGAATTAGTTATATTTCCATAGAATATGATAAATAAATGAAAGTTTACCTTAAATCCAAAATTAATTTTGCTTGTCCTGTTCATAGTTATAAAATATGATTCGTCTGGATGAAACGACGACATATTGCTTCTTCCAACCATGCCTTCGGATGTTTTGTTTGTTTGGAACGTGTAGCCATCCTTCAAAAATTGCAGTTATCTCCATCTGAAGCTTCATTACACGCTTTTATTTAACTCACACTGTTTGTATGTTTCATGCGTCAAATTTTGTAATCGTTATTTCGATCACTTCTACTGCTCCAATCGAGCTCAAATTTTTTATGCACACTTATTCTCGGTGACAATACAATATTTTAACACTTTGGAACCACAAAAATGCTTAATTATAGTACAATTTAAGTATAACTTTTTTTATATGGGAAAAAATCCAATGTCAATGACATATAATTTTGATTTGTTTAAAATATTATACTTGAAATGTTCAAAAGTCATTTACATGATTCATTATAGTTTAATTAATATTATTAATTATTATAAATTTGAATAGCTAAAGATATTCTGGTAAGACCAGTAAAAAAATTGACAAGTAATTTTTTCATGGATATTCGTAAGTGAAAATTTGAATTTTAGAAAAACCGTTAACCGCAAGTCAGTTACGTTTTTAATACAAAATAACTATTGATATGCAAATATGCATTTAGCACACATCGTTTGAGCATAATATATATGCTTTTAATGTATTTGATTGATTCTTAACAATTGACTAACATTTAATGAAATTCACTTTCTTTTTATCAAAGGCTTGACGTAGTTTTGCATAACATATAAATGACATTCATTAAAATTAAATTTGAAAAATCCGTTATAAATACTTTAGTATTAAGTAGAAATGGTACGAATAAACACCAAATCTTTATGATTGATTTTTAATGTACTTTACTAATTGATGTTCAGGACACTTTTAAGAGTTTAATGTGTTTCCAAGTATGAATTAAATTATATAAAACGAATGAAAAATTTTGATAGTCTTTACTAATTACCCATTAAAAACTGGTATTCAATAAATAGTTGAACGAAACGGAGTGAAACTAAGTGAAGTTTAGAATTTTGAAAGTTGAATCGATTTGGAGATTTTAAAGACTAAAAAGTAGAAAATAAAATACTTTAAAAAAAACTTTTTTTAAAAAAGCACGCTTTTATTTCCGATTACAGAGCACTAAAAAGAAGAAAATAATTTTTTTTGCTAAGCTCTCAAATTTGATACAAAATTTTATGACTCAAAATAAAAGCGTGGGGCGCTGTTATAAATATCACTTAATCTTGAATTTGTATGTTTACATAAGCGTTAGGTCTTCAATGTTTATAGGTTTGTCTAAGGAGAATGATGAGCCCATACAAATTATGGTAAATCTGAGACGGTAGACTTGATCTTTATGAGATTAATGTAGAGTTTTCTGTGTGGCACTAGAAATCAAGTCTTACTCTCCTGCTAAATCAAACTAGTTCCTTTGTGTCAAAAAATAATTTGAGATCAAAACGTTAAAAGCTCTTTCGTTTTAATACAAAAGTTGAATTAAGAAATGGATAATTAAACTGAATTCAAATAAATTTTAGAAAATCTAGAGCTAGTTTATATTTAACGCCCCACGCTTTTATTTTGAGTCATAAAATTTTGTATCAAATTTGAGAGCTTAGCAAAAAAAATTATTTTCTTCTTTTTAGTGCTCTGTAATCGGAAATAAAAGCGTGCTTTTTTAAAAAAAGTTTTTTTTAAAGTATTTTTTAAGCTGAAAATATTTTATCGATCAGAAAAGTTTTGAAATTTAACGGTCCGATTAATTTTTGAATTATATTTTTTTAACGAAATTTATAAATTCAAATTGATAAAATCCGTTAAATTTTAACTAAAGTTACTGAATTCAAACTTGGAAAATACGTTAAAAATAACTTACTTGTCGTTCCTCTAAAAGCTGATTCTGTATGTCCTGATATTTGAGCATCAATCGATTAAACTTGTCGCGCTCTTGTGTCAACTCCAATTGAAGTCGTCGACTCTCCTTTTCTTTCTTTTTAAGTTCAGCATTCTGGCTGGCACTGACCTTCGTTTTTTGTTTGCCTGGAATGACTCCATCACGTCTATTCATTATTTCAGCGAGTTTATTGACTGCTTGCTGCTTCAATAACGTCTCATTCTTCAATTTTGCATGAAGCTTCTCCAATTCCACCTGATCAACCTTATATTTAACCAAATCATCCTGAATTTTATTGTTTTGATTCGTAAGTTCCTCAATTTCACTACTTTTGATCGATACCTTATTGCTCAAATCATTCTCAATGTCACGTAGACTCTGAATTTGTGTCACCTTAGCTGCAATTTCATTCCTATGTTTTCCTATTAAGTCTTTAATTTCTAATTCCTTCACAGTCTTTTCTTTTTTTAAGTCTGCCACCGTCTCCTCTGCTATTGACTTCACCAGAGCTTCGGAATCAGCTCTAGCTAGTGCTAACTGCAAATGATGAAATACTGATTGTTTCTCTTCTTCAAGATATTAAAGTGAACGAGTTCTGTCCTCAACTTCTTCTCGCAATTCGGAACTTTGTGTTTTGTATAATCGCGAGAAATATTGTTTGGCTTCTAATTGATCTTGTAGTTCCTTCATTTGTAAAATATCTGAATTGTGAGCATTTTTGATCTTTGCTACGTCCTCTTCGAATTTTTTCTTCATTTCTCTTAATTGTTGGACTTCCTTTACAAGCTGAATTTCTCTTGATTTTAAATGCGCCACTTCTGAACTTTGCAGGCTGAATTCTGATAACAATGAAGTCTTTTTACTTTGTTCTTGCTCTAATTGAATATGTAGGAATTCAACCTTTTCAGTTTCCTGACGATATTCACCTTCAAGTTTCTGTAATCGCTGCTGGATCTGCCGATAATCGACTGACAACATTGATATCTGTCGTTCCTTCTCTTGTGACATTTGATCGGATTTTTGTCTCGCTGATTTTTCCTCGTTTAATTTAGCTTGCAATGACTTTACTTCCTGCATACTCATATCATCCTTATGTGCAATTCTCGTCTTTTCAATTTCTTGTCTCGTATTTAACTCTTGTTGATAGCGATTCTGAACAGCCTTAAGTTCAAGTTCAATTGATGCATTTTCCTTTTCAAATTCAGATATTTTCTCACTCAAATGTCGATTATCATCGAGAACCTTCATCTCTCTCTTGGTACATCGTTCCATATTATTACGTAATGTGAGAACTTTTCCTTTAAGCTCTTTCTGGATCTCAATACTTTGTGTTCGCGCGGTTTTTTCTTGTGCTAAACGCGTCTCTAACTCAGCAACTTCTTGCTGTAATACATCACGTTGTGTCTGCAGTCCAGTCATTATTGATTGAAGTTCGTCCATTTTATGTTCCATATCACTTTTTACCAGACGAAGTTCGGCAATTTGTTTCTTCAGCTTTTGACTATTTTCCGTTTCTGATTTATATTTCTCTTGAACATCATTCAATTGCTTCTCTAGTCCATTAATCTTATCATTAAATTGCTGATTACTCGTCATTTCACGTTTTCTCTTGCTCTGTTCTTCTTCAAGACGCTTTTTCGTCTCTTTCAGCACTGCTTCTGTTTTTTTACGCAATTCTGACTCGTTTTCGGACTTTCGTTGTACTTCCCTAAACGTATGCTTAAGCATTGCCAATTCTTTCTCATAATCATTCGCCAAATTTCTAACTTCTGACTCGCGTTGAGTGATTGTTTCAATTTGCTGCCTCAGACTCCTTTCTTGCTTCTCCAACATTTCTAATGTGCTTCTTTCACGTTGAAGCATTGCTTCTAATTTCATAATTTCAGCACTATTTGATGGTCTATGGTGATGATTATGCTGTTGTTGAATGTCAAAAAATATTATTTTTCTAAATATGATTGAAAATTTCAATGAAAAAAAAATCCAACAACCTTTGAAATTTGACCATTTCTTAATTTTCTTCAGTATTGTGTAAATAATGGAGGAGAAAACAACGAAGAAATTTTCTGGAATGGATTCAATCATTCAAGACACCGCTGCACATCTGCTTCAACTTGGGGAAAGTTTATCGAGGAGGAAAAAGCGAGATATTTTCTACTGGCTTAGCAAATATCAGATGGAGGAAGAATATGATTGGAATGGTTCATTGACTGTCGAATGTGCCAACGCCAACAGGGAGCGTCGAATTGAGAGAGAAGTAAGTGTTGCATTACAGAAATGGATTCTGATGAAATGTTTGGTTTGTATGATTTTCATGGAAGGAATGTTATGTCCAGTTGGCACTTTGACTGGATCAAACAGACAAAAAGTTTTTTACTTCATTTCTTGACTTTTCAAGCTGTTTTAAAATTATTTGAAAAGTCAAGAAATCAATTAATTTTTTTTGTCAGTTCCAGTTGGAAGTGCCAATTGGACACGATGCTTCTTCAATGGAAATCTTTCCAACCTACAAGCAATCAGATTAACATCATGTGCTACCTTATCATTTTCTTTTTCCGTTGGAACGAGAAAAAATCAACGCATGCTGCGAGAATTTTATTTATGAAAATTCTTACCTTTTTATATTTTATTTTTTTACAGCATATGGTTGATGATCCATCTGTAAAAGATTTGCCTGAGCAACTCTTGGTCTGGTCTTGTTGTGAAAAAGCTTCAATTCGGCGCGATATGATTAAATTCGTGCATCTTATTGAGATCAATAAGAACGGTCCAACGCGTCAACTTCGTCAAAATAAGTTCTTGAAGAAGCATCAAAAACTAAGGCTTGTGTTGTACAGATTTGCAACATGGAACAGGATCCGATGCCTTCAAATGAAGCAAATACAGCTAGTTCCTGTGATGTACTGGATGACTGAGTGGTTTGAGATTTCGTGCTTGAAGATTTTGAACGACCTTGAGAAGCTTATGAGGCTGTGGATTAATAATTATGACAACAGCGAATTATTTATCAAGCTGAATGCCTTCTTGCTTTCGCATCCTACTTTGACGACTGAAATCCAGAACTTTTTATGTTTTCAAAGTATTCTGCAGCGAAAGGTAAGTCAACTTAAAGTTTATAAATATTCTTGTACTCAATTAAAAAAAAATCATTTAAGGATCCTGGTGGAACTGGACCTTGGACAATTCCAATTCCTATTACCGATATGCAGGCTTTGGAAATTCATGACATTGAATGGGCTCGACAAGAATCGTGTGTTCAACGTACAAATAGCTTACCTGACATCAAGGAAATTTGTGAGGCTAGTACATCATCGCATGTCCGACAGACAAAAAGTTTGCCTATACTTACAAAAGCAACCGTTGATCAAGGCCCCAAAGGAATTTTAAAAAAACATAAGAACGTCATCATCAGTGATCGCACCGTCCGTAAGAAGTTAGTTTTCAGTGAAGACATGCCGAAGAAGGATCCACCACGAAAAGGATTTTTGTCAAAGTTAAAAAGGTCGGTGCGAAATTTCTTTAAAGTTGGGTTTGTTCTTGATCCGAAGAGTATTTTCGGAAACGATTGCGTTTTGGGTTGTACGCTATGGTGCGAGGGCTAGGCTATTTCGTCCATATTTTTCTTAAGGGAGAAGTGGGCGGCGAGAAGAGCATAATCAAATCTATATGGGAGTTGCGCCCCATTGACGCCAAGGAAGGGTTTGGGTGAGGGGGTAAGGGTTGGGGAGGCGAGAAGAGCATAAAAAAATCTATATGGGAGTTGCGCCCCATTGACGCCAAGGGAAGGGTTTGGGTGATTGGGTGAGGCGTAGGGGTGATTGGGTGAGGGGTGACTGGTAGCTTTGTTAACGTAAGGGGATTTTTCTTTTTAGTAACATGGACATGAATGAATTTCAATGGCGCGTTCGAGTTTTTTATATAATTTTTATCGAACGAGGCTTATCCTCTATAAAAAGGGCTTCGAACTTTTTAGGAATTACAAGAGGGGGTTGAGGGTGGGCTGTCCAAAAAAAAAAAACATTACTGTCAATCCGTCCGTCCGTATTATCCTGTTTATTAATTCATTTCTTTTTCAGCTCTTACTTACTTTATTTGTATTTCGTGAATTATTCCAATTCATTCACAACAAATACTTCCGGGCCGCTGAGAGTCATAACAAGATCTTTGCCCAATAAATCCTGAACGTGAGCTCTCTATTCATGACTCCAAGCCATGCCTTACGGTGTTACAGCTTGTTCTTGTTGGTTTGGAGGGGACGTAAAGGCCAGTGGTACTGAAATTCGTTGACTCACGGCGGTATTGATCTTTATAGAGGCGCTTCCAGATGGGTCGCACACCCTTAATGATAGATGCATCACGGCATTTAATGTAACCCGGTGATGTGTTTAACTTACAGTTTTTGTCATAGTTGGTAAAACTTGGCTATCCTGTAAGTTGCAACTAAGTCGTCTAACGAAAGTTGTTTGATTTAAGAAGGAGCGTATCACTGAGGAATTCGACCAAAAATTGATCATTAACCAGGGACTCGTTCTGTTGACCTTCGCGAGGTGAGTCCTGTGATCTTTTCTATTTCGGTAGAAGAGAGGCCGACAAACAGAAGTTGTGATTTGGATTGGATAATTTTGGAAATTAAAATGTTGGAGTTTCAATTTTTGTGACTCTTTTTAAAATTCTTGAAATGTGAATTTTTCGTGTTCAATTCTTGAAATGTGACCTTTTCGTGTTCAATTCTTGAAATGTGAATTTTTCGTGTTCAATTCTTGAAATGTGAATTTTTCGTGTTCAATTCTTGAAATGTGAATTTTTCGTGTTCAATTCTTGAAATATGAATTTTTCGTGTTCAATTCTTGAAATGTGAATTTTTCGTGTTCAATTCTTGAAATGTGAACTTTTCGTATTCAATTCTTGAAATGTGAACTTTTCGTATTCAATTCTTGAAATGTGAATTTTTCGTGTTCAATTCTTGAAATGTAACCTTTTCGTGTTCAATTCTTGAAATGTGAACTTTTCGTGTTCAATTCTTGAAATGTGAATTTTTCGTGTTCAATTCTTGAAATGTGAACTTTTCGTATTCAAATCTTGAAATGTGAATTTTTCGTGTTCAATTCTTGAAATGTGAATTTTTCGTTTGAAAATCAAATTTTTATTTCAAGTTGGATATTTTCGGTTTCGAATTTTTGAAGAAGGTTACTTCCTTCATTAAAGTTAAATTTGCTTAAATTTGCTATGTTTGCTACCAATAAGTAATCGAATGAATCAAATTAAAACTCAAATAAAGCAAAATCCCTAAATCAAATCAAAAAGCAAACGACATAAGGCAAATTGTATGCCTGGAACTTTAAAAACAAAAAGCATAAAAATGCATAGAGATTTTGTACATATTTAAATTTAAATGTAAATAAATAAAAAATTTAATTTAAAAAAAAAAACACCCGAATAGTCTCTTTGCTTTTAGAAACTACAAAAAATATGAAATAAGCTTTTGCAGCATGTAAAAAAGAATGCTTCGCATGCAGATCGCATAGACAATGATTTATTCAGTAGAAAATATTTGACTGACGTTGGAGAGATTATTGGTAGATCTATGCGTACTGATGACACAGAACGATTATTGACTGCATATAAAAAGTAAGGGATTGATATCTGCAAGGCAATTATTTTCAAACCAACATATCATAGCGCAACTCATTAAAATTGATGACCATAAACAGATAGGGTAACCCATGTTGAAATTTGTGTGTTTTTGCACTTGAAGATTTCATTTGCTTATAGCTTTTTAATACGTTCCTTTAAAAATTTACTGCTGGGCTTAAATCATCATAAATTGTTGGAATTTTCATTTTTTAATACTCTTTGATGGTTATGCAGCTTATTGGAAGAGAAATTAGACATTTTTGGTCAAATGTTGAAATTTGTGCAGAAAATTTTAAAATTTGTGCGAAAAAATGTTGAAATTTGTGCGTTTTTCTGACAGCAAGCATTGACGCATTTCAATTCACAAATGTAAACAAACAATATTTTAAAACATTTTTGAAGGGATTTAAAAATTGATTGCTTTCAAGGAACACTTCCAAATAAACTCCATCTCAATTTTAAAGGACACTGCTGCACAAATGAACTTTTTTTCAAGATTTTCAAATTTGTTCTCAAGAGAGAGGAAAGAATTCAAAATTTAAATCCATTTCTGTTGATGGAGTATGACGAGAAGACACCATTAAAACCAAGCACATCCTACAAATATTTTTTTTTCCCAATATTTATTCAGCATAAAGTTTACAGAATATTGCACAATTGTTTTAAGAAATAAAAGAAATAAGAGTATTTTAAAGAAGTTTATTGTGTTTATTTAATCATTTATTTGTGACTGAAAACAGAACGTAGGTCTTGAATGCTTTTTTGTTCTTGTATTAATTTTTGAAGTTGGTCGATTTTTGAAATTTCTTGAATCTGTTTAAATATTTGAGTTAAACACATTTTTCATTACTCTCAGCTCATGTCTTCTTCGTGTTATTTTTGTCTAAATCTGCATTCATGCCTCTAAAAACCCGATTTTGAATGTAAATAATTATTTTTGTTGACAAAATGTGCCATTGCTTTCTACGACAAAAAGCACACAAATTTTAAAATTCCTCAAAAAATTTCGCACAAATTTCAACATTTGAAAACAGCTGATTTTGAAATCAATTTTTAAAGTACTTCCAATGACTTTACTTTAGCAGAAACTTTTTAAAACGATAAAGCAATAAAGAAAAAACGTTTTTCAACTCTGATAGGGTAAGAAGAAGCATTAGTTGAGTCCAAATAATTGCAAAGATGAAAACTTTAATTTTGTATGGGATTTTGAATAATTGAAGTTAAGAGCTTGAAGAACGTTCAAGACAATCCAAAATGAAAAAGAAATGTTTGAACAACTGCATTACAAATACCTGCATACAAATTTTTATTATAAATGGCTTATTAGTGATGATTTACATTTTATTTGAGTGCACAAATTTCAACATTGCACAAATTTCAACATGGTTTACCCTAGTTTCTTTTATTATAAATTATAATAAATATTTGATGACATTTAAAAGCATGTTTCAAAGTAAAAGCATTATGATATACATTTTTATTTTTATTATCTCTCCTGTCCTTATTTTCCGCATTGTAATGTCTATTTTTTTATCCTAATCAATCAATTGAACTAAATTAAAATATTTTCCTCTTTTTCGCTCATTTTTTTTATATTTTTAAATATAGTTATTAAGGTAAATCGTTTTATAGTTTTGAGTTCTTTTTGTTGCCATTTATGCTTGTAACATTATTTGTTGTAAAAAAAATATGCTCATCAAAATCAATAATTTGTTTTATTAAAATTTCACCCGAGAACAGTTGATTATCAGCTTGTATTAAAACGAAAAAGTTCGAATACAGGTAAAAACATGTTGTAGACAATTACCATAAAACATCCAATGGTATTGAGAGTAGTGTGTAAATAAAAAAAAATGCAAATACTTGTTTAATGATTAATTGACAAGGGTGATTGCCAAACTGATGACTTATCATCTATTATATCTTTCATTCGTTCAAGTTGTTATTTGAGTCAAATTATTTAATCACGTTGATGTGGACAACATTTCAGATAATGTCGTTACCAATGGAGCTATTGTTGTTGTTGTGGTCGAAGATGCTGCTGCTGTAGCATTAACGATTCTCCAGGCCCAATCTGGGAACTCGCTTAATTCAGGATATACAACAGCACCCCAGCTATTAAAGCAAAACAAAAAAATATTATGTTAAAAATATTAACAATTTGAGTTCAAGTATAAACCTAATACTTACGTTGGGAATGTAGCCCATACAGTAATTAATGTAAAGATAGTTGGTCCAATACCGGCTACTGCCATATCTTTTGTTCTAATGTTCGCAATTCCAGCCACAATTGCATTAGGCGGAGTTCCAACAGGCATATGGAAAGCAAAGCAACAACTCAAAGCTGCAGGATACATCAACATCATTGGATGAATTCTAATTGCAAGAGCCATTTCTGCAAGAACTGGTAAGATGACGTTGGCAATAGCGACATTTGAGGTAAATTCAGTAAGTGTTTGACAAACAACGCAAATCAGGAACAACAAAACAAGGAAATGGAAATCTTGGAAAACTTGTAAACTTTTTCCCAACATGCGTGACATTCCTGATACTTTTCCACCTTCAGCAAGAGCAAATCCACCTCCAAGCAAGAAAACAAGGGACCTATGAATTTATATAATATCGGTTAGAAACATCTACTTGCAACAAAAGTGAGTATGTTAATTACCATGGAGTCTTAGTGTTAATGTACTTCCATGTAAGTAATGGCCCAGTAGCTGATGTTGGTAATTGCTTATTTGTTGATTTGAAGAATCTAAAACATTTCCAATTCGCAGGGAACATGAAGAAAGCAATGACGACTAAAATAGCTGGAGTTGCATCCTTAACTTTACTATTAATAATTAAAAGAAATAAATGAATCCATCATATATTATTGAAAACAATTAAATATGCTTACACGTTAAGATGCAAGAGTTCAGGCCAGCCAGGCATGAAACCAGGAGCACGTAAGAAGAAAAGTGCAACAGCAACAATGAATAAAATAGCAACACCCAATTCATGAGAGGTAACAGGTCCCAATTCCTTATAACGTCTTTCAATGACTTGACGTGCTACTTTTTCACCTTCTTCTCCAATATCAGCTTCCTTTGCTTCTGGACTATTAGGACGGAATAATCCCATATACAGCCACTGAAGATAGACCCAAGTTAGGAGGGTAAATACCAACATTCCGGGAACATCTTAATTTAATTTTAAAAAAAATCTGTTGTGGCAATGTGTTTAATTAAATGATATAAGGAAACTTACTATAGAACATCCATTTTGGGAAATCAAGACCAGGTGCTTCTGGGAAAGTTGCTTCATAAATACCTTTGAATGTCAAGTTGACACCTGAGCCAACAATTGTACCGACACCACCTAGAATAAAATCATAACAGTTAAGATAAATCATTTTTATGACATTTTTATCACAATCAATGTCAATTTTTATATTCACACCGTTTTCACAGTTCAGATTGAAAAATCAGTTTTTCGCATTTTGTGAGAAAACAAAGCAAAATTGGTTATGAAAGGTCACAGAAGAAAAGTTTGTGCCTGAAATTTTACATCATATTCAAAAAACAGATTTCAAATTGGTTGTGGCATTGCTGAGAAAATCGCAAAATACGCTTTCTGTAAGCAAACAAGCAAGCAAGTAAGTTAATCAGCAAGAAATCTCAATAACGAGACATCGTAGAGACTTCTAGTTTTTTACATTTGATCCGTGCTGCTCTATAGAAGAGCTGTATTGTTTTTGGGCAAGGTAGGAACAGCCGTTGCTTCAGAAATGGCAAAAGCTAATTTTTGATCGATTTATCATACAACTTTTACTATTACATAATTAATTTATATTCAGTTAATTGTCATTTGATTACACCAACTGCAATTGCAGTGCCATCTATATTACATTCATTGTTATTATAATTATTATTACTTCAACTGTTAAATATTCATATTTAGATTGGCTTTAATAAACTTAACTTAACTTAACTTAACTTAAAAAACTTTCCTTTCTTACGAATTTTTTAAAACAAAAGTTGACTGTGATTTTTATAAAATTCAACTTTGGATGAAAATTTTTTTTAAAAAACTTTTAAAGAATATTTGGCATATTCGTCAAGCTTTATACCTTCAAACTTATGCTGAGCGTAGCTCAGCTGACACTCTAGCTTTATATCTTCAAACTTATGCTGAGCGTAGCTCAGCTTACGCGATAGCCCGAACATACAAAGAGCATGCTCAGAAAAGTGAGCATATAAGTGAGTCTACTCAAAAAATGTACTCATGCAAGCTTATTCAACTGAGCATGCTCATGAGAATATTATGAATGTGCTCACTTAAATTTTTTACAAAAACTTTATAAGCTCACGTGAGTGCATTCAATAAGTATACTCTTGAGAATATTAAGAACATACTCATGTGAATTCACTCATATGAGTTCACTTACTGAATATACTCATGAGCATATAATGAGCAAGCTCACTTCTGTGTCACACAATTTTTTTATATTCTCATATGAGTGCACTTACTGAATGTACTCATGAGCATATAATGAGCAAGCTCACTTCTGTGTCACACAATTTTTTATATATTCTCATATGAGTGCACTTACTGATTGTACTCATGAGCATATAATGAGCAAGCTCACTTCTGTGTCACACAATTTTTTATATATTCTCATATGAGTGCACTTACTGATTGTCCTCATGAGCATATAATGAGCAAGCTCACTTCTGTGTCACACAATTTTTTTTTATATTCTCATATGAGTGCACTTACTGAGTTTATTCAAGAGCAAATTGTGTACGTTTTCGATTTAGTTGACATTTTTTTAAAAAACGTCAGCTACCTTAGAAAATCATTATTTGAGATTTTTTAAAAAAATGTCAGCTAAATCGAAAACGTTAAAAAAATGATTTTTTAAGGAAGCTGACGTTTTTTAAAAATGTCAGCTATATCAAAAACGTTAAAATAATGATTTTTTAAGGAAGCTGACGTTTTTTAAAAATGTCAGCTAAATCAAAAACGTTAAAATAATGATTTTTTACGGAAGCTGACGTTTTTTAAAAATGTCAGCTAAATCAAAAACGTTAAAATAATGATTTTTTACGGAAGCTGACGTTTTTTAAAAATGTCAGCTAAATCAAAAACGTTAAAATAATGATTTTTTAAGGAAGCTGACGTTTTTTAAAAATGTCAGCTAAATCAAAAACGTTAAAATAATGATTTTTTAAGGAAGCTGACGTTTTTTAAAAATGTCAGCTATATCAAAAACGTTAAAATAATGATTTTTTAAGGAAGCTGACGTTTTTTAAAAATGTCAGCTAAATCGAAAACGTTAAAATTGGTGCTCAATAAGATTCAAACTTCAAAGAACTTAGATCGCCTGTAAAAATATAATAATTTAAGTATGTGTTATGCCATATGAAAATTATTATATATTTACAGACAATAGCTCCAAGGAAAAGTGTGAGACGACAGAAGTTAAGCAACGCAGCAGATATTTCAACAAGGATGGGTGACCAGATTTATATGTTTTCTTCTAAGTATTTGAGATAAAATATTAATAATAATTTCTAACTCTTTCAAAATTATTCACAGAAATTCAAAGAAATAAACGGAACAGTACTTGATTTCAGCTAACCTATAATATTCAAATTTAGCTTAATTAATTTTTTGAATTTTGCAACTTCACTTGAGTGCACTCATGAGTGTGCTCAGATGAGCATATACTCATAAATATACTCACTGAGCATATATCTTTTGAGTATCTTCATGAGTATAAGCTCTTTGAGAATATTTATGAGTATATGCTCTCTGAGAATGTACATGAGTATATTCAATAAAAATGTTACATGAGAAAAATGTTGCATGTGACATGTTACCTTCTCATTTGAGTATGCTCATGAGTTTGCTCAATGATCTTATTACATGTCACATAGGAATGTGCTCACTGAGCATGCTCAAGAAGGTACCGTAAGCGCATCACTGAAATGTATGAAAATGAGCACATTCTCACAAAGGCTAATAGGCTCACAAATAATGTGCTCTGAGCATGCTCATTGTATGTTCGGGTAGCTTTATAACTTCAAACTTATGCTGAGCGAAGCTCAGCTGCCTCTCTAGCTTCATATCTTCAAACTTATGCTGAGCGTAGCTCAGCTGACACTCTAGCTTTATATCTTCCAACTTATGCTGAGCGTAGCTCAGCTTACGCGATAGCTTTATAACTTCAAACTTATGCTGAGCGAAGCTCAGCTGCCTCTCTAGCTTCATATCTTCAAACTTATGCTGAGCGTAGCTCAGCTTACGCGATAGCTTTATAACTTCAAACGTATGCTGAGCGAAGCTTAGTTGACTTATCAAGCTTCATACCTCCATACTACTGATGGGCAAATCTTGGTCTATCCATAAGACTTATGATAGTACGGTGTGAATATAATCCGCATTGGGTTTCTACCCGATACACTAGTTTATATCAAGCGAATTGTGGTCAGTTATATCAACGCTATGGTACTTCAAAGTAAAGGAATGCGAAGCATTCAATGCTCTACTGACTCATATAGCCATCAAACTTAATAAAGACAGACATTACAAAGTACTCCATATCAATATGTACATTTTTTATGGTGCTTGTTTGATATATTAAACATACGAATATTTCTTTTATGGCTTTCGTTTCTCGATGTTTAATAAAATAAATAAGTTTAATTTTTTTTTTAAAAGTAAGGCAAGCATTTGGTTGCATTTTGTAAGTGTTAGTTTAACTCTTTGATGGTAATTGACTAGATTTTTTTTTCGCACGTATAGCATTTTGGGATATTTACTTTATCTTTGACACGAGGTATGATCAAGTTACATAAAAAAAGAAATTATTACCTAATGTAGCTGCATAACTTGCACCTACAAAGTAACATGTTGTTGTCTTTGAGGGCATTGGAGGTTCTTCATCTTCCTTATTGCTTATCATTCCTTCTTCTTCATTTGCCTTCTTTTTGTCTTGATACATTTTACAAATTCCTTGACGTTCCAATTCTTCAAGAACGGCTTGCACTGTAAATATTCAAATAGTACGCAATTAAAATGGGATAAATTGTTTATGGCTGAAAATACGTACTAATTGGACACATCATTGCGATTGCAGCAGTATTTGAGATCCACATTGAAACGAACATTGTTACTGCGGTTAAACCAAAATTTAATCGACGTTGACTGCATCCAACTATTGAAATGACTTTTAAAGCCACACGTTTGTGCAAATTACAGTATTCCACTGCTTGTGCAAGGATCAAACCACCAATAAACATGACCATTGTTTCTTTCATGTACATCATGCACACACGATCAGTATCGAGGATATCCATCACTGTAGCATATTAGAATAACATGTAAATTATCAAGTAAATTTAAGGTTGTAGTTAAATACATCTTACATGGAAAAGCAACCATTGGAATCATTCCAGTAATTGGTAAAGGAATTGCTTCAGTAACCCAATAAATTGTCATCTATGAAGAAAAAATACCCGGTGTTTTTTCAACTTACAAATTTAATTGTTCTAAAGTAGATAACATACCACACAGACAATATAGAGACATCGATATGCTTTGACTAATTCTGGATCTTCATTGGTCAACATTATTGGCAAAAATAACAATGGAGCAAGAACAACAGTTAAAGATCTCCAGTAAGCTCCCAAAAATCCACAAAGACGTTGTTTTGGGGAATAATTCCTTGTTCGTTTTGTTCTGTTAATAAATTTTGGATTTAGTTTTAATTTGTTATTAGATTAGATATAAAGCAAATTTAAAATCTTACGGTAAAGCCTCATCCCCATTCTGATCGTGCTGAAACTGTTCCATTTTTTTCTTCCCTGGATCTTCGGGACTCGACATGATTACGTTATCTTATGGTCTTAATATCAATAGTTAGAAATATGAATAATGAGAAAAATCGGCAGTAACAAAAAAAAATCTGCAAATACAAAATAAAACATACGAAATTATTAAGCAAATTGCCATGTGGTATTATAAAACAGGCATCATATATGAAACTGTTCCCGAGTAGCACCAACAACAACAACTGGTTTTACGTCGACGTCAAGGCACCATCAAGTAGAAAAAAGCACGTCGCGCCGCAAATTTACCGTTGTGGCAACGCTAAGGCATCTACACGCACGATTTTGCCCCATTTGAACAATGAAATAATGGGGCGAAATCGTGCGTGAAGAAGCCTTAGCGTTGCCACAACGGTAAATTTGCGGCGTGACGTGCTTTTTTCTACTTGATGGTGCCTTGACGTCGACGTAAAACCAGTTGTTGTTGTTGGTGCTACTCGGGGTTTCTATAGTTCTTTTTTTCTTTTATAATTCAAAGAAGCATCATCAAAGCGTTCAAAATAACCATTCGAATTGACTTTGATCAAAGGTTCAAGGATCATTGCTTTAAAAAAAAGTATTGGGATTAATAAACGATCGCTAATTTTGATTTTATTAAAATTCTTACATGTTTATCAAAGTTTCATTACATAATGCTTAAATTAAGTTTAAAAAATAATTAAAACGATTTTTAGAAATGCTTTATCTTTGCTGCTTTCCAGCACTCAAAGTTGTTTGCATCTTTGTTTCATAATTGTTTTAATATTTATTTTTTGAGCAAATAAAAATGATCTCAGTGTGATTTGACATAGAGTTCTTAATAGTTTTAAATGCTTGTTGTATTTGCAAGAATCAAATAAGTTCAATAGTATATCCAATTAATTGCAAACTATAAGGTAGTGAAATTCCAATGAAAAGAATAATATGTTTGTAGAGTCAAAAGGTAATACATATTAAAAATATTTCCAGTCCTATTCATAATGCAGACTTTTAAAAATAATTTACTATTTACATACACATTTTCATATCACATGCTTCTTATCCGCAATAGCTAGCTTTATGTATTACGCAATAACATCACTAATGCAATTTAATGCCTCGCATGTTATCACATTGTTACTATATATTCTGATTTTTGATAAATCGAATGTTGACTTTGAAACAAGTTGATAAAGATAAAAAGCAATTTGAAAATTAACATTGTGAATGTAGAATACAAACAAACAAACATGCCTTCTAAAAGCTGGACTTGAAACGATAAATTCTGATTTAATTAATTTATATTCATAACGTCACGTGTTTAACAAAGTCAATGATCATTAATCGAAGGACATTTATTTAAGAAAAAAAGAATGGGAATTTAATTTAAGAATATTTTGATGGTGATAAAAAGAAGAACTTTATTAAAATGGGGCCATTCACTTATTACATAACGCTTTTAGGGGGGGAGGGGGGTCTAAGATTTTGTTACGGTTCAAACAAGGAAATTTTTTTTTCATACAAATTTTGTTACGAGGGGGGGGGGGGGGTCTAAAAAGTCATTTTTTCGCGTTACGTAATAAGTGAACAGCCCCAATGTCTATCGCCAACCAAGAAATCATGAATATTAAATTTGTCTCCTCGCATCAAAGATAACAATTTTCAATGAGGAAAAGTCACATGAATAAAATAAAAAAAAAGTATTTTTGTCGCCAGATTCTACACAAAGTTTCAAAAAGAAGCATCATACGTACATCCCAATACAAAAATAACACATCTCTGTAATAAGTGAGAGTGACTATGAATTACTGTTGGACAATGTTCAAAAATTTAGTCTTACATCAAATTTGCAGTAAGTAATCATATGTTCTTCAAGATCTTTTCTCTACAAACAAAACAAAAAAAAAAAATACTTTTCTCCCAGTTCTATATTTAATGTATGTATTATTGCTTTATTTTTAGCTTTTTTCAAATAGCCTTCAAATGTTTTCTTCTATTGATTTCATTTTTCTCTCTTTCAAGTGCGAAACCAAAATATGTTATTCACGTGGTTCTCGCTCCTTTCGTCATCAAATCTGTTGCGAAAGATGCTTTATTTTTACTCATGCGATGCGCTTATCGTTCAACAATTATTTCATGCATTATCAAGCCTGACAGAAACTTGATATTTACATATTTCCAATATAGTAGTTGTGACCTCAGTATTTAATGTGTGCGTTAGATTTTCTTTTATTTTCTTGCTTCTTTTGTTATGCGGCGATTGAAATGATAAAAAAAAAGTTCAAGAGATCGACGAGTGATTTGAAATTAAAATTATAAACGAAAGTAAAACTGACGATAGAGGAATTAAAAAGGTTCTAATAATATTTAGCGCTTATCACCAACTTATGTCAATCTGTTCTTTTAAAGACAGTTGTTATGTTGATATTTTTTGTGTTTATTTTATTTTACTTAAAGGTTGTTGTTATGTATGATTATGTATGTAGGCCTCTGGTGCAATTTGAGATAAGGCTTATAAATGATTCCCTTAACGAGTTTTTAATCATTAATGAAACTTTCTCCCAACCAACATAAATTCAATTACACATGTTAACGGGAGCGAATCGATAATTGGTTCAAATATTTCTGTTATGGTTTTAATTGATCATCACTTGACTTTCATTAAATGCGTTCAATGATATAGTTTTAAGTGACCACTATAAATTCAATGACTTCTTGATATCTAACTATTCAAACAACAATTTATCACTGTCTTCTTAAATCAATTGAATTAGAGGCTGGCTCAATTTAGATATTAGAGTCAAGGTCACGAGCAATCAGTATCTTCATCACTTGCACTAGTTTTGATTTTACTTTCTGTACTATGATAACATTCACGGAACGGAATGTGTAGAATTTTTCTTTTTTTTCATTCATTCATTCATTCATAAATATTACTGTGCTCTATATATAGAAGAGTATTATCCAATGCATTTTTATTGATTTTAAAATATGAAAATTCTTAGCGGTAAGTTTAGAATTACTACCAATATCATCTCTCTGACAAGCAAGTAGTCAGGCACCAACGTCATACGTGCGCACAAAAGAACAAATATTATGTAATGATTATTCATACAATGAGTTCACAGCAAGTTCTCGTCAAGTCATAAACTAAAGACTTCAGGATTTCTATATTTTAAGAGCACCTTTTTCAGCGCCAAAAAAAAATATATTCAGAATAACGTATATCCATACTTTCGAATTTTTTTGACCTTTAAATCACATTGTTCCCATTAAAGAAATTGAATAGTAAAAAATGCTTAAGTTATCTTTGGAACTTGTACGCTACAACTTAGAAGATAGCTGAATTGGAAGCCTGTTTCGCGATACGAAATCATGTGAAAGTTTTGTGTAGAAGCAAACTGCGAGCTCACAATTTTAATCTTAATCTCAATAGATAAAGCATTTTAAACCATTTTAATGAGAATACACAGCTAATAATTTAATTTTTAATAATTATGATTTTTTTGACTCTAGCACACTTCAATACAAACGAAACGTGCTAGCTTAATTAACACTAGTTATTAGATGTTTTAATTTAATTTAATAGACAAATATATCAACTCGTGAAATATTCAGGCTTTACCGAAATGCAATAATAAATTTCATAATTTGAAATATTATAAATAAATAATTCAGGTAGGAAGGAATATGTGACGTAAACATCTAAATTGCCTTTCCTTTGGATACGTGATTTCATTCAAAAAAATTTCGGTTCTCTTCCTTCATTTATTTCGGCGATTCGTAAAGAAGACAAAAAAAAAAATACTATATAAAAAACCGCCTCAATGTTCCAAAAATTCCACAATTACAATTTAATTTCCATGATTAATCGGTCATTGGGAACATAAATTTTACTCACTTATTGTCAATGTGTGTTAACAACTTCCAATCTTTTATTTTAACACATTTTGTCGCAACAAAAAATTAAACTTTTTAAATAAATGCAAAAGATAACCAACGATGTTGCAAGATAACTTACTTCTGAATAAAATATAGTGTGACTCTCTCTTTCCTTCCTTAAATTGTTGTAGCGGCTGCTCAATTCCTCCCTTTCGAAAAATGTAATGTTGCAGACATAAAAATTATTTCTCGTTTTGTGTATTATTCGTTACATTTTTTGAACTTATCATTTTAAATTATAAACTATGTTTATAGTTTAATAAAAATTGTTTTTAAAAAATTAATGTTAATTGACTTGGTGGATATTTTAAGTTAATAAAACTTTACCGAGCATTTACACTAGTTTTTAAAAATAAAAAGGCAGTTGTAGATTTCAATAAAAAGTATTTAATTTTTTTTTTAAGGTTTATTGTTATGAATGTCATCTTACTTCCCATGCAATAAAAAACCAAAAGTTTAATCTCATTTGAAAGTTTATTAACAAAGTTCCATAAAGTTTATGTATTTATATAAAGTTTCCAAAAGAATGTCTCCAAACCATAAGTCTATTAGTTTTAAAAGATTTAACTTCGCTACAAAAAAATCACAACTTAATCATCAGTCAAACATCAAACAGCATCAAGCAAAGTTTGAAGTAATCAAATAATAAAAAAGAAATTATTTTTTGATATTTTAAAATCAAAGTAAAAATTAAAATTTCATTGATAAATTTTCGTGATTGAAACTTTAATTGACGTAACGAACATTGCCAACTGAGCAAGTTTATGAACAAGTAAGTGAGCAATACATTTTATATCTCGCACATTTTTTCATCAGTGATATTTTTTTAAAAGAAAAATTGACTATTGAATTATACATTTGAAATTTTTTTTAAAATTAGTGTAAAATGATCATTCAGTAAAATTTATATTCAGTTTATGCAAAAAATCAACAAAATATATTAATTTAAGAGCTTTAAATGTGATTGAAAAAGTTGGACATCAATTTTATTTCACCAAGATTGCTCATTAAAAAAGTATGTAAAATTTTTTAATTCACGTTACTTTTTTCCTTTCTGCATGTGTGACTTAGACTACATAAAATCCTCCAAGGTTATACTCCATAATTTTTTTTTTTGAATGATAATCTTGAAGAAATTGATTAAATTAAAAAAAAATTATTGGGAATTTAAGAATAGAAGAAGAAAAAAGGTTAAAATATGCTTAAAATTTCATTTATGACTGCATAGCATTGATTTCTAACATTTTAAGATCATAAAAGGAAAGTAAAAGTTGGCAAAAATCGACGTTTTCAAATTTTGTCTCATTTTTTACATCATTCAATTATCAGCAATTGGCTGATAACGAAAATATGTTTTTTATAGTCAAATTTTTCACAAAAAAATAATTTTTTAACACATTTAAAATTTTAAGAAAAAAAAGCAAGATATTTTCCTTGCACTCAAATCATTCATTTTCATTGTATTAGTATTTTTGCACGTTGATCCAGATATCTTTATATCTTTCGTTACGAAGTAAATGGTGATTTAACGTTGAGAAAAAAAAATCATGTTTGTATGTATGTATGTATGTGATTTAAGCTTCTTATTATCAATCTCAATATTATTACTTTTGGTTTGATCACCTCGCCTTTCTAAATTTTTTTTAACATTACTTTATGCTTTAATTGGTTTCAATTATGAACATTACTGGTAACTGTGTCATACTCGAGATCCTTTGTGTACTTTTCATATTTTTCCCATTTTTCAAAAAATTATGAATCTGAAATAAAAGTTCGATTGCATCCATGCTTCTTCTTTAATGACTGACTACTTTTACACTTGTGTGAAATTTTGTATCAATCATATAAAGCTTCATAAAGTATAAATTATATAGCAGTTTAAAAATTTTTCGTTAGACATAAAGAAGAAGAATAAACGACAATGTAATCTAATTCCAAATTTTTCTTAAATTTAAATTTTAGACACTCTTCATGCTGAAGTAATGACCGGTATAGATGTTAACATCAAAAAGTTTATAAATTAATATTCAAAAAAGTCAAATTTGCTTTTGTATACCATCATGGATCAAAGTTCGGAAGAAATTGCTCAAACTTTTGAGATCATCGACAAAGCAGAAGCAATGCCTGATTCTGTGTGCGAGAATGATAGCACGAACAATAATGAAATATCAACATCTGACATTCAGCCAAGTCAAACAACAAATGGCGAAAATGATGACGATAATAACAACAAAATTTCCAACAAAAAATACTCAAGAGATCAACTAATACAAATGAAACAAATTTCCTCAACTTTAATTCCAAATCTGAAGAAGGAAGTAAAAAATCTTCTGTTCAAAGAGACATCGGAACTTGATAACACATTGAATCGAACATATCGAAATGATGCCACGATGCCAAATTTTGTGAACAATCTACAAAATCGTCCATATCAGAAGCAGAGATCTACTGAGTCTGGACGAAGATCGCAGCAAGGTAATCGTCCTCCAATCACAATTCGATTGCAGTCAAATGAAGAAATTAAATTGAATGAATCGAAAAATGCATGGAAACCTCAAAATTTGGCAGTCAAAGCTTCCGAACGATCAGAAGAAGAGCTTAAAACAGATGAATTAATCAAACAATTTAGAAGCATCCTTAACAAGTTGACCCCGGAAAACTTTTCCACTCTCGTTGAAAAACTCAAAGTTTTGCACATTGACACTGTTGATCGTTTGGATACGTGTATTTCACTGGTCTTTGAGAAAGCTATAACTGAGCCTAATTACGCTTCTAGTTATGCTTTATTATGCAAGCAAGTCGCCGATGTATTCATTGTGCCATTAGATCCCAATAATACTCAGCAGAAGGCTGTTTTTAAGAAACGATTAATATCACAATGCCAACGTGAGTTTGAAAAGCATCGCGATAATGAACTGATAAAGAACACTGCCGAACGTTTGAAAATGATTGAAGAAGAAGAGGATCTGGTCAGAAAGGAAGAGATGAAGCAAGAATTTTATTTTGAAAGTACTAAAGTTAGAAAACGTGCTGTTGGAACTGTACACTTTATTGGTGAACTCTACAAGATTGAAATGTTAACGTCAAAAATCATGCGATTATGTATAAGTCATTTATTGGACTCGTCTATGTGCAGTGAAGAAACTTTGGAATGCTTATGCAAATTGCTCGATACTGTTGGTAAACGATTGGAAAAATTGGATGCAAATAAAGTTGACTTATCGGACTGTTTTGCAACATTGGAAAAACTAGCTGATAAAAAGAATCCTATCGGAATCAGTTCAAGAATACGATTTATGATACAGGACGTAATTGAATTAAGATTAAATAATTGGACTCCGAGAAAAATTCATAAAGAGAACAAACCGTTAACCATGGATGAAATTAAGCAGCAGGTTATTTTGGAACAAGCTATAAAGGATATGGATAATAAAGATTCGATTCGTGAATCACATGATAGAGGCAATCGCCAAAATCAGAGACGTACTGGAGCAATAAATGAAGAAGGTTGGAGCACACCTTATTCAAAATCACGACCCGTTAAATTTGATCCTCTAAAACTTCCAACAAATGCAAGCGATGATATTAAATTGGGGCAGCCTTCAAATTTCCAAAGTTTTAGTAACTTTCAAAGTAATAGATTTGCAGGCCTTAAAGAAGAAGACCAGTTTCAAGAGCAATCAAACAGAAATTATAATGGTCGTTTCAGTGGTGGAAATCCAAATATGAACAATCAAAATCGCAATAATACATTTGATAACCGTAATAACCGTAATAATAATAATAATAATAATAATAATAACAATAATAACCGTGGAAATAATCGTACAGCAGGATCTAAAAGCCTTCAAGCATCATCGCTTCAAGGAAATCAAGGAAAGTTTGGATCTAGTCGTAATACAAATAATGTTGAAAGACACCGGAATCCAAGCATGCAATTCTTTAACCGTCAAAGTGATCTTCCAATGAAAGGATCAAATACACTGCCACGAAAAATTTCTGCCCCAGCTCGTCCAATGCAATATTCAGATGCATTTATACAAGAAAAAACCCTCATAAATGATCCGGAAAAAGTTTTGAATATCACAAAGTCTTCCATAAAAGGATATCAACAGAAAGAAATTACAATGGAAGAAATAATAGAAAACCTTCGCAAATTCAAAATTAATAAAGATTCACTACTTCGAATCTTTAATTGGGTTTTTGATCATCACGATAATGAACGTTTAACTCTATCCGAAATTGTATGTGAAGCAGTTTGCAGAAATGTCGTAATGGCTAAAGAATTGTTAGATGCATTGAAAGAAATTATCGAACTTGCGCAGGACTTAGTTTGCGATTTACCACTTGTTTATAGTTATATTGGTCAATTATTAGCTCTTCCTTTAGCAAAAAGAATAATTTATTTCAAAGATTTAATGGAAATTTCAAAATCACAAATTGAAACGAATAATGGCGAAGTTATACTCAAAAACGTTTTTCGAATCATTGAACAGCAGCATGGAAAGGATTCTTTCGTTGAGCTTTACAAAGAAGCTAACATAGATTTCCAGATGTTCTTAGATCAAGAAACTAAGTTAATTGATTTCCTCAATACAAATGTAAGTCATTCGACTTTTTAAAATAATTTCAAATCATTTTACCAAAAATAATTTTAATTTTCACAGAATTTTGGTTATTTGATACAAGAGGTAGCACCAGAAACTGTAGCGTTTGATGAAGAATTGAAGAAAACACTTGAAGAAAAAATGAATGCAGAGTCAGATGTTGAAGCAATTATCTTGTGGATAACCGTAAGCTACAAATACTTTTTTTATTTCTTCTTTTTACGTTTGATATTAATTCGAATTATTTTATTAATATCTCAACAGAGCAATATCAAAGAACGTGATAATTCTTTCATTCGTGTTTTAATGGAGCTGATCTTAAAACGAAGCATTGAAAAGCTTCCAGACGGTTCATATAAATTGGAACGTGAAAAGCTTGATATTGGTGCATCCTTGCTAACCCAGTTTGTTGAGAAAAGTAAAGATAAACAGATTGAATGTCTCAAGGTCATACATCACTTTATGAACGAATTAGAACATCCAAGTGGCTGCCTAAATGATATTTTATCATGTCTGTATGATAATTTTGCATTGTCAAAGAGTGCATTTTTCAAATGGCATGACGACAGTGATCCCCTTGAGCAAGAAGGAAAAGGTAAAGTTAAAAACTTTGAAATTCAAATCCAAGATAATAAACAATATTTTCTTCTTATTTAGGTGTTGCTCTAAAAAGTATCCACCCTTTTATTCAATACTTGAAAAATGAAAAGGATGACGATGAATCTACAGGCGATGAAAACTAATTATTCTTCATATTTTTATGTAATTTTATATGCTAATTATATACATATTCTGTTTATTTCATATACGATGTAAAAAATTATCAGCTTTCCTTGTTATTGAAAACAATTGCAAAAATAATAATATTCAATATCTAATAATTCATAACTTAACTTCCTTTTCTTTTTTTTTCTTTTAAAAAAAGCAGTATACAAGAAATGATTTTTAAAGAAAGAAAAAAAAATACTGTAGATTTTTTGGTGTTTTTAATTTTTTATCTTTCATTCTTTTTACTAAAACAAGTGTCCTTAATTGGAAGAAAGTTTTTCTTTATCATAACAAAAAAAAAAATTGTGACTTTGTCGTGAAGATTGAATATGCTTTCGAAAATGTCATCGATTTAATATTTTTTTTTTCTTTGAAATTATACATATTTACACATAATATTGCATCACTAATCATTAAAATCATACATACAATTACTTTTTGCTTTTTCATTCGGGGACTGATATATTGATATATTGATAGTAACGATAAATATTCAAAAATATTGTTTTTGTTTTTTTTTCTTATTTCTATATGATTTTGATTTTTTTTTATTTTAATAAAGGCAAACGCATTGAGTTGAAATTTTGGATTCTTATATTTTCTTATTCTTATCAAAATTATTAAATGTAATTTTTCCAGACATTCGATTATTTTTTATCACATTTGAAAAAAAATACTCAAAGTTTACAGCTTTTATCAAGACAAAAATACTGTTCATTTTTATTATGGAAAAACCAGTGAATTTCATATCGATTACAAAAAACATATATTCTAGCATTAAAAGGGACCATTCACTTATTACGTAACGCTTTTAGGGGGGGGGGTCTAAGATTTTGTTACGGTTCAAACAAGGAAATTTTTTTTTCATACAAATTTTGTTACGAGGGGGGGGGGGGTCTAAAAAGTAATTTTTTCGCGTTACGTAATAAGTGAACAGCCCCAAAGATATCAGTTCAATCATTTTGATGACGATTTTTCAAGATACTAGATATGATAAATTTTTCATTATTGTGCCTTTAAAATTTACTTAAAAAATTAGAGAGGTTCAAATTTTTCAATGTGGACTATAAACAGAGAAATGTTTGGGGGTTGTAAAGAGTTTTTTAAACCAACATATTCAAAGACACAAGCTAGTGAAGGAAAATCCTTTCATGTCTATACATATCAAATATTGGTTATTATATAACATGTTCTTAGATTGAGACTATCCATTTTTAAAAAGGCAGCCATTTCACATGAAATCATCATTATTATTGTTAATTAAAATTGTTTTTAAAGCAAAAGGACCACACATTAAGGTAAGTACAAGAAAATTAATTATTAGACCATTTTGGATCATAATTAAACTTGAAACAACTAAATTTTAATGAATGTCCATAACTGAGGAGTTTGCTTTAGATTTTTCTTATATTTTAAAAGTTTATTTTTTTGTAGATTCATCACAACAGAGTTAAATAGAGATACTGATTTTAATGCTTTAAAGATTATGATCAATTTTAATCATTGAAACACTACTAATTTTGAATTACAGTTTTTCTTATGAATGATAATTAAAGCTAAACTTAAACTAAGCTTTTGAAGAATTTTGTTGAAAGATTTAAGTAAGTTCAATGATGCTCAAAATGTTTTTAAGACAATTGCATTATTTTAGAACTTTTACAAATTTGATGAACCAAAAAAAAAAACAATTTGGATGTAAAGCTTGACGAAAAACAAATAGTTGATATCATCATGCTTTGCTCAAATGTAAAATTTATAAAAAAAATTAAATCACAAAATATAAAGTTTAGAGAAAGTCAATCGAAATGTTTTCATTAATTTACTTTGAGATTGTTAAAGAATCGCTTTAAGAGTATTTTTAAGTTTCATTAATGAGTAAATAAATAAGTGATGTGTACATTATTCCGTAAGCCAAACGTTGAGGGGCACACTTGAGAAAACAATATCCAAAAATTTCTTGAAAACTTTCCCTAAACTTTGAGAAGCTGGTTGTCTCATCTCTTGAACTAATTCGTGAGCATTTTGATTCAAGAATTGGTTAATGACTTCATCTGGAGAAATTAAAAAAATTTTTGAGAATGTGTTTATTGAAATCGATAAAAATCATACTTAATTGTTGATGTCCTTGATCTTTCACTTTAAATCTTGCACTTTTCATCACAAAATCAACGACTATCTTCTCGATGCTCATAAAAGCTTCATTGTTTCTAATAACTTGTTTTCCATAAATCTTTGCGATTGCATTGACGTCAGCTAGACATTAAATAATTTCATTATTTTCACAACAGTTCTGAAAATTGTCACATGTACTTACTAAATTCGGCAATAAATTCCCCATTTGACAGTATGGGAAGCAACAAAACTTGTCCATTCACTTCATATCGTCCTCTGGATTTAATTATTGGTATAAAAATTCCCAAGTCTAATCTGAATTTCTAATAAGGCAAATAAAATACGATAATTTAAATTATTTCCAATAAATGTTTAATTATCGATTCTTACGTTGAAATCACTACGAACTTCCTTAACAGTGAAATTTGATGCACCTGTGTTGACAACATTTGTAAAAAGTCCCTTAATGCGAATATTTCCTGCATTGTTTTCAAGTCCAAGTAAATCAATTTTTAATGGTTCCATTGGTGGAAGACCAATTTCAGGAATTCCAGAAATCAAGTACGGTTTGAGTCCATTAAAGGAATTTTTTAAGCACGTATTTAATTGTGGATCCTTCCGGCTACATTTTTGTATAAACGATGCTGCAAAAAAAAATATGCAATTAAGTTTCGGGTAAATTAGCAAGAATGTGCTTTCTATTAATTAATATTTTTTTGCAATGTTGTTGAATACCAGACAAAGGGGGCAATATAGCCTCTACCCATGTGTTTTTAAAGATATATTTGTTTTGAAGGTTTTCCGGTTTTTTTTTTATTCTAATCTGTACACAACTTACTTCCGACAGTTAATTATAATTCTGTTGTATATTATTTGTATTTAATTTGCAATTCTTTTAATTTTATCATGCCATAAAAAATAGGATATACCTAATCTTTATTATTTCGTTTGCATAAATGTACACACTTTATTTGAGACTTTACGGCAACACTCATGTGCATTACAGGTATTACGGATTGTAAGTAAAATTGTTTGGAAATACAATCATTAAATTAAAATCATTCAAAACTTCCTGCTTTGAACAATTTATTGTGTTAATTTATTTAAATTCACATATGTTAAAAACAAATGGCATCCTTGAAATTCCAACAGAATATTAATAAAAAATCTCAAGATAAAAACAAAAAAAGAGAGCCCTTTAGTGTGAAAGAATAGATAGACGCAAGCATTCAAAATGAAGTATGAATCACAAAAAAAATATTTTTGTTTTTAAAGTAGTTTCTGCAAGGTTACTAATATACATTTTATTAATACCTAATATCTCTTTGCCTTAATCTTTTTATTTTTTGCTAGCCGTGTCAAATCAACCTTGCTGACAGATTTTTTTTCGATTGTGTAGTTATTTTCAAATAGATCAAACGAATTTATTTTTATGCACTATTCAACAGAGTTCAATGCAAGAACGAGAAATATCATGCAGAACATTATTATAGCAGCGTATCGTGATAAGAAAACAACAGAATCTTAAATTTATGATTTTTAACATAACTATGTAAAGAAATAAAAGAAGAAGAAAAAAAAACATAAAATAACGAAGCATAATGCACAAAATCATCAAATCGACCTTGATTTCAATTCATGCTTCTTCTGTAAAATTAAAAATTTTAATAGACTTTTGGGTTTTGAAATTTGTAAAATCTCACGGGCAGATTGAGCAACATTACAGATAAATTATTTTATTATAATTGTAAAATGCTGTAGATTGCGAAATTTTCGACACATCCACAGTAGTTCTTCATAATTTAAGCATAATTTCTTAGTCTTAAGGTCGTAGTTATATTCGGTTCAGTAATTTCGTCTGAAGACTGATCAATGCTATAATTTAATTGCATAGTCTCATAGACAATTTTTGAATAGACATAGCCACAAAAAAAAAATGAATTATGAAACTCGGGGAATTTTGTGATTCACAATAGTCAGTGCAAAATAATGCATAAAATCGCGATGATAAGTTTGAATCTTAAGTATAAGCATTGCATTAAACTCTACAAGGTCACAATTATATTTTGAAGGCAAATATCGATGTGGGTAGAAAAATGGCAAAAGTGTGCGATCTTCAGTTTTCTTTAATAATTCGCAAATTTTCAATTACGAATTATCGCAGAAATATTAAATTAAATAAATATCATTATTCATTACTTCATCATTCACATGTAAAATTTATTGATTAATGAAAAAATGCGAAATATTGAGTTATGCAATAATTCAATGGTAGTCTGAAAATAAGCAAGTAAGTAAGTGTTTCAATACTTTTGCTGTGCATTTTTCTTGTATATATTCAAGATTTAATGTATACATATATATGAGATTCAGTGTGTATATGGCTGAAGAAAGAAGCATTACCTACTTTTTGTACACATAGAAAATTGCTTTCTGGTATTTTTAACATTTTTTTTTTGCAATACTCAATGAACATTTCTATGTAGCATGAGGAAATTCTTCTTTTTTTTACAAACATCACGGACGATTGATTCACTCACAAATGTGCACTTTTTCTTTCAATATTGATACTTACTATCGAAACTCTGTGATAGGACATATCCAAATAATGTTGTAGATATAATCCACTTGAAAGCAAAGCTTAGAGACATTTTTTTTAAAAAGCTTCTGTAACTAATTTAAGAACTTTAAAGAAACTTTTGACAATTTTTTTACACTTAAATTTTGAAAATAATTTATGATGTCACTATATTTCTCATTCTTTCTTTTAACTTTCAACAGCTGGAAAACTTAGAACAGTTGTCTCAAAACTTATTCGGTCACAAATACTCAACTTTTCGCAATTTCTTTCAACGTACTTTAGTCAATTGTGAAATTAAGCGCGAATTTTTTTTTTCTTTTACTTCTTTAAGCAGCAATGAAAAGTTTAAGCAGTTGAAAAGTTAAGAGAGAAATAAGGTTGAGACTTATGTCGAGAGCCTTTTATATAGCAACTGCATATACTCATTTTTACTTTATTTTTTTGAGCTTAATTTACTCATATATACGCTTACTCGCTCAATTGAGTATTTTTTGACATTTCTATAATCCGTCATAGTGGAAAATCATCGTCATATTTCAGTTTAAGCTCGTAAGCATTAAGAATTTTATTTTAGTGTTGAATAAATTTGAATTTTTATTGAGAATCTATCAGTATGAATGCCAACTGAAAAACATAATAAAATTTTAACAAAAACATCTTTTTGGGACATGACGTCAATTATTTGATTCAGATATATTTTGACGTCATTTATGAATGTTTAACAATCATGTCAGCATGTGCTTGAGAGGAATCTTGTTGAACACAGAATTCCATATCTCAATGAAGATTTTTGCCAACTCATATTGCAAATCTGTCTTTAGTTCTGCAAAAATTTCTTTAGAGTTCTGGTTGAGGAGCATAAGAAATGATGCTTCCAGTTCTTTGTTGCCGTTGAACAAATTATCCAAATGAATTCTTAGCTTCTCAATGTCTAATACCACTCGCATAACTTCCAAATTTATTGCTTCCTATATTTTTCAGTAGAATAATAATTATCAATGTTGAGTATGTGATAAAGCATGTAAGATCACTTACCTCTGGCAAATTTTTCACACTAAATTTTGTATAAATAGTCGTCTTTACGTTTTTCAAAAGTATATTAACGTTTCCATTTCCGACAATAGGCAATAACAATATATTTCCTTAAAATTAATATAGGAATAAATTATTTTATTCGAAGTTATGAAATTTAAAGTTTTATTTCTACGGAAGTATATCGGGGTCATTCATTCATTACGTCCAACATACATGGACTAAAAAAAAACCCTCATTAATTAATTGTTTTTGGGGCACAAGTGAGTATAAATGACCCTGAATGACATAAACATTTACCCTTCAATCTATATGATGAACTTAGACGAAGTTTTGGAATTTCCATTTTGAAATTTAACATTTTCTTTTGCATATTAAAATAGGCTTGTGGGATTGTAGCATTTGATGCTCCGTAAACCTTAACATTGTCAAATCCACCTTCAAGCGTTATAATTTGTCCTGCCGTTCTATGTACTTTGATCTCATTAAGTGCGAGAGGATCAAAGGGCTGTATATCAACTTCCGGAATACCTCGAATAATTTTCGCTACTATACTCTGTAAAAGATCTTTTAACGTCTATTAAGTAGCAAAGAGAAAACTAAAAACAAAATTATTTATAATTCTCACCTCTAAAGCAATTGTTTCTATTTGGATCTTGATGATCACAAGGCTTTATCCAATGCACTATAAAGATATAAATTATAGGCAAAAAATTACGTAAATGGAAATGAATCATACAATATCCACATTTTATTTACAATTATCATTTAGCTGTCTATTTGAAATGGATAATTCTTGAGCCAGCGTAACTTTTATTAAACATACTGATAAGACAATTATCAGTTTCCTCATGATTTGTAGTTGATTATTGAGAGAGAAAAAAATGAAGAAACTAAATCGATGGAAAGTTAAAATAATACTGAATGGATTTTGTTGGAAATGAATAGCATTAATGACATAACACATTTACTATGCTTTCTTTTTTAATGTGTATATCTGTGAAATATATAAAATGAAATAAAGTAAAAAAAAGAAGATATACAAGTTGCTAACACTTTTGGAATTAAGTTATTGATAAAAGGTTATCTCGAACGATGCATTTGTATTAATAAATGATTTGGGGGGGGGGGGGGGGCAGTTAGAACAAAAAAGGTGAAGAGCAAATAAAAGAGATATAATTGTTTTAAATGAATTACATTAACTTTTTTTTTTATTTTTACTGTTGTTCTTATAAATATATTCTACAAGGATATCCAATATTTTTTTAAATATTTTTTTTTATTACATAAATAAAAAACATTGTAGTCCAATTCTTTTATTGCCTTAATAAAGACTTTCCACAATTTTCGTTAAAGTTCATAAATGAAGTTTATATTTTTTTTTAAAATATGTAGCAGGAACAATAAAATCTACATGAACTTATTTTTTTTATTACTTTTACTAGACATAATCAAACATTATCTATGTTCATGCTTTCATATTATCAAACATTACTTTATGTGATGCATTCATGCCTTTTTTTTCTTTATTCATCAAAAATTTGGTACTATTTTATTTATCAAAAATGTTAAATCCTAAAATAAGTGAGATTTCTATGCGCTTTGAAAATATTCCGAGAATATGTAATTTAAAGATGTTTACGACATAATTTTGGAAAATTCCATCAATTCATTGATAGGAAAATACAATGAAATTTACATCTTTAAACACCATAAAAGCACAAATAAGGTTAGATAAATTAATGAAAGAACGCATTCCGTCCATCCAGGGCATTTTAATTCCATCAATGCTATGGAAAATTAAAATTTTGAATGAACAGTTAATAAATTACAACCGTTATAATACGAACCACAAAAGTAATCATACAATGAAAAATTCAAAATATATATATGTAGATCGAAATAATTCTTTTTGAGTATACTGATGATTTCACGGACAAACATATCTACGAAAACTTAAGAATCACATAAATGAAGCTTATTTATGCTTGCCTTGTCTGATTTTTTTTATTTATTTAAAATATTCCAAATATTGAATTTCTAAGTTTTTATGAAGACTGTTTTGAAAAAACATTTGTTTTATGCTTATTGTATCATATCAAAAAATGAGTAGAATGCATGAGAAATTGGACTTGTTTTTTTCCTGTAAGTTTGCATTTATGATTAAAATTCTGTATTGGGATCTTTTGTCAATAAAACATGAAAAGTAAATTACTAGTTGGTCTCTACTCCTTTCCAATTTATGATCAGGGACGAATACATAGCTTTATTCTCCTAGGTTCTGTTTCTTCTAATGACCATGTCATTATTGAACTTTCCCAAAATTTTGTCCGATGATACAAAATTCTAATTTAGATACATCCTCAATTTCGATCATTTTAGAAGATAATGAGATTTTCACAGTATATTTTCAAACTAATCGATAAAGAAAAATTTCATCGCCTCTTATTTTTTACAATTTTAATTTTTTTTTAACCTGACCGCAATGTGAACTACAGAAATTTTTTACAAATCAAATACTTTTATACATTTTTTACATCCTTTATGTAGCTTTCTGATAATAACCCATGTTGCATGTTTTTATTTTTTTTTTGCAAGTATAAAATGCAACAATTCAAATGGAGTTAATTGTTTTGGCAGTTTTCTTTTATTTCTTTTTGTTTTGATTGAAAAATTATAAATTTATTAATATCACATCATTAAAAACGTTTTGTTACCATTAGCTATGCATAGCCAAAATTAAAGTTCATTTCGGATGAAATATGCAATAGTATATTTCATTAAAGAAATGACACCAATTTTTTTTTATCATTTGTTATTTCATTTACGTTTTTGATTAAAAATCATATATATACATAGAGCCAAAATTTTCATTTTTCCTTTTTTTCATTTAAATTGTTTGTTTCTATTTTAAAATGAAAACAAGAAGAAAACTTTTTACAAAGACTGTTTTATCAATTTTCAGTTTTATATTACATTTTGCTTATCCTCGAAATTAAAGAAATAAAATCTGACTTTTTTTTTCAATCGTTCCTTTTTACATCCAATATACAGAATGTTATAATTTTTTGAGGCGATGATAACTTTTATGCTTGAAAGAAAAATGAAAAGCTAAAGAAGCTTAATAATTGCATTTTTTTTTTGTGTATCTCATTCTATGTTATTTTTTCTTCCTTCATTACAATAATATTTAAAATTTACACCTAAGTATATTTTTATTTATTTTCTTTATAACTTTTCATATTCTCAAAAATTGTTATTCATTCATTTTTATTTTTATTTTATTTTACTCAAAATGTCATAAATTGATGGATCGTTCAATGATTTTATTTACCTTATTTTATTTTAGTCAAAACAGAATTGTAGTAAATTTAATGATAGTATTTAAGAGATGATGATTAAAATTAATAATAATAATAATAATAATAATAATAATAAGATTTAATGTTCCGAATTTGATACTAACTTATATCATACATAATTATTTAATAATGAGAGGAAATGAAGTAATTTACTTTTTAAACTAATGAAGTGATCTTTTTCCTTATTTTTTTTTTCTTCACAGATTTGACTTAGCTGAGAAACACAGAAAACATTACGAACTCTTAACAAAGTGCTGTAGTTTAAACATCCAACCTACATTGAATTTAATGTTCATATTATTTATATGTATATTTATGTATAAGAGAGCATTTCATAAAATTTTTTTTCATAAAATGTCAAATTTTCTTAATTTTCTTTCATTTTTCACATTTTTTTTTTGTGCATGAATATTTTTTTTATCAGAGATATATCAGATGCTTAAACGTTGTAAAAAAGAAAAAAATATAAATGTTTAAACCTAATATGTTTTTCTCTCGCTTTCTTCGTTTAATTAAAAAGCTTTAAATAACATTTAATTATTTCAATAGTTATTTTCATAGTAAGTTAATTAAGGTATTGGTTTACTCTCAAAAGAAACTTTCACTTAATCTTGATCCTTGAATGGTTTAAATGTAAATTATATGTATATGCATGTTATCTAAATTCTTAGTCTTTTACATTCTACAGAATAGTAGTTTTACGAAAAAATGAGAAGACATCTACATTTAAAGTGTATTTTTTTTTTAAATATTTATAACGATATATATGTAATCCTTTCAATAGCAAATATTATGTTGGTTAAAGAAAAAAAAAATGCTTCATTAGCTTCAATCATGTTTTTTTTTGTTTATAAAGATTAGTGCAAGCATATGCAATATGCTGTCATATTTTGAATTCACTATATACTAATTGAAATGCAAAATACTATGTTCAGAAAGAAAAAAATAAAATCTGAACTTTTTTCTTTCTTTTATACCACTTTCTACTTCTTTTAATGTCGTTAGAGATGTTTAAAATTTTTTTAACTCAACTTTTTTCTTGCTTACCCAAAATGCTATAAAATTTAAGTAAAATTAATTTATATTCCATTCGGACCGAATGAGTTGACTACCGATTCTGTATTAGATGTTGTTGTTGTTGGTACTGTGCTCGATGTTGCCGAAATAGAACCCCCGACCCCGGATTTCAAAGAAAATTTTTCTAGTTTTGCAATTATGTGCTTGCCATAAGTGTATTTGCGCAATGAATTCATGTGTGGTCGTATTTTATGCAGTAATGTTTTACGCTGAGTAGGTTCTGATACATCTATCATCTTTTGGACAACATAATTTGCATATTGATCCTTCATCATTACTTGAAGTCCACTGGACATGATAAATAAAACAAAAAAAAAGTATTATTATCTTCACACCATTTAAAGGGATTTAGAGATCATAACTTTAACTGTACTTACGTATCATTGAACATGCAAACCTCGTCAATCAACATATTGCGTTCAGCTCTAGTTGCATGTGTTACACACTTTTCAACTACGTTCGAAGCGAATTTATGCTGTGACAAAGTTAATACTTTTCCGAGAACTGCCTTAATAATCGCAGATTTATCTTCAGGCTTTCCATGTTCTAAAACATACATCAAAGAATAAGAAAATGATAAAAATAATAATCGTAAGCATTTATTTGAGGAAGTAAAAGGTTAATGTTTAATTTATTACCAAGAACATGTTGAATTACGTAATTTCCATATTGATCTTGTATCAATTTTTCAGTATTTATATGTAGTTCTGACAAAATGGGATTGGTTTGTTCAGATGTACAGTGTTCTAGAATCCTTTGAATAACTCGGCATCCATATGGATGAGTGCTTAACGTAAATATTTGTCCATTAAATGCATTAATTACAAATTGTAATGCATTTGATTCGACACATTCTATGCATTTTTGAACAACATGATTCCCATTCTGATCTTTTACACCTATGAATAGATGAAAAATAGTTTTAATTTATTAAAAAAATTACAATAGTCCCCGTGATATTGATCGAGGGATTTCAGCGCATTTTTGACGCAGCGATCAGTATTTTTTTTAACAACAAAATCTAAGTCAATGAGCAAATAGCACCAAAAGTTTGCCATTTGCAAAGCTTCCAAACATTAGGTACATTTAAAAGATTTTGTATTTCAGCGGTTATTTTCAATTGCATGAAATTTTTTAATTATTTTATTTTCACTTGTGCATAGTTTTTCAAAAATCTAATTCTCATTTTCTTTTCTATTGGTTAAACTGTGAATTATGATTACATCTGCACTCAAATTACTTAGCTATGGCTTGAGAAATTCATGGTTTTAGTTTTAATATTTGGTAGTTTTTTTTGGAATTGTCTCCAAATTACTCTGTTTCACTTATGAAATTTTTCGTAGAATCCAAATTGCAGCTTAACTAAGGCTTCCACAAATATGATTTTGACATCGTTTTGAAGCTTTTACTTTAAGCTATAACTTTGTATACTTAGTATTACTGGAAATTTTACCACCCTAAAGATATTAATGAAAACATTTTGGAAATTTGGGCGAAAAAATTCATGTGAAACAGAGTAATTTTTCGTAGAATGTAAATAATTCTTTAATTAACCATTTTTAATATGTTTGGGTGAAAACAATATGTAGATATCGGTAAAATCTACTATTAAATACATGAAACATGGGGATTAATGCAACTGATAAAGAGAAATATAGATTTGGAGACAAATTTGTAGAAAAAATCATTCGTAGAATCGCCCATAATTAACAAAATTCAAATATTTAACGGAAGAAATAAATTTAGATTTCCGAGTGAACGAACGAAGTTTCAAAAATGCGTAAAAAACAAGACAATAACTATTATACAATGAAATCTTACACTTTAAGACATGTCCTTCAAGTTCCTTAACGATTTCTTGTTGTTGTTCGCTAGGGATGCTTTCCAGAGCTTTTTGAATAACTCTACACCCATACATTTGAAGTGCAAGATTCAGGACATTGCCTTTTACTTGTGATGCAAGTGCAGAACGTTGCTCTTGAGTTCCATATTCGAAGAACTTTTGAATTACATAATTTCCAAAGACATCAGTCATCAAGCTATATGCTGAGCTGATAATTTCATTGAACACCAATTGCTTTTCTGCTGCAGTAGCTCTTTCAAGTTTTTGTTGAATGAATCGAGAACCGTGTTGATCTTGTGAGAATTCAACAATATGATTAGAGAGATCGCGAAGTTGAAGATTCGGATAACGTTGATTGCGAAATTCTTCAAGTAATCGAGAACGTCCTTTGTTTTCTGCATTTGCTACATTATTGGATGCTGTATTGGGAATTGCGACCGGAATATTTGATGGGTTCTGTGAGGAACGAATGCCACCACCACCACTATTTAACTTTGAAAATAGTGAATTGCTCGAACCAAACATTGTATTTGATGCATTTGCCGAAGTTGAAGTAGGTAAATTACCAACTGGTAACTGTCCAATATTTCTATACTTTGTCTCTGCACCCGGAGCTCTATTAATTATATTCGCTGGAGGTGGTGGCGTCAATGGAGCACTTATGCCCACTGGTGAGCTGCTCGATGCTCCTAATGTTCCATTGAATGCTGTAGGCCATTTTCTTATTGAACTACCAGTCATATTTCCAGAGCTATACTCTAACGATGGGCTAAAAGCTGACGTATTTCGATCGAAAGAATCTCTTCTTGTTGTCAAACCGGTGTTTAGTTGAAGACCTGCAACAGAACCATACATTAATCGTCTCTCATATTTTTGCTTTCATTATTTTCTTATCAATTAATATTTTTTTTTCGAAAGCATTTATGATTAAAATGATTTTTTGTGAGTAGTAGTAATTAAGAAGTACCTGGACAAGGACTGTTCAATGAATTGAAACCTGCGTTCAGATTTTGAAATCCTCCGACTATTATGTGTAAGTTTTAATTATAAATGTTATTAGTATTTACATTAATATCATCATTATACATTAGTTGAACAAAAATGAAAATGTGTTAGTAATTAATGAACTAAATTAAATTAGGTATTATTATAATTTTTGAAAGATGTAGGAATTGGTAGAAATTACAAATAAAAAAGAAACAACAGTAAGTAAGATAAGACTAATGAAAACCAGAGTAATGTTTAGTAACACATGATAATTATTTCATTCAAAAAAATGAAGATAAAAAGTGGTAAATTGTTAATCTCTTACCTCCAACATTGTTATTATTTTGTTGCGAGTAAATAGTTTGCGGCGTACCTTGTTGTGCTGGCTGATAGATTTGCGGTGGTCTCGGAGCTGTACCTGGCACTAAAACTGGAGCAGCAACTGGCGCAGGGCTAACGAGTCTCATTGGTGTTCCTGTTCGATGCCCCATCATATTGATTGCACAGCCATTCTGATCATAAAATGTTGGCTGTAAAACCTATTAGAAGAATTAATTACATATGTTACAACATTTGTACAACAAATGATTCTGATTATGTTTAAGTTTTATTTTATATTATTATAATCATCATTTCTATTATTATTATTATTGTGTTGACGTCATGAAGTGAAATTATGGAAATAATAATAAATTAAAATGAAATATTTTTGACGCATTTCTTTAAAGTGAGTAACTAACGTTTCATGTTTAATAGAATTTTTTGTATTTCATTTCTTTCTACATAAAAGAAGGGCAAAAAGAAAGAAAGAAACGATACTTAGTGTGATTTACATTTCACGAACAAAATTACAGAGCTGCCGAAACGAAATAGCGCGTGTTAAATATTATAAGGAGACGTAATATAGTGAAACAAATAAAAACGTCCAAAAAAATAATACAAGGACAACAAAAAACCTCATGAAAAGAAATGAACAAAAAAAAAATCCAACCTATATATTTATATATGTATATACACTGAATTAATATTAAAAGAAAAATTTACAGTAATTTATAAAAGTTACGAATAACAATAAGAAAGAATCATGGATCATTAATATCATATTATATTCTATGTATACTATTCCTTGATGAATTTATAGCGGAGCAACTCAATTTATGCATTTTACAATTATTATTAAGTTGTTTCATTATAACGATTACTTACGAAAGGCTGATTTTCAGCTCCTTGTGATGGCGTTAAAGGTCTTCTCGGCTGTGTCCCTTGTTGTGGAATCAAATTTGCTGGATAAACCCATGGAGGAACTCCATAATATGAAGGTGGAGCTAACATTGTTGCCATGAAAGGATTTCCATCCTGGCTTGGCATCATATAAGGAGCAGCTTGTGCTTGTGCCGCATATGCAGCATTTTGTTGAGCCAAAAACTGCTGTTGAGAAGCAGTCATCGGCAGAGGTGGCAAAGGTTGTCCATTTGTTGTATTAGTCAAAGCGGGATTTTGAGATCGTAGCAATTGCTAAAAATATACCATTGAAATTCATTAATCATTGCATTAAGTAGATCTTTTAGTATTTCAAATCATTATCATTTCGCTATATGGTCTCATTTTATCAACGAGGAAAATAATGAAATAACATCAGGAAGCATAAAAAAATAAACTGGTGAAATATTAAAATTATGATATTAATAATGAAAAGCTTAACAGTTTCTTCACCTTCAAAAGAAAGTTTTTCTTTTTCTTTTGTTACTTTTTTTTTGATACTTCGTATATACGCAAGTTTTCTGCATTTTACTAACTATTCAAGTGTGGATAATTATCCGCAAAGTTTACCACATTGAATAATTAGAAACTACTTAGCTTTCAATTTTCGACTTTAGCTTCAAATCAATAAATTTGATATTTTTCTGTATTTTTTCAAGCAAGTCTTGTTATTTTATAAATTTGTTGTAAATTGTTTTTCCTCAAAAAATAACAGCAAAGGAATTTTTTTTCTTTCTTTCATGCTTTCGTTTTTATTTTTTTACTTTAATACTAAAACATTTAGGTTGCGTGACTTGAAGCTGTGATTCCCCCTTGAATAAGGTGCTAGACTCATGCTTCTTTAAATAACACAAAAAGTTTTAATTTGCATTATTGGGGTGAGATGTATTTCATGTGACTTATTTTAGTAAAAATTCTTATCACCTCCACTATATAATTAATAATCTAGTAATTTCGAAAAGAATGTCTACCACGAAAAAAGAAAATACCCCAACTCTTATATTTTTGTTGTAATGCAGAAGGTGAAAAAGTAGAATCATTTATAGTGCTTAAAATGTATGTATAAATGAGTCCTGAACATAACAAAAAAAAAGTAAAGCAATTTTCATTTTCGATCGCAAGTCTATGTACGAAAAATATCGATTTGTTTACTAGCCATAATATGTTTCTTATATAAATAGCAATGTTTACCCCTATTCTTACATGCTTTTCATTACATTAATATTTGTAAGTGTTAACTTTTCGTCGCTATTATGGAAAAACTTTGTTAAAGAATATGCATTATTGTGTCACTTAATTCATGATCAAAAGAGAACATGACAATGTTTCTTTTTTTTTTGTTTCTGTAAGTAGCTAAATGTTTGTATAGGTTTGTGTTACAATAAAATAAAACACACTCAATGTTTTCGCCTATCTCCTCAACGATTTTAATCATGTTTTTAAAAAGAATCAGACCGAATGATATTTTAATATCATTTCTTTGGTATGCTCATTATCTTCAGCGAGAACTTATTTTAAATATGTATGTGTATGTTTTTTTTTTATATTATATGAAAAATCCTTCGAAGGAGTGGTGCCATTTATTACCTTAATATGGCTATATAAAGGTGTGTCCTAGCTTGCATAAACTTTTGGAATGATTACGTTCTACATTCAAATTAAAGTAGAATATAAAAAGGAAATTGTTTGCAAGTTCTGGCGATTCTTTGGAAGTAAAAGGATCATTTGCCGCGAAAAGTGTTATAAATTTTCTTCTTTCATCTGTGAGTTATGACGAGTACTTTCATTTTTTTGTGCAATTAAAATATTTGCGCTAAATTGCGAAACCATTTTTAAAAAAATATCAAAAATATGAAAAACAGGAAATTTTAAAAAGTATTCAAATTCACAAACAAAATATAAAAGCTACGAAACGTTTAAGTTATTTTAATGACTTCATTTTATGTGCAAAATGTGAATTATTCCCTCTTAAACGCATACTTTTTTTCTCAATTAATTAATAGACACTCTGATTCAGTGGTTCCAAACAGATTGTTACGACAAATTTAAGTCCAATAAGAACTCAAACTATTTTATTTTAAAGTTTTGTTGAAAACAATAAATTCAAAAACTTCTCAACTTCAAAAAATAAACTATCTCAATCCTAAAATGTAAGCTTGTGTGGCACAAGTTAAAAAAGTGTATGAAGCACTGATCAAAATTAGCAGGCACTCTATGATAAGTGCTAAAAGTCGTTCAAATTATTTCATTGAAAAAAAAACTCTTTGAAAAAACCCTGCTCTTCAAGTTGCATTTTAATTATTGATCCGACGCATATTACAAAATAATGAATATATAAATGAGATACATCCGACATCTTCATTTCCATTTGACAATTCAAGTAATTTAATGAATGGAGATAGTAAGCAACATATGTATCAGAGAAAAAAAAAAAAAATCGATTTTGATGTTCATATGTGCTGGTATACTTTTGTACACAATATAACTTCCTATTGTATATTCGTAAATCAATTTTTATATTTTGTCTTGTTATCTTATTATATACTTGTGCCGACAGTATTATTAGGGTTTGTGGAAGACATGCTTGACAATGTGCATGCATCGATATTAAAATAATATTTAATAATGAAATGATTCCTCTTCATTTGTAAGTATGCTCAACTTTTATAATGATTATTATTCTTGAAGAGCCCGTTATATAATCGGTCAAAATAACGGTACACATTTTTTCTTCTTTATATTCGCATTTAGTTGTTCTCATTTTCTCATTTTACTTACACTTCATACAAATAACCATTTTCAAATGAACTTTCTTTCTGGTATACGATCCCAGCAATTTTTTTTTATTTCACTCTTTACTGTTCTTGCAAAGCAGATTATGATTCTACAATAAATTGACTTTTTGCCTAGTAGTAGTACAACAGCCAACAAGATCACCACCTTTTTGTTTTTATTTTAAATTTATTTTTCTCAAAACAAAAAAAAAGTATTTTGTAGCAAGACGTTTAACTTTTCAAACATATTCTAAAAAGATAATTATCTATTCTGGTGTAATTTGCTCACTGTACGTTCGTCTTTATGATCTTGATTTAAAAATTTTTAAAAATAGTAATTCCTCATTGTATTACAAACACGTTATTCTTCATTTTTCAATTTTTTTTCTTTCTTTTTCTCGGTTTTTTTTTCATAAATTTAGTCAAAAGAAATTTGTGATGAAAACCGGGAAAGGAAAAATTATTCAAATAATAACCAAAAAATGTGTATATATGTAATAGATTCAAGATTCATGAGATATTATAAGCAATGAACTTTACTTTAAAATTGATTTATACATTAGTTAATTCACAGTTACACTTACAAGTTGTTCCTTAATCTCTTTGCTATAAACTGGCGAAAGCCATTGATGTAAACCCAGAAATCTTTTTTGTACTATTTTTAAGGTTGGAGCACCTTGTGCATAAGGTCCACCTAGTGCTGCTGTCATTTGTGTTCCCTCTAAAACAACCATTTTCACATCGATATTTAAATAATAGCTCTATCAGTCCATATGTTTTATAAAGGTCACTTAGGAATATTATCTTATGTCTTTCTTCTTATTTAAAGTTATAGTTTTAAAACTATTAAAGGCAAGAATATTGTATTGAAGCAATAATATATATCAGTAAATGATGACTACACTTTTCTTTTTAAGTATGTAACGTTTTTTTTTTTTGATAATTCATAACAATTGTCTAGCACTCTATATTTGAAGATCATAATATTCTAATGTAAACTTCACTTATATAAAAATGTAACATTTCTAATATACATCTATATCACATTCAAATAAACTTAGGCCACTTATGTTTGTTATTTATTTGTTCATGTTTTTTTTTTAATATTATTTGTTCTTGCTTTATGTCTTGACTCTTAAGTTATGAAAGCTATTAAATTCTCTCTAATTGCGTTAAATTTTGTGCCATATAGTGTCTCAATTTTACGAATAATTCTTTTGAAAAAAAATCATCTCAATTTTTTGACGTTTCTGTTTTGAAGTAAAGAAAAAATAAATAAATAAGTATCTTTCTCTTCCTTTATTTTGTATATCACATTCAATTTTTTTCTGCTGCTTTTTATCATACATTCATATACTTTCGAAATGAGGTCACTACAATAGAATTTTTCAGTCCATCAACTTTCTTTTGTCGCTTTTTATTCCCAATTATACAAAAATAATAACACGTTTATGACGTAGGAAGTTTAAGGGACATCGATCATTAAAACTTATATATTTCAATAAAAATAAGCTATATAAAAGTTGCATAAAAAATAGACTTAATGTATACTTAGATTCCTCAAGATTCTTTCGTTCCAACCACTATAACAAATTTCGGTTTTCAACATTTCTTACTCTTTTCTTCTTCGTAGAAGTATATCCACTTATACATGTGTGTATATTTTCACAAGAAGTTTCAACATTACAACAATGAAAAAAAGAAAAACAGTTAAAATATGTACATTTTCATATATGGCTGAGCGGTTCGATGAACTCTCTGTAGAAAATTATACAAACTTTAATCATTTTTCATACTTTTTTTTCCATTGAGTAAGTGAAGCAAATATTCTTCTTTGAAATAGAATAGATTTGAAAACTTGTATTCTTATTTCACTGATGTGAAACAAAAGAAAATGAAATGCAGAACTGTAGCTTATGTATTATACTATAAAAGTTCTTCAAATATGGAAGTTCTCTTTTTCGTTATCATTGTCGATGAATTTTTTTCTCCCTTTTTCCACTTAGATAAGAACATTCTGAACACATTAGTTCTTTTTTTTTTTTGAAAGGAAGTCCTGTGTATTTTACGCAGTTTTTATGACAAATACGATAAGAATTTCACTCGAATACAAGTATCACACATTATTTATCACAAAATAGTTCACTTATACATTTACGATCATAATGATTTTACAGAATTTTTTTCAGATTCAGCAAATTATCAATGACTACCGTACGTCTTGAAAGAAGAAAAAAAATTACAGTTAAGTGACTAAAGAAAGAAAGAAAGCGATGGAGAGAATAAAAAGAATGTGACATACAAAATAAATCCGAAATTAATAAAGTTCAAAGTTATATTCTGTTTTGTTGTTTTCATTAATCATTAATCAATATAATTGATAACAATCATCACACCATTAATATTACTGCTTTAATAAACAGTATTGATAACTTTTTTAATTCAATGAATTATAAGTCTCGGAAAATCAATTGCCGAGACTTATTCGTCACTTCAGAAATTCTTTTGCAATATTTACTTTTCTTTAATAATGAAATAATAAATTATTCACTCATTTTCTTCAAAAATATTAATTTAATCATTCACTTCTTAATTTCTAGCACTTTAATTTGCTTTTAAATATGTGGCTAGTTTCAAATTCAATTAAAACTAATTAATGAAATAGTAATAAAAAGAATAATGAAGACTTGCACGATACACTTAAAGTCTTTTCTTCGTAAACGCTTTCGTGACACTGAAAGAGCTGAAGTCAAGTTAGAAATAAAACACTTTTTACAAGAGTATAATACGAACGAACTGTAAAATTTCTCTCATTCTCTATTTTTTCACAATTACAATGCTTTCAACGTTTTCACAGCTCTACAGCGAAACTGTATGCGGACAGAGGTTACTGAGCGATGATTAAGAACTAAAAAATGTTTAGTTTCGTTGTGCATGGAAATCCTTTAATTTTCTTCATAGTTATATATATATTTTTTTTTAGATTTTCTCGAAAAGATTAATTATGCGGATTCAATTAATTTACATGGAATAATTATTGCGTTTCAATTGGATTGCTTTTGTCCATACATAGAGCCCGATATAAAAGATTAAATTATTATGCTTAGTTCCAATAGACTTTCTTTCTTTCTTTTTTGAGCACACTTTATCACTCATTCTCTCTCTTCTTCTCAGATTTGAAAAGAGTGAAAATGTATTACTCTCACTCTCTCCCTCTCTCTCTTTACAGCTTACAAGTACGTATAGCATGCATATTGTAGTTGTATGCAATTCTACTATATTTAATAGAATAGATATTTTATATATAACTGTAATCTCACTTCTTAATTCTTTATTGCGTTATCAAATATTGTTTATGTATTCATCATCACTTTACGACTCTTTTGTTGATGATATTAGACATGCATTCTGACTTTCTTTAAAGACATGTCGAGACAATATGATAAACCATATTAATTCTATTCCATATTATTTCCAACTATTAAAAAATTGTACATTCCTTAATTTTATTTTAATAATTAATCGATTGTATAAACCCCTATTAAACATTTTTTTTAATTCTTCGAAGGAGCTTTCGTACAAGACTAAATAAAAAGCAACGAAATACTTTACTTTTTCTGTTTTGTTTTGTTTATTTATGTATCCAAAAATAATCCCTTATATTTTTTTTTGTCATATAAAAACACATAAAACAAGTTATGTGGACGAAATATGTACTGTATTCGTGTATAGAAACATTATGAATGCAAATGTCGCACTATAAATGCCGACAATAACAATCAGCACAAAAAAGTTTGGAGTTATTCTGAGCAAATGGTAAAAGTTTAAAGGATGAGTTATGGATAACGTAGTAATGAAATTATAAAAAAAATAAAAAGTTTTGCGGATTAAGGATGTTATTTTCTTTTTTTTTTCATGAAAATGTGCGAAAATGCAAAAAGTTAAATATTAGTGTTATGGATTTTTACGCACCTCATAATTATGTTGTTGTTGCTGTTGTAGTATGTTTGCTGGAGAATCGTGACTTTGTCCTACCATTGGATTCTAAACGAGAAATAAAAGATTAGAAATGTGTTTTTTGTTGATTTTTTTTCGTAGAGAAATTGGAGCTTACCTGAACCATTCCGCCATTCAATATATGATGACTCATATGTTGTGGATGAAAAGATGAAGATCCCATTTGTTGCTGATCATGATTATTTAACATGTGTTGCATCATTGGTTGTGAAAATCCACCAACATTAATGCCTTGTTCAAGTCCAAAAGAATTTCTTGCTAAATGCTCTTCTGCTGGAGAAGGCTGACGAGATCCAGGAGTTCGACTAAGCACAAATAAACTAATACAAAATACAAAAATTATAAATTATGCATTAAACTTACTTGAAGCCTTTGTCGTCATCAATTCCATTTGTTGTTCCATTAGAGTTGGGGTCATCTTTCTTCAATCCATTGGTTTCAAAAGGAGATGCAATTTCTTTATCGTCGTTACCCTATATTTTAATAAAAATTTATTGTGTTGATACATGAATAGATTATGAGTAATTTATACTCACTTTAACTTCGTCAATTTTTAAATTTCTCAATCTAGAATCTAACGCTAATGGACTTTCTTTGTTGGTTGGCGAGCCTCCCAAAACATATTCAACCATTTTTACACCTAATCCGCCTGTCGAATCGCGAGGACTAAAAATAATATTTCTTTATTGAGTAATTTTGTTTTACAATTAATTTTAATTTTCATTAAATTACCTTAATATTCCAGTCATGGTGTTATCATTTCGTCGTGGAATTAATCCACTATTATCTTGTGTTGACCACATTTGCTGCTCCTTTGTCCAAATAGCTCCAGATTGAGGCTCACTTTTTGGCCACATTTGGTGCTCATTGCCTTGCAAAGGCATTTGCAAAGGAGCCAGTGGATTTGTTGTCTTTATGTCCGATTTGCTATCCCACAATTTCTTCGTAGCAGACGAAGTTATCTGAAATTAAAACATATTAATTAATCCAATGGCAAGACATATTTATTTATTTGAGTGGCATTTTTTTCGACTTACATTACTTCTTGATGGTAAGTATTGATTTTGTAGCTGATTGAGATGATGCGGTGGAGGAGCATGTTGCTGATTCAAGTAAATATATTCAGAAGGGCCTTTTTGTAATCCATTCATGGGATTCATCATATTATGATCATACATCGGAGGCGGACCAGGCTGAACACCATGCTGATGATGGCCTGAATTGTTCATATTCATTGTCTGACTGAGCATAGTCGATGGATTTAAATGATTAGATTGAAGCTGATTTGGTATTTGTGAAGGGTGATGATTAAGCATAGGTGGAGGCTTAATAGCATTTTGCTGATTTTGATTACCAAACGGTGGTTGTTGTTGTTGTTGCTGTTGCATAGTCGGTTGATATATTGGATATTTCCACTTTTCTTGATTCTAACAAAAACAATGAATATAAAAACATGTATAATACATAGATTCAATTACCCAATAATAGTAAAACTTACATCGATTATCTCTTCGGTTCCTGCCCATCGCTTAGGTACAAAAGCCGCAGGAAACTCATTCTCTTGTGAAGGATGAAAACCATAACCAACAGCAGCATCGTCTTGCGAAGTTCGAATTTGCGGACGATTACTTGAGTCAGAGTTTTCTTCGTTTCCTAGAAGTTTCATTCCAGAATTCTTGCCTTCTTAGGGTTTTCTGATAGTTTCTAAACAAATACAGTAAAAAGAGATGTTATTGTTGTTGCCCCATAATACAAATGAATCAAATGAAAAGAACAAAAAGAAAAATAAAAAGAAGAACAAAAAAAAACTGCTCAAGTTCTTTCGGCAAAAAAGCTTATCCTTTTTTTAAAAGTATTAATTTTACACTTTTTTCGCAATATTGCTTACATTTTTCAATCAATATGCTATACATAAGTGCTTTATTAAATACTAATCATTATTTAAAACTCACATAAACTATTTTTCACTTAAAATTTCGTAAAAAATTAACATTTGTCTGCACAAAGTCAATGCATTATTGGAAAAAATTCAATGTGTCTGTGACATAGGGGATAATTTTACTAGCATGTCACTCGACATTCAATGTCTGTTTGGGAATTTTTTATCTTAAAAATTTAACTTAATTCATATCAATCGAATCAGATAGTTTATTTTCATGACTTAAACTATAAATCCAATGAATTTGGATAAATTAGACAAAGCTAGTCATAGACATGTTAAAAATGTCTGAACTGGACGTAAAGTATGGATTGTTTTAAAAATGGTGGGTTCTTTTTCTCTTCTTTCTTTTATCTTTCGGCAAATATAAATTTTAAGGAAATTACTTAAATTACAGCCTAATTGTTAGGAAAATGAATAAGAATTGAGAGTGACTTACCTATTTTTATTTAATGCTCTTTAATATGAAATTTAAACGTTTTATATATGAATAAAACATAAAATTTAAAGTCAAATTTATGCGAGGTAAAATGAAATAGGAAAAAAGTTCTAAACAAGCCAAATTTTTTTTTTAAAATGTTCTTTATCTCTTTTTCACTTAATTTAAAGCTTTAAACATGAATACTTCAAAACGTTGTTGTTCTAGCAAGGTAAATTTATTGATTAAACTATTATTAATTGTGAGAAATTATGATATTTCAGTCAAAATGCAGGAGAATTTATTTACACCGATAATATTTTATTTACAATAAACTAGTTGAAGCACCCGTCAGCTTTTTTTTCTTGAATTCAAATCATTTCGAAAATCTTTTTATCCGTTAAAAAAATTCATCACTCTTATATCGCGTCTCTACCTTTCTTAAAATTATATTTTTGTTTTAAGTCACGTTTGTTAATTTGATGTATGCTTCAATGTCTGTTAGAGTGATAAATGATGCTAATAGTTCTGATAAATTTGTGCAAGAAACTTTCGAGCATGTCAAGTTTTTCGATGGATATTCTCGTTATGCTGCGGTCTTATTTTCAATCCTATTTTGAACGTTTAATTCCTTAAAATTCAAACCAGACACTATGAAGATACAAGACAGAAAAAGTTGAGTTTGACTCAAGTCAAGATGGACACGCAAATGTTAAGCGATGTACATTAATTTGAATTTTAATTGCAGTTCTATTATTTCTTGAGTATGGAACCTAATATGTAAACATTCATTTTAATATGTGTGCACATTAAATTACATAGCAATTGGGTGTTTTTTGTCAAACTCAAACTAAAGGTGCATGTGCCAAAAACAATGTGCAGTGATATTCAAAAATCGTAAAAGTCAGATTTTCATATTTTTATGACGTTTTTTATTTTTTATTACAAACCATATGTCTTTAGAGAAGTTAAAAGGTTTTGCTATCTTTACGTAAATTTTGATTTCAGGAAAAAAAGGATGCAATGTAATCTCTATCGACAACTTCCTTCCATGATTTTTTTCACCGTCCACGAAACAAATTATAGATGATTGATCAAATTAATATACGAACTTGTAAATTAAGTCTTGCTTGTTTTAAATAAAAGTATTGTTTTTAAGGTATGTAAAATTTTTATTTATATTTTCTTGTGTTCTATTACATGGATTACATAAATGAAGTTTAATGTGAACACAAAGTAACTGTCGATTGGCAAAAACAATCAATTGATGAAACAAAAAAATCTTGATTTTCATATTTCTTTTTTTAAAAAAGCAGCAAGTATCATTGATTTAATTTCTACAAGACTAGAGATATATTATTTTTTTTTTGTTTTGTTCATTTTTCTTCTTATATGAGTGATGCTAAAAAAAATTCGGAATGGTTTTCATCTATTCTTCTCATCTTTGTTATACAAAAGCCTTTATTACTTTTCCAATTTTGTAAAAGATTATTAATTAATATTATCATACTTTTTTTCTTCTTTAATAACTTGCAAACGCTATGGCATACTTGAATGAATGAATGATGATTTCTTCGTATTATCTAGATTAATTATGATTAAATATAAAATATTTTGCGAACAGTTCAAATTTTTTATCACTTATATCTAAAGTTTTTTTTGTTTTTATTTTTATTTCCCTTACAACACTTTTATTCATTTCTCTTGAGATTCGCATCTACGATTAATTACTAGTTACTTTTTCCAAATTCTCAAGAACATTATAATTTTTATGATGAACAGAATAGCTAATGCAAATATGAGTAGCTTTTAAAAGAAATTCACACATACTTATTCTTATAATATTTACTATTTATACGGCATTTTGCACTTTAGCTGTACTTCTCATATTTCTAGTTTAAACTCAATTTGTTTCATGTATTTTTTGGTAAAAAAGTTATGTTTTATCATTTTCTGCGTGTTTATCTTATTTCTTCAATCCTTTGAATGGATCGAATTTATTGAAGGAACTAAAGATAAATTTCAGCATCGAATTAAAAAAGTCATTTCTTGTTTAGCTTGCAAATTTTAAAACACAATTAGGTATTATTTGAAATATTTGATAGAAACATTTAGAAATATTTTTGTCAATTATCTTTCTTTTCTCATGTATAGAGTATAAATATTAAACCTATGTTTTATAGAAATTTTCTTTAAATATCAAAAATTAGATGGTTGTTTTTTTTATCAAGTTTCAAAATGAAAATCTATCCTTAATAATTATGAACTTTATATGAAAGAGTTAAATTATTAAAATATTCCAAAAATATTTTCTATTGACGGTACATAGATAGTTTGTTGTATAAAAAGGTGTTAGGTATATAGAAATAATCAAAAAAAAAAAGAATAAAACTTTTGGTTGCTGAATTGTGTTGCTGCTGCTGTTTAAAAAAACTTACTTAAAAATATATTTTTTTTCTTCTCACGTTTTTAGGAAGGAGAATTTTCAAAGGAGCTTTTGTGCAAATTAGCAAAATCTACTAGAGCCCGGTGCAAAAATTCATATGCATTTACCGAATCAATCATTTGAGCTCGTTGTGTTCGAAGTTTTTGTGTAATTACTCGTATATCAACTCTTTTCTCTAAACGTAATTGTTGAACCAAAATGCACATTGCGACAAATATTGAGCTACGATCAGTTCCTTTGCTACATTGAAAGAGATAAAGGAAATGATTAAGAATAAATGAGACAAAAAAAGGTAAACTTAAACTTACCAGCAATGAACGAGCATTGGTTTTGGTGTATTATCTTCGTCAATTCTTAATTGATGATGATTTTGAGATTGGTGCACTATTTCTAAGATTCCGCGAGTAACTTCTGGCACTTCGCCGTCGACCGTTGGCCATCCATTGTATTGAAAATGTGTAACATTAATTGTATCATTTATTTTGCAATTTGTAACTGAAAATTCTCTCTTTGTGTAATATGGACAACTTTCGCTTTGAACATACTTGACTAAAATGTGATCATATTGAATCTCATCATCAGCCCAATATCGTGGACATTTATTCTCCGTTGTACCAATTTCTGACATCATCACAATTGTCGGTATGCTTTGTTCTGAAACCATCCTCCAGAAATCAGATATTGTGCTCTCTAATGGATCTTGTGCAATAATAAAGGATTCATGATTATCATAGCCTTCCATAAATGAAGCATTAATGTACGTGGAATGATCTCGGCCAGGAATTGGAGTTAAAATTACTCGATTTCTATCGAAAGGAATAATTTCTTCACTACGATTTTTTGCTAAATTCTCATCACCGCTTCCTACAGCACATGTTTTCTTAATATCATCTTGAATCGATCTAATTTTATCGTATTGTTGCTCCAATTTTGATTGCTCCTTGCTATCACTAGATCGCTGCTTTAAACTTTCTACTGCGGGAGCTAAGCCCTTATATCGCAACTCTGTGTCTCCGAAATGTGCTACATCAAGCAATGCTCGATATAAAAATATATATTGTTTCTGTCAATTTAAAAAAAATAAAATACATGATATGACATTTATGACTAATCGGAAAAGCATCGAAAATGTATATTATTTTAATTCTTACCAATGATTGAACCAAATAATTTCTTTGATGGCGCATATCGCATATTGTATTAAAAATAGAAGCCTGATTTTCCTCGTTCATCTGTTGAATTAGTGAATCTAGAGCCACTAATGTTCCAGTTCGTCCAACTCCTAATTATTATCATAATAAATAATTATTTCAAAACAATTCAAGTTCATTGATTAAATTTTACCTGCAGAACAATGTATAAGTAATGGTCCACGTTGAACGGAATAGTCTGAATTGATAGTTTTAATGAATTTCAAAATTCCATAAGGATGCTCTGGTGCTTGAAAATCTTTCCAAACTAAATAATGGTATTGAGTTATATGTCTAGATGGCTCGTCTGAGTTAGATTCCATATCAGAATTGGCATTTCTCTTGATTATCTATTTTAATTTAAGATATAATCATAGAATGATGAAATCATAGAGGTTTAATTAATTTAAGCTTACCTTTAGATTTCTAACGAGATAATCCGAATAGCGATGTTCGCTATCAAAATGAACTGTAATGTCTCCGAATTGGACTGTCTCAGAAATTCTTTCTGGCCAGTATTTGGCACATTTTGTTTTATTATATTCTTCGAGATTAGTGAGCATTATAATAATTTCCAAGTGTTGCTCATAAACCATTCTCCAAAAGTCATTGACTGTACTATCCATCGGTCCTTGTGCACAAATAAACTTTTTCCTCTCTTTATATCCAATAACGAAATTTGCATTTATATAATCGCTGCCAATAATTCCATTTAAGGATGATAACTTTACTCGTGTTTGATCATATGACTTAATATCTGGATAGCGATTTTTATAGACATTCTCTTTCATGTCTCCAGAACGAGAAGTACGATCCGTAAAGCGATCGGGGAGCATTTCAAATTCATGTTGAAAGCCATAATCAGAATCTTTATGACGATCTGTGTAAGCTTGAGGAAGATCATTTTTCTGAATTGGTGGTAAATCAGGTGGTTTCGAAACAGTATTGAGTGAACGATGTTGATGATGATTTGCACGACCGCCATGACATAAAAGCCTTAATGAATCAGTTAAACTAACCACTTCATTACCTTGCATAATGTGCTTCTTTTGATAGCGATGTAGCAAGCATAATAAAAAGAATAGTGAAATTACCAAAACAATTAATCCAGCAAGTAAATATGTAATAGCCATTAACATATCATTATTTTCAATAGTTTCCGACGGAACTGGGGGTTTTGGTGATAATGGAGAAAAGTAATCGCTATATATTGACAAGGTCTTATCATCCATATCCTCATTTTCTACGACGACTTCTATGAAGCCAGTATAATTACTTTGAATATCCAAAGGCCCATCATATAGATCAACATTTTCTGAAGATTTTTCAGCTGCATGATTTAGAGATAATATATTAAGTTGTTTTGGCTCAAACTGGTCATGTCTTTTCCTTCGACTTTCATTATCCTTAATTTCAATTTTCTCCTCTTTCTCGTCATTTGCAGACACATTCTTATTACTTTCCGATTCATCAACTTTGTCATCTTCATCAGCAGCATTATTATTATTATTATTATTGTTAATATCAATAGAGTCTATGACAATTTGTGCCTTCTTTCTGGTTATATTCATTAAGCATCCACTGCACTTGTTACTAAAACTAGATTTGGTGTAAATGTGATGTTTTCCACTTCCAAGTAATACTTCTGATTTATAATGATTACTTGAAATAATATCAGCAATGTATGCTCCAAAAGCAGAGCTATTATCATTGTGTGCCTCATTAAATGTTATGATGTCTAAATCATCAGGTTGTTGCTCTATGTTAAAATGATTGTTGATTTTTATCATGTAGATTCGATAACAACAAATTTTGCCATTTCGTTCAGAGACTCGAGGTAAGAATAGTTTAAAAACCCAATTATACTCTTCAGTTAAATGTTTTCCAAAGATAGTTTTTCCAATTTGATCTGGTACTGTTGGAGGCATCGTACAATTTGCATATCTTTTATCACCAGGCTTTTTACTTCTTGTGACAGCTGCAACACTTACGGTGAAATTAGTATTTGGTGGAACGTTTTCATATGTTGCCTTCGTATCCTGTGATTTGTCAATATTCTTAGCTTTTGGACCATAAGTTTGGTTAATATAAAGTCCTTGATCAGACTTAAAATGAGCAAGACCTTCCAAAAGAACTTGATAGGACATAACAATTCCATTTGCTTTTGATGGCTTTGTCCATTCTACATGCACAAAATTACGCTTTGAGACATTATGATGCATACAAGTAACTTTAACTTCGTCAGGAGGGCCTGAACTTCCATCCATTGTTGTTCCATTTACAACTTCTGACCAGTTTCCACATTCCTTGTTATATTCACTACATGCTCTAACTTTAAAGAAATATTCAGTAGCCGTTAACAATTCGCTAGCCATGTATGGTAAATTTCTCGAGTTTTGAGCATGAAATGCTTTCTCGACATTAGTATAATTTTGCTGATAAACTTCTACTTCATAATAATGAATATAGTCTAGTAAATCTGGTGGAGGTGGTTGCCAGCCAATTGTTATCGTTGAATGTGAATTGCCTTTAACTTCTACGATAGGAACAAACACCGGATCTTCTGATAAAGTCTGAACTAATGGGGCCCATTCAGTAACTGGGCCACTTCCAATCTCATTTCTAGCTGATATCTTTAGCTTGTATTTAGTACTAGCAAGTAATTTGTCAATAACCATCGAAGTAGCATTTCCTTCAACACGATTGGGAGTATATTGAAAATTCTGCTCATCGTCATGCTTATATTGAGGTAGGATCGATATAATCTTTGAATTTCCATTATCAGTTACTATAGATAAACAGAAAGTTCAAACGTTAGACTTATAAGTGAAAGATAAAAGTGATTGACATTTGACATACCTGTCCAATTAAGAAATATTCTATTTCGTCCGATAGCCTTAGCGAAACTAATGTCAATAATTGGTGCACTCTGGATTAAAATGGATGTTCGTTTCTCGATTTTCTCTTCGAATGGCTTATCCAAAATACTCGGCTGAAGAACTGAACAAATATACGTTCCATTATGCTTCTTTGTTGCTTTATCAATCGTCACTTGAGCGATAATGTGAGTATCGTTAGTGATAATTTCCGTTCTATTTGCAAGTATCGTGTTAATTTCCGATGAATCAGAAGCATCTTTGTTCTCAAAATTATCCACCGTCTCTTTTTCCCATTTAATCGACTTATTGAATAAATTAGGAGGAAATGCCTCGACGATGCAATTTAGTGAGAAACTCTTTGCATCCTTCTCTTTTAACTTAATTTCTTCATATGCAGGAGATCGAATAATTGGTATTTGCACAGCGACTACAACGTGAGATACTTGAGATGTAACATTTCTTTCATTTTCATTTTCCGGAAAGTGACACAAATAATTTCCCGAATACTCTTTACTAACATTTATTAACGTCAAAGTATGACTAAAAGTATGCTGCTTTATTAATTTCAATTCATTTTCATCGTCATTTGGAGAGTTTTCTGTTGTATTCCAAGAAAATCTAGAAGAAAAAAATAAACATAGTTGAATCATTAAGCATAAATTGACCAAGAGAATAAAAGAAAAATAAAATTTTCCGGATTTTCTATAGCATCATTTTACCTTTTATCCTCAAGAGTTATGTTTTTGTTGTCTTTTGTCCACCAAACAACCTGTTCATTTGCTTGGCACAATAAACTTTCTGTAGATCCTATTACCACAAATACCTCATTTGGATCTAGATTCGTAGAAAAGATATTAATAAAAAATATTCTTAGACAAAAAAGAGGCGTAAACAATTTATCCAAAATATTCGCAGAAAAAGCTATGTTTCAGTGGGTTTTTTAATTGCTTAACACTTTATGCTTAATAATACTCACTATCAAAGTCACTAGCTGTTGCACTAACTATGAGAAATGATAAAAAATATATTACAATCATTTTTTACGGGCATTTGAAAATTTTTGCTGTTGTAGTGCTTATTTTCTTCGTACTCATCCAAAAAGTTCAGAACTTTTATTTTTATAAACTTTTCTAATCGGCAACAAATTTTTGCTGCAAGGAAGTCAACAAAATTATCTGAAGATACCAATAGGATTGTAAAGAAAACAACATGCTTTTCTTAATTCCTTAGGTGCTTGCTCTGACACTGTTCAAAAGCAGACACGAAAACATTATTAATTTAAAGGTAAAATTAATACATGGATTAATTAATAATAAACTAGTTTCGGCAAACTCCATTGCTAAGCTTTTTAATGCTAAAAGCTCGCAGTATACATGAAAAAATTACATACAAAAAAAGCTCAATCCATATGATTCTATAAAAATCATAAATGTAAACATTAATATATTCCAACAGTGAAAAAGTGACTTTAATTCTTTAATTATCTTAGAATACGCAAGATTTGACTTTAAAATGGATTTGCCTATATTGGCTGTTATTTCGGAAGATAAAAATCAATCAGCAGATTCATTGATAGCTAGTAAGTAATCATAAAATTTCAAATCATTTAATAAGGATAAAAAAGATAAAATAAGTTAAATTAAATAGATATAAGAAAACTATCAAACAACGAGGATGTGCAGGATCTTTATGATTGCAGAATTTGTATTCACAATATAGTGACAAAATACTACGAAACAAAAATAGCCTTACTTCCAACAGACAATTTTATAGGCTTAAATGATGCTGTAAAGAGTAAAATTGAAGGCGTTTTATTATATTTTGACTCAAATGATGTAAGCTGGTTTGATCAATCTTTATTACTTAAGAATAATATACATAATAATAAAATAATTTTGATAACTAGCGTTCATTCCTGAAGACACTTCCGTTCTACAAGGATTTTATTAAAGATCATAACATAGAATTTTCCATACTCCTATGCAAGCAACTTACAGAAAATGTTGATGCTGGTATTACATTTAGTTGTATAAAAAGCATTTATAATAAGTTTGACATCATTGAGCTTGATGGAAAATCGTGCGATGATAGTGACGATTTTACTGAACCCATTGGATATGATGAACTTGCTATGGCCCTACAAGTATTTCCCAAAATTCCAAATCTTGACACACATTGTATGTTAAAACTTAACGATTGACTTCTATCGCCTCCTTTTAAACTTTTTTTTTATTTTTGCAGCCAATGAAGAAAATGATAAACTTTCCGGGGATGATATAGATGTTCAAGAGGAAATAGACAGGTTTGAAAATCTCTTATCACAAATGCTACAATTTCGTCCAAATACAGAAAATATGTCGCGTGAAGAGCGTTTAAATCATGCACAAAACTTTGCAGAGATTTTCGAGAAACTTATTCTTCAAGATGCAGAAGAAGATGGAAGCGTATCTGCAGAATGAATTGAATAATACTAAACTAAGTTTAATAACTTTTATTAACACATTTAATATGAATAAAAAATATATAATTTACTATTCGAATGCTAGTAAAAGTCAAAAACTTTTTTCCATAACTTTTAATGTTGACACATGATATATTGGGTTTCGATTGCTGATCAAAAGTCTAATTTTACTATCACGGCTTCTGAGCAACAATCAAAAGAAAATATATCAAAAATATTAACTTCACAATTTTTTCTTCAACAAGAACGAACTTAATTCTGATAGCTGCTATAGAACACATCTGTTCACGACGAGATCAAATGATAAACTGAATTGTTCGCCAGATGAAGCGACCTAAAACAATGAATGAGATGAAAATTTCTTCCCCAATATTGGAGGGAAAAGATTTTTTTTTTATGTTTCGAAAAATCGGTTGTTGTCCTATCGCATGTACCATTAAAAAAAACTCTTCTCCAATTTTAGTTGATAGATGAAGGAATGGAATATAAATAATATCAATATATATTTCCGTTGCACTTAGCATAGTGAATAATGTTATCCTTTTCATGATTTTTTTTTATTTTAGACAATTATTTATACCTTGAATAATAACACTTATATTCACTAAATTTAATGATTTCTTATTCTGTCGTACTTACTAAGAAAAATCATTGACTTCTTAAAATGTTAAGGTAGATTGACACACAACGTATCAAAATAAATATTTAATGTAAACTCTGACTCTTCATTTCCAAATATTCAACCATTTAAATATCTGAATAAAGTAAATAAGTATGCATAAGAGAGTGAGAAAGTAAGTGATTAAATAATTCACGAGAATCCCAAAAAAAGAAAAATATTTTCCAAAAGAAAATATCAGACTTGTTTCTTCTTTGGAAATGGATTACAGTTTGTTTGTCAAGTTAAGTTAATGTTAACTTTTTGAAATAGGTTTGATGTGACATTTATTTCTTTTTTTTTTGGCAAAAAAAAATGAGTTAATGTTCTATATGTGTAGCACATGGTTATTGGTGCCTTTTAAACTAAAATTAAAATGTTTATGAGAATTATAAAATTTTCATGAAAAAATCTTACTTCCGAATTAATTAAGACTTTGCAAACGGAAAATAAGATTGCCGAAAATCAAACAGCTGCTTCCTTGAAACTGTTTTCAATCAAATTGAATCACCCCTTTGCACATTGTTAAAAAATAAGAAATAACCCCTGACTCTATCACTCATTCATTCATTTACAAGCCCAGGTAAAAGGGGATAAATCCTCTACCCATGAACGATTTCTTCTTAATACACATCCCTTTGATCTCTACTAGTTCATTGACTCTCTTAATGCAAGCTGCATCTCGACACGGATATTTTTTAACGATTTTTTTTATAGTGTTGCAGATTTATTTTTATTAAAAACCCATCATAAATTGCTGTTTACTATCTTCTCACAAAAGGAAGCTAAAGTTATTTTAAAAAAATTCAATCTGTAGCTGCTTGTGGTAAGTCATGAAACATTCGGTAGCAATGAAATTGAAAATAGTGTTTGATTGGTTAGCTCTATATCCGAATGAGTAATTTCCAAATGTCAATTAAAGTCGCTTTTCCAAATATTTTAAAACCACCTGATAAATTATTCACTTATTTTATCCATACAAACCATTTTGAATGTGTCAAATAAATTGCTTCGAAAACATGTGGCATGGCATATATAGAACGTTTTAAAAAACATTTCCTTCAGAAAATTATCACTGTAAATTGTTGAAAATACGAAACATACATTTTTTATCACAATGGACATGAAAAATGCATCAAAATGTCTACTAAATATTAACTGATAGATGTTAACTCTATATAATGGAAATGGAGACATTGAATTGGATCAAATTGAGACATGATTAAAAATAATGGAAGCACACAATTGTGCTTTTTTCCTTTTTCGTGAAATAAAAACAGGGAAAAATGATTTCAAACTCATAAAGTAACAAAATAATATATAAATATCATGAAATGTAATCCATTATTTTGTCAAAAAATTTGACAAATGAAAAACATGAAATTCCCTTTGGTGCATTATTAAATGAAAATTGAGATTGACTTTAAAGGCATACACAGAACTTCTATTATTTTCTGTTCTTAGAGACAACTTCTTAAAATGAATTATGATGGAGTCTAAAACACATATGAATATTAATAATGAGTATTTTTACTTGACGTGCAGTACCAAACATCACAACAGCGCACGAGGATTAATTTCTTAGAAAAATATAAATAAATAAAGACAAATGTCTCATTGTCTCCTTTAAGAGATTAGAACATCCGGATATAAGCTAAAGCACTTTGTTAAGTATAAGTTGAATCTCCAAAAGCAGAATGTAATGTTTGCATTCAAAATGACGAGGAACGATGTAATCATGCAATGAAAATAGTCCATAAAATGCTACAAATAAAAAGTTTATTAATGAATGATTTTGATTTAATTATGTTCATTTATGCATTAGTCTTGTAATTGAATTATTTTTCAAGAATTCGTGAACCATTGCTAATATTCATTCATACATTTCTCATTGGATAGAATATTCATGTCCCTTCATTTGAAATGCATACATGAATCATAATGAAATATACGCTTCAAATGACCCTAGCAAAAATTAATCTACACAAAAACTTAGAATATCATCCGTCTTACTCTACAAGTAAAATTGTACACATAAGCGAGAGCGAGATAGAAGAATAACTGACCATTTTTTTCATGTGGTGACTATATCATTTCCTCATACTTCAAATAGAAATTTATGAGATATTTTTGTTCATGATTCTTAAGCTCTATATTATGAAAACTGAGCATTTCAAAAGTCAGTAACGTTTTCAAAATACATTACAGAATCAAAATCTTATGGAAGCTTCAATCTGTAACAGTTCATACAATATGGTCACCCATTTTTTCCCTTCCCACTAGTCTTGTCCAATATACACATTTACTGCTACATTGTATTGCGGATAGGAAATATATGCAGGAAGAATCGAAAACGGAGATAAAATGGCGTTTTGAAATTTGCCTTAAAATTTTATTTTTGTCAATTTTATGAACGTTTCATGTTAATATTCATGATATATCCTAACTTTAAGAAATCAGAATGAAGTTTAGATTGATGCTTAATGACAATATTCGCGAAAAAGTTGATTTTGAATAGAAAACTGGAAGGTTGAGTATGTCAAATAATTTTATTAAACACTTTTAAAAGTTGAAGAAATTTAATCGAATTAATAAAGACTATCAAGATGCTCTTGAAAAGCAACAATCATTATGATGCGTTTGATTTCATAATCTCTCCAAAATGCAACACTTTATTTGGGTTGCAATGATTTTAATTAACATCATTTTCAAACCTTTTGTGACTCGTTTAACTTGACTTAATGAATTGAATTATTGTTTCATTTTAAATTATAGGATTCTTTTGACCGAGCATTACTGTGGAGTAAATTTATCACTTGTTTCTGTTCTAAAAGATATTTGATGAATTGAAACTTTTTTCACATTTATCATTATTAAAACTCGAATTAAATAACACAATATATATGATGTTAGATTAAATACTTAAAATTTCACACATGTTTAGTCGAAATTGAACAAAATTCTTATCAGTTTAAAATCACATCAAATTTTCATTTTCATTTTCCTTGGCGACGCCATAGGAAAATTCTATTGCTGTCTCTTTCACTCTCATGAGTTGCGTATTACTTTCAATAAATGAAAATGGCAATAGAAAACTCTTGCATCGAATAGAAGATTCATTAGGATATTGAAGTCTTTACTAATTGGTAACTACTGATTTTTTTTTTGTAATTTTTCTTAATTATCAACCGGCTTTGCAAAATCACTAGCTAAGAAACACAAATTTTTGAACTTTTAATTTTTGAAGAGAAATGTTAAAAAAGATGCGCACTTTAAAAAGTCTCGAACGTGAGTGTACACGCACCACGTTTTGAGAACGAAAAAAAAAATTGTGTTGATTTTTTAAGGGGTGCAAAAATTTTAAACATCAATTGAAAAAAAATATATATATGAGAATGATTTAACAAAACTACAAATACTATAATATTTATCATCCCTTTTATTTTCAAAACGGGTTGTGATGTAGCAGACAACGGCTTTAAAATTTTTTATAATGTAATTGTAGTTGAAATGAATAGGTACTGAAACTAGTTTCCATTCGTTATTTCTATTATTGTATCTTTACATACTCAAAAAAACGGTATTTGATCAAGAAATCATATTGCATCTTGCACATGGTTAAAAAATTAAGAGCAAAGCAAATAAAATTAAAATATCATGCAACGGGGAAGAAAAGTTTCCTCAGTCTCTTTCATATTATGATCCAACGTGCTTTATTACGGCACCCTTTTTATTGTAAAATTACACATCTATACATCTATCGTCATATATAATCATGCATCATGCAGCAAAAAAAAAAGTATGTGTATCTCACATAAAAAACAAGATTTTGTCTTTTTTTAACTGGTAGCGTCAAATTCATCAGCTGGCTTTTAATACCTTTAACGTCTATTGAGTATGAATGTTGCAGCGAGATATTAAGGAAGGATGTTAAAATGATACACAACGATTCATTGCACTTTTTAAATGCGCATAAATTTTTATTCAAAAGACACAAAAAATTGTGAATTTATTTATATTTTTTTATTTTTACAAATTATTGGAGATCCTTTAATTTCGAGTAGAGAAAATTATATTCGAACACGACGACCTCCCATTTGACAAAAATCTATTCATTATTACAAAACATTTGGATATCTGTGTAATAACAAACGGTAATAATGATCATGTATTGTTTACCTATTAAGAATCAACATACAATTAGCAAATTCGGTAATTTAATATCGGCTGCGCTGAAGAACAATCGTTTCTAAAATTGACTAAAGATGAAGGGCATTGGATATGAAAACATTTAATTTTGCTTTATTAGAGGGGTTCTTCACATTATTTTTTAGGCAAAAATAGGGCCAGAAATCGAACACTCTCGATGATTTATGTAATGTTTCAATAAAAAGCTGAAAAAGAGTATAAAAATCTTCAGGAACTTTATTGTTAATCTGCAAAAAACAGAAGGCATAACAATAAGCAAAAATATGTGAAATTTAAAAGTTATTGTATGACTATTGTTTTATTTTTATTTTTTATTTATTATTTGTTTATCGCTTCTTCCATGTGAACTTTCTACGAGCTCCTTCTTGACCAGGCTTCTTACGTTCTCTACGGCGATAATCTCTCTGAAGGAGACCAGCTAAACATTCATTACGAAGGAAAACAATAAATAAGTTTATATAATTATAATAAAATAATCATCTCACCATATCTCATTTTCTCAACCACGTCTGCATCAACAAAACTTCTTAAGCCCATAGCAATTCCCCATCGAATAGCTCCAGCTTGACCTGATGGTCCACCACCTTCTACATTTGCTTCAATATCTACTTTATCCAGCATTTCAGTGAATATGAGAGGGAATAAAATCTTTTTGGAGAGAAAGTTATAGTCGTTATATTTTTATAAGTTTTATATTGTACAATATTATGGAATATGTTGTTTCAACAAATAGACAACTGTTTATTAAGATAAAGCATAGTATTAATAGTTTTTCAAACGATGTAATTGTAGAATTTTTTTTGTGACTTACACATTTTAATGCAATGCAAATTTTTAAATCATACGATACAAAAAGTCTTGTCACAATTAGGGAACTTAAGCTTACACTAAAAATAGCTGTTTACTTAATTTGAATGATTTATCCCACTTAAAATGTATAAACGTTTACTTGTCAGTACTTTTATCTTGCTTTGCATTATTATTTGATGATAACATTGTTATTAATCTTTCAATTGCGAGACGATCTTGTCCTATTATCATTTTTAATTCTCGTATCTCATTTGTAAGCTGGTCAATTTTTTCAGCACTTTCTTCAATCTTATTAGTTAATGTGCACATACTATCAGTTTCGAAATAATCTGAATCGACAGATCTTTCAACTAATGCAGTTGCACTGTTATTTTCTAATTTATTCTTATAAGAAAAATATGAAATGTTTGAGTTCTTATTTGCAACAGTATAATGTTTTCTTGCTTTTGAAGCAGTTTCGTATGCAGACATGAGGATGTGTCGAGGAAGACGTTTCTCTCCTGGATTTAATGGTCGAACACTTAGTACTACTTTATATGCTTGAGGTGATACCAGAGCAGTATAATGTAGTAAACTTCTTAACCAATTCGGGAGCCATCCGTTAAATAATGCAGACTCAATGTACGATATGAGTTTTGTTTGTCGTACAAGTTTCGACAAGTCTGCTGTTTTTTTAAGTCCTTGAATGTCGTGAACTGCTATACCGACCAACAGATTCATCAACACGACAGTTACGAAGAGCAAAAATAATATGAATGTTACTTGCGCGGAAACTTCCAATAAGAAAGGAGGATCTTTTCCATCGGGATCATTCACCAATATTGACACATCGTTTTCTCCTGTCATCATGACTAAAACTGTGATGAAACCCATAAACGGATTCGCAAAATCGGGTGAAGATGGGAAAATTACACAAAAGCTAATTGTAAATCCAATTAGCATGCAAGAGTAGGCAGCAAATAATTTTGCAAATTCTCCTTGAACTTTGGTATACCTTTTAAGTAAATTTTAATTATAATTGAAGGATAATATAATAGTTATGAGCTTTCTTACATGGCTACGTAAGCGCCAAGTGCTGGAAGTTGTCCAATCATCAGCATCAAATTAGTCCAACCAAGAAGAACAGCAAAAGCTCCAACGTGATTTTGCCACGTATAAGTTCGATCAGTATATACATGTGATATAATAAATACACTCCAAATCACAAACCATTCAATTACATTTTCCATTTGTCGAACATAATGTTTGAATGATGAATAACCAGTGATGCCATATATTTTTCGGCAAATTTCAACTATTGTTATTGCAACTAGAAACCACCTATCAAATTTTAATTCATTTTTTTAGAATTCAGCATTATTAATTTAAATTTTCTTCTTTTTACCATTGCATTTCCATTACGAAGGGATTATTTCTCAACATATCTCCTAATATTGATTGTTTTTGACAAAGTTCTTGTTCTTGAATTGTATCTTCCATGTCTTTACTTCCATTATAACAGTTATGTGCTAAAGCAGTTAATACGTATAGCGTCAAAAACAAAACAAATATAAAGCAGAACAATAGACGAGCTATATAGTATTTCCTAATTTTGCCCCATTTAATGTATAGAAATGCTGAGCACAGCGGATGTTGTAGTATCTCTTTGTTTCCCTCATCGACAAATGTATTCAAATAACTAATCTCCCTTGGATGACAATGTTGCAATATGCTTCTAAAATCAAGTTCAAGTTCGACTTCGCGATTTTGATTATCTTGACTGTGTGTTAATGTTATAGCTTCATCAAGCTTTTGACTCACTATTGCTAAAGATGCCGGCGTTTTGCGATTGATTACATTTAGAGCAGTGGTACCTTTACGCGATTTTGTTGTGACATCTGAGCCATGGTAAATTAATAGCTCAACACAATGAGCAAGGCCATCTAGAGCTGCCAAATGCAGAGCAGTAAATCCATAAACATCTTTGGCATTTACATTCGCACCCCAAGATACTAGGGCTTCAATGATATCAAATGATGAATCAGATTTACTTATTGCTGCATGAAGGGGAGTTCTATGATCAAAATCTTCAGAATTAGGATCTGCATTTCCATCTCTCAACAATAATTCGACACATTCTAAATTTGATGTTCTTGCTGCTAAATGCAATGGTGTGAAACCACGATGATTTTTAACTTTTGCATCGGCTCCTTTTGCTAAAAGTAACCCAACACATTCAGCATTTCCTTCATCGGCTGCGAGATGCAATGCTGTGGATTCTTTTTCGCGAATACAAATTCGAATATTTGGATCAGCTTTAGGTGCGTTCAACAATATTTCAAGGCATTTCGAATGCCCTAAGTCTGCAGCCAACTAAATTTGTTATGATCACAATTATCAATCGGTTTACTATTTGAAATATTCGATTACTTACATGAATTGCATTTGTACCATTAGATCTTAACTGATTTACATCAACACCCTCGTCTATAAAAAGCTTTAAACATTCGGTGGCATTTGAACGTACAGCACAGTGTAATAAGGATTCGTCAGCACTCAATTTATTTATATTTCCATTTAAACTTCCATTTGTTACTTTTGCACCATTGTTTATCAACATTTTTACAGCCTCAGGGGAGTTTCCAAATGCAGCAAAATGCAAAGGAGTAAAACATTTTGTATGAAAATTTGCATCAACACCGTGTGACAATAAAAAATTAATACTTGTCAAACATCCACTAAATGATGCTAGATGAAGTGCAGAATAACCATTTTGATCACAAAAACATAAATCAGCTCCTATTTTAATAAGAGCTTCTAAAATGTCCCAACGTTTTAGAAATGTAGACCACAGGTATATTAGATTTTTCTCGATTTTACTCAAGTCACTCAACAGCTCAGAGCAATTAGATGCAATAATATTTCCTTGTTCAACATCTTCATAAAACTTTACATGTCCATTTACACCTACTGTCTTCATCTGATCCAATAAATTATTTTTTATAGATTCTCGATTAATATGAATACTCAAATCAGTTGTAGTCTCCTCAAAGCTGTCATACATTGAATTCGGAGCACTTTCTGCTGGTGGACATGTTCCCATTTCCATATATTCAAAATCTTCAGACGGATATTCCTCTTCAATCATTGCTTCAGGATCTTGCCTCCACCGAACCATAGACGAAGTAACACTTTTAAATCTAAATTAGTTAAATTCATTGAAATATGTCAAACGTACCGTAAATTTAAAAATTTACAGATAATACCTAGGAGATATCGAAAGCGGTAGAGCTTCGTTTTCTATGACACTTCCACGTGCTCGACTCATTCTACGTTTAGTCACTGTCGGCTTTGCGGAGCCTTCTTTATATCCCAAATTTTCCATTTTCAATTCAATTTTATGCACTTATAAGTTATTAATCTTATTATTTTAATGTTTTTAAAAGCTCATCGTTATTGTTTTTCGCATGAGTTTGTTATGAACTTTATTAATCAATCAGTTCCATCTGTACTTTTCATGAAGAAAAAAAAAACGTAAAATCAATTTTGCACTTTAAAATGACAATTATGTTCTCTGACTTTTTTGCCTTTCAAATAAAAATGAATTATGTTTTTATTCTTATTAAATTTTTAAATTGCTCCTTCAACGTCAGCTTTTTATTGGCATTATTACTATGTGTATATACTTTGTGAATTCAAGGAATTGATTTGTATGGCAAATTGAATTTGGTTCTAAAATTTTTAAAGTATTTAAAAAGGAAATTAAGTTTAGTGACTAATAAGATTAAATTATTTAAAAAAAATGGAAAAAAATTGGTGTGAAAATTCTTTCTAGAATGCACGAAACAGCGAAAAAGAGCAATTATATAATGTCATTCGGAAGGCATCTTTATTCTTATCAAAATTTTTCTGGAGAATTATTTTTTTGGGTATTCGTGATAAAGTCTATTAAATATATTATGTTTTTGACGTTACACACTATTATATCGAGAATGAAAATAACTATGAACTTGACTTTTATCTTTCACAAAAAAAAAAAGATCAGACCAAATTGTGTAGAACCATATTAACCAAACGAGGTACAAATAACGACTGAATTAAGTCAAATTGAAATTAAAAAAATAAGAATAGTAGTAATAATAACAACACAAAAAGTATATTCACTTTGAATTATTTATCACAAATGTACAGTAAGCGACGACACATGATTTATGGTTTAGCTTCATATGGAACGTTGAAAAGCCTATCTAAGTGAGATGCTACTATCTGCAAAAAGGAACACATTACGAATGACGAAAATGTGATAAAATCTGTTGATCTTGTTCCTAAAGATAACACTGTCATTAAGGTTTAACATTCAATTTAATACAAAAAGCGTGTCTGTATGTATGTAATTTTCTATTAGCATCATCGCATAGTTGTTATAATTAAAAGCTGAACAACGTTCAATTAAATCTCATTTCGGTTTGACAGTTTTTGCTTAAAATCAAATTAAATAGATAATAAATTCGATGCGGACAGCAACTTGATGAGTGTTGCTTGGATTATGTTTTATGATAAACAAATTGTGACGTAGTGAGTGCTTACTGTATTCTATTGTAAATTATTTTTAACTCTATATTATTCTAGATGACAATGAAAATTTGTATCTATTTGTTGCATTTTCTTTATTCCATATGTATCGGAGAGGAAGTCTATACACTCACCTGTTCTCGACTTTGATCGTATTCAAAGTATGTTACATCTTGTCCATTGATCAAAATTTTTCCAGAACCGGGAAATCTAACAGTGACATCCCCTCTAGCCTTTTTCCTCAGACACTCTGTAAAAATCAATCGCCTTTCACTTTACGATTTTTCTAATAGATTGATAATATATTAATTTACCATAAACTGTGATAAAACTCTTTCCATCTTTATCAATATGAGGTTTTGGAATATCCAGAATAATTGTTTGATTCATCAAAGGCCTCCTATATATGTCGATAAAATCTTTTACGCGGAAAGAATAAGGATGTTCAATAAGTCGATTCATTACATTCACAAAATATCTGTATTCAACCGGCTGAATATTCTCTACCAACTTCAGTTCTAACTGATCTTGATTAATCCATTCCGAACCAGACAATTCCCTAAATCAATTAAAGTTCAAATAAATAATATATTATAGCTTTGAAAAATTTATCTTACAGCCTAAGAGCAGGATCAACCGATTTCTGTTGCCTTGTCATATTATCCTCGAACTTATTAAGACCATTCAAATGCTCGACAGCATCCTGAAATAGTAAATCATATTATTGCTCTTTTCTTAAAAAGAAATAAGAAGTTCTTACGTAAAGCAGTTGAAAGAAGTTAGGCTTGCTGGTATAAAATAGAAAATGGTGAGCTCTACCAGTTTCGTCGAATTCTGCTGCTTTTCTTTCGGGAAAGATCTTCTCTGGAGGCTTCATCATCGGACGTGCTCTTTTGTCATATAAAGCCGATGGCATCAAATAACTAATTGCTTCCTAAACATTTAATAAAATAGCTACACTGGATCTTGTTTTATAAATAATAATTAACATACGTCAATCTTTTCTTGATCCTCGTAAATCACCGGATCTTCACCCATCATATTAGCTAAATGTCTTTTTCCAATCTTGAATTCCTCATTTTGTGTTTTCATGAATTCGTCGTGTTGTTGTGCTCTCTCGAGATATGCTTTCATGGCTTTACCTGAAAAATGGCAATACATTTGTGTGATTTTAATTTAATTACTGCTTTAAAATCTACAGTTCCTAATCAATACTTTCATTTTAACATATTTAACTTACTCGTTTTGTCCCTTTTAAGAAAATCCAAATTGATTGAACTAGTAACTGTGCCATAATTGAATGAATTAATCTAGTAAAGTAATGAATATTATTTAAATTCGATAGACGTATTATTACAACTATTGATGTTAAGCTTACACGATTGATTAATAATCTATTAACTGGATTATTTAACAATTTTAATGTACTTTTTAATAGCATGATTTTTCTATCTTTATTTTCACGTTTTTATTGTTGTTGTTGTTTCACAGAATTTAAATTTTTTTAAAACGTTATTTCGCTTAATTAAATTCAACACTAATCGGGTAGGGAACAGAGCGTTTCAATATGAAATTGTATTAAAACCATGTCATTTAAATTTATGATAAACTTATTGAGTAATGAACGAGGAAAAATTATGGAAGAAATTTGTCTTCTGAGGGGATTAAAAGTTGTACCGAGATGACGAGCTGGACTAGAAAAATTATTCTGGTCATTTAATTCATTAAGTGCTAATTGAAATGTTAATTTTATCAACTCCCGACTTTTTAAATAGCCTTTGCTACAGTTGTAATTTTTTGAGCTGCCAGGAAAAATCTTAACATAACGGAAAAATTTGAACTTTTTTTGGAAATGAATAATTTGAAAACTCCTGAGCAGAATTTTGAATTTCATATGACTGTTTTTTTTATTTAAGTTTGTTCCCCGGAACGGCTGGTGGCTTGAGCTTGAATCTGAGAGGTTCTATGTATGTTCTATATATGTGGTCCAAATATCAAGTCGTTTAAATTAAAACTAGTTCTTTAAATCAACCTGCTCAAGCAGTAACTGATGTCAAGTCTTTAAATTACTTTCTTCTTTTTGTCATCTCCAGGAGTTAACACATTATTACCACGTTTTTCTCAACTTGCCTTCTTATCTGTCTTGGTCAAATCTTGCGATTGATTTTTCGACCACTTTTACTGCTCCAATCGAGCTGAAAATTTGCATGCACTTATCTTTCCGATGACAATACAATATTCATGCATTTCGGAAACTTAAAAATGGTTAATTATATTACAAATAAATAAAATTTACTACTCTCGAATGCTTAGCTTATTTTTACATAACATTCAATAATTTTAAATTCAAAAAGCCGTTATAAGTTTGAATCACAAAAAATACATTATAAGACTTTCTACGGTTAAATTCTAGTTTACAAACGTATGCTGTGCGATAGCACAGCTGAGGCTCTGCAAATAGAAATGAGAATTAAGCATTTTTCAGTTATCGGACTATATTTTCTATTTCTTTGTTCAAAAGTATATCATATTATATATTTTTGGAAAGGTCTTGATTTGAGGGACACAAAAAACTTAATTATATTAACCAATTTTATCCAGGGTTGGAACACTAGTGCTCAGAATATGGTGAAAACCATACTTTTTCAACGCTCTTTTTCACCGAGTTCCAGTTGGTCAAAAAATATTCTTTTATGATTTTTAAAAAGATAAAATAACATACTAAAACGCAATACAGAGTTTTCAAAAAAACAACTCTGGGAAACAGAAATATGAATTTTTCAACTCTGGCAACTTTTATATGGGATATCCACTAAAATGAGGATAATTAATCACAGGAAACGAGTTTTGAAATAATTTAAACGGATTTGAATAGGTATTATAAAGTGAAATAATATAAACATAAAATATTTTGAATTACATAATATTCAAATGTTAAAAATACGTTATATGTGATTTTCAATGATAACCACAATATAATTACTTTTTTAAAAATTAAGATACTTAATCAAATTTTCTATGATTTTTTAATTGAAAACATGTTTCTAGTTAATAATTTATCACAAATTATAGAAAAAAGAAGCAAAAAGTAATTATATTGTGGTTATCATTGAAAATCACATATAACGTATTTTTAACATTTGAATATTATGTAATTCAAAATATTTTATGTTTATATTATTTCACTTTATAAAACCTATTCAAATCCGTTTAAATTATTTCAAAACTCGTTTCCTGTGATTAATTATCCTCATTTTAGTGGATATCCCATATAAAAGTTGCCAGAGTTGAAAAATTCATATTTCTGTTTCCCAGAGTTGTTTTTTTAAAAAACTCTGTATAGCGTTTTAGTATGTTATTTTATCTTTTTAAAAATCATAAAATAATATTTTTTGACCAACTGGAACTAGGTGAAAAAGAGCGCTGAAAAAGTATGGTTTTCACCATATTCTGAGCACTAGCGTTCCAACCCTGGATAAAATTGGTTAATATAATTAAGTTTTTTGTATCCCTCAAATCAAGACCTTTCCAAAAATATATAATATGATATACTTTTGAACAAAGAAATAGAAAATATAGTCCGATAACTGAAAAATGCTTAATTCTCATTTCTATTTGCAGAGCCTCAGCTGATCAATGGAGACTTTCTATGGTTAAATTCTAGTTTACAAACTTATGCTGTGCGATAGCACAGCTGATTGAAGGAGACTTTCTATGGTATTAAACTAGTTTACAAACTTTGCTGTGCGACAGTACAGCTTGTCGACGGATAATTTAAGTAATTTTTTAAAACTTAAAATAGGAAAATAAATACTTTATAAAACTAGTGTATCGGGGAGAAACCCAATGCGGATATATTCACACCGTACCATCAAAAGTCTTATGGATAGACCAAGATTTGCTCAGCAAAAGTTTGAAGGGTGGCCGTGAAGTACGGCCGAGACCCATATCGACACAGTTCAAAAGTTATACCTAATTTATGTCATAAATACTTAGTTTGAATTTTGTCACCCTTGGGAACACTATGAACCAGTATAGCTGATTTTGGTCCAAATCTCGGCCATACTTCACACTTATTTGAACCACATTTTCTCGTTAATGTTAAAATATTATTAAAAAGTAATTAATCCTGAATTATGTCGCTGTTTTGTCAAGTATTTTAAGATAAAGAATTTGTTTTTTGATTTCCACAGTGAAGAGCATGAACAAAATTCAGATGCGGTAGTCGAAATTTTAGATTTCGATTTTTTAAGCTATGCATTCCAAAAAGTGATATTGGTATGTGATTTATGTCAGAATTATGTCAATTCAAATAAAACATCCAAAAAATTTTTTTGACCAAAGTACACCATAGAAAATCAATTTTCACTTTTGGACTAGGGGCGACCCTAGTCAAAATCAATTTTCTCACTTTTTTCTTCGAGGGTTTATACAAATGGATTGAAACTTTGCATAAATATTCTAGTGCTTAAAACAAATACAAATAAAACATCCTAAAATTTTTTTGAGCAAAGAACCAAGTAGGAAATACATTTTCAATTTTGGACTAGGACCGACCCTAGTCAAAATCAATTTTCTCACTTTTTTCTTCGAGGGTTTATCCAAATGGATTGAAACTTTGCATAAATATTTTAATGCTTAAAACAAATACAAATAAAACATCCTAAAATTTTTTTGAGCAAAGAACCAAGTAGGAAATACATTTTCAATTATGAACTTGGGACAGGTCTTATCAAAATCTAGTTTTTCATTTTTTTTTTCGAAGGTTTATTCAAATGGATTGAAACTTTGCATAAATATTCTAGCGCTTAAAACAAAAAAAAAACATCCTAAAATTTTTTTGAGCAAAGAACCAAGTAGGAAATACATTTTCAATTATGAACTTGGGACAGGTCTTGTCAAAATCTAGTTTTTCATTTTTTTCTTCGAAGGTTTATCCAAATGGATTGAAACTTTGCATAAATATTCAAGTGCTTAAAACAAATAAAAATAAAACATCCTAAAGTTTTTTTGAGCAAAGAACCAAGTAGGAAATACATTTTCAATTTTGGACTAGGGGCGACCATAGCACATTGTGTTTTAGCTTTTGCCTTCTGGTTTTCAAAAATGTATAAACATCAAAATTTCTTTGGTACTTTTTTGAGATAAATTGATTTAAATAAGTAGCAGAATAATTCAACAAAAAATAAAATATCTTATAAAAGTTACGAAACAACAACTAAAAATGAGTTTTGTGTTATTTTTCGATGACAAACAATATTTAAAAACAAATTGCGAAGAAATTTTTTCAAAAAGTTCAAAATCTGCCAAGATATAGGGTACTTTTCATATCTGACGACTTGTATGGTTTTCGCATCACTCAAACTGCTTATATTTTTGTGTACCTCAATATTTCTTAATTTTGTTTACAGTTTATTGTAGCTTAAGTCTAGACCTTTCTAAGGATATATAATACTTTGTAGTTTAGTATTATCTTGGTCATGAATTTAGGACTTGTTTGTGAACGACCCTAAACAACAAAAAATCTCAAAAACGTCATTTCTAGAAATATCACCTAGAAACAAAATTAGGTATTGTTTTTAGGTTTTTCATGATGATATATGATATTTATGACTATTAAAACTTAAAAAAGTGTATTTCATAAATTTTTTTGCGATTTTTGTGTTTTTACCTATTCTGGTTGCGGTTCAGTATGTTTTTTTGATTCACTCAAATGACTAGAACTTTTTTCAGAATTAATATTTTTGCAATCTGTTTTCGATTATTGCTAGATTAAATCAATACCTTTAAAATGATGCATAGTCCTTGCATGAAACTTTGTTATAGTTACTCCTTGAGTGCATTGAATGAGACTGACGAAAACTGGTCTTTATTAAAACATTCAAAAATTACTTCTTAGCAAACAAAAGTACTTAAAACTTATTTATTTTGGCTCAATTATGTTAAATATAAAATATAAATCATTAAAAATCTTCGAATTAGTCTAATACTGAAGTAATACTGATCAAATTGATACTACTAGGGTCGTACCTAATCAGGCTACCTGAGATTGCAAAAAGTTTATGAAAGGCACTTTTTTAAGTTTTAATAGTCATAAATATCATATATAATCATGAAAAACCTAAAAACAATACCTAATTTTGTTTTTATGTGATATTTCTAGAAATGACTTTTTTGAGATTTTTTGTTGTTTAGGGTCGTTCACAAACAAGTCCTAAATTCAGGACCAAGATAATACTAAACTACAAAGTATTATATATCCTTAGAAAGGTCTAGACTTAAGCTACAATAAACTGTAAACAGAATTAAGAAATATTGAGGTACACAAAAATATAAGCAGTTTGAGTGATGCGAAAACCATAAAAGTCGTCAGATATGAAAAGTGCCCTATATCTTGGCAGATTTTGAACTTTTTGAAAAAATTTCTTCGCAATTTGTTTTTAAATATTGTTTGTCATCGAAAAATAACACAAAACTCATTTTTAGTTGTTGTTTCGTAACTTTTATAAGATATTTTATTTTTTGTTGAATTATTCTGCTACTTATTTAAATCAATTTATCTCAAAAAAGTACCAAAGAAATTTTGATGTTTATACATTTTTGAAAACCAAAAGGCAAAAGCTAAAACACAATGTGCTTATATGACTGAAAAGTGGCCATTTAAGATCTTTACGGCATGCTTGAATATATTTTTCATAGAATTTTCACACATTTCTTCCCATACTGGTACCAAAACTACAAAATTACAAATTTTGTACATAATGAAAACAAAGCTCTTGCATGACACTATTAGAAACTGAAAAGCGTTTCTTAATATCTTTAACTATTAAAAAGATGTGACAGTTTAAATAAGACGTGAAAAAATCAAAATTTTCACTCATTTTCAACTTCAAACATCCACAGAATTGTGAAAACAGCATCAAATGACCTGAAATTTGGCATAGAAGTCAATTTTGATGTCCTCTACAAGAAAAAATAACCCTGAAAGCGTAGTTCAAAACTGTTCAAAAATTTCCTTAATTGCCGCTTTTTTTCAATTTTGCCCCATAGTGGAGGGTTTATCCAAATGGATTGAAACTTTGCATACATATTTAGATATTAAAAACAAATACAAATAAAACATCACAAAATTTTTTTGAGCAAAGAACCAAGTAGGAAATACATTTTCAATTTTGGACTAGGGGCGACCCTAGTCAAAATTAATTTTGTCACTTTTTTCTTCGAGGGTTTATCCAAATGGATTAAAACTTTGCATAAATATTCTAGTGCTTAAAACAAATACAAATAAAACATCTTAAATTTTTTTTGAGCAAAGAAACAAGAAGGAAATACATTTTCAATTTTGGACTGGGACCGACCCTAGTCAAAATCAATTTTGTCACTTTTTTCTTCGACGGTTTATCCAAATAGATTGAAACTTTGCATACATATTTTAATGCTTAAAACAAATACAAATAAAACATCGTAAAATTTTTTTGAGCAAAGAACCAAGTAGGAAATACATTTTCAATTATGAACTTGGGATAGGTCGTGTCAAAATCTAGTTTTTCATTCTTTTCTTCGAAGGTTTATTCAAATGGATTGAAACTTTGCATAAATATTTTAATGCTTAAAACAAATACAAATATAACATCCTAAAATTTTTTTGAGCAAAGAACCAAGTAGGAAATACATTTTCAATTATGAACTTGGGACAGGTCTTGTCAAAATCTAGTTTTTCATTTTTTTCTTCGAAGGTTTATTCAAATGGATTGAAACTTTGCATAAATATTCTAGTGCTTAAAACAAATACAAATAAAACATCCTAAAATTTTTTTGAGCAAAGAACCAAGTAGGAAATACATTTTCAATTTTGGACTAGGGGCGACCCTAGTCAAAATCAATTTTCTCACTTTTTTCTTCGAGGGTTTATCCAAATGGATTGAAACTTTGCATAAATATTCTAGTGCTTAAAACAAATACAAATAAAACATCCTAAAATTTTTTTGAGCAAAGAACCAAGTAGGAAATACATTTTCAATTTTGGACTAGGGGCGACCCTAGTCAAAATCAATTTTCTCACTTTTTTCTTCGAGGGTTTATCCAAATGGATTGAAACTTTGCATAAATATTTTAATGCTTAAAACAAATACAAATAAAACATCTTAAATTTTTTTGAGCAAAGAATCAAGTAGGAAATACATTTTCAATTATGAACTTGGGACAGGTCTTGTCAAAATCTAGTTTTTCATTTTTTTCTTCGAAGGTTTATTCAAATGGATTGAAACTTTGCATAAATATTTTAATGCTTAAAACAAATACAAATAAAACATCTTAAATTTTTTTTGAGCAAAGAAACAAGAAGGAAATACATTTTCAATTTTGGACTGGGACCGACCCTAGTCAAAATCAATTTTGTCACTTTTTTCTTCGACGGTTTATCCAAATAGATTGAAACTTTGCATACATATTTTAATGCTTAAAACAAATACAAATAAAACATCGTAAAATTTTTTTGAGCAAAGAACCAAGTAGGAAATACATTTTCAATTATGAACTTGGGATAGGTCGTGTCAAAATCTAGTTTTTCATTCTTTTCTTCGAAGGTTTATTCAAATGGATTGAAACTTTGCATAAATATTTTAATGCTTAAAACAAATACAAATATAACATCCTAAAATTTTTTTGAGCAAAGAACCAAGTAGGAAATACATTTTCAATTATGAACTTGGGACAGGTCTTGTCAAAATCTAGTTTTTCATTTTTTTCTTCGAAGGTTTATTCAAATGGATTGAAACTTTGCATAAATATTCTAGTGCTTAAAACAAATACAAATAAAACATCCTAAAATTTTTTTGAGCAAAGAACCAAGTAGGAAATACATTTTCAATTTTGGACTAGGGGCGACCCTAGTCAAAATCAATTTTCTCACTTTTTTCTTCGAGGGTTTATCCAAATGGATTGAAACTTTGCATAAATATTTTAATGCTTAAAACAAATACAAATAAAACATCTTAAATTTTTTTGAGCAAAGAATCAAGTAGGAAATACATTTTCAATTATGAACTTGGGACAGGTCTTGTCAAAATCTAGTTTTTCATTTTTTTCTTCGAAGGTTTATTCAAATGGATTGAAACTTTGCATAAATATTCTAGTGCTTAGAACAAATACAAATAAAACATCGTAAACTTTTTTTGAGCAAAGAACCAAGTAGGAAATACATTTTCAATTATGAACTTGGGACAGGTCTTGTCAAAATCTAGTTTTTCATTTTTTTCTTCGAAGGTTTATTCAAATGGATTGAAACTTTGCATAAATATTTTAATGCTTAAAACAAATACAAATAAAACATCGTAAAATTTTTTTGAGCAAAGAACCAAGTAGGATATACATTTTCAATTATGAACTTGGGAAAGGTCGTGTCAAAATCTAGTTTTTCATTCTTTTCTTCGAAGGTTTATTCAAATGGATTGAAACTTTGCATAAATATTTTAATGCTTAAAACAAATACAAATATAACATCCTAAAATTTTTTTGAGCAAAGAAACAAGAAGGAAATACATTTTCAATTTTGGACTGGGACCGACCCTAGTCAAAATCAATTTTGTCACTTTTTTCTTCGACGGTTTATCCAAATAGATTGAAACTTTGCATACATATTTTAATGCTTAAAACAAATACAAATAAAACATCGTAAAATTTTTTTGAGCAAAGAACCAAGTAGGATATACATTTTCAATTATGAACTTGGGAAAGGTCGTGTCAAAATCTAGTTTTTCATTCTTTTCTTCGAAGGTTTATTCAAATGGATTGAAACTTTGCATAAATATTTTAATGCTTAAAACAAATACAAATATAACATCCTAAAATTTTTTTGAGCAAAGAACCAAGTAGGAAATAACTTTTCAATTATGAACTTGGGACAGGTCTTGTCAAAATCTAGTTTTTCATTTTTTTCTTCGAAGGTTTATTCAAATGGATTGAAACTTTGCATAAATATTCTAGTGCTTAAAACAAATACAAATAAAACATCCTAAAATTTTTTTGAGCAAAGAACCAAGTAGGAAATACATTTTCAATTTTGGACTAGGGGCGACCCTAGTCAAAATCAATTTTCTCACTTTTTTCTTCGAGGGTTTATCCAAATGGATTGAAACTTTGCATAAATATTTTAATGCTTAGAACAAATACAAATAAAACATCGTAAACTTTTTTTGAGCAAAGAACCAAGTAGGAAATACATTTTCAATTATGAACTTGGGACAGGTCTTGTCAAAATCTAGTTTTTCATTTTTTTCTTCGAAGGTTTATTCAAATGGATTGAAACTTTGCATAAATATTTTACTGCTTAAAACAAATACAAATAAAACATCTTAAATTTTTTTGAGCAAAGAATCAAGTAGGAAATACATTTTCAATTTTGGACTAGGGGCGACCCTAGTCAAAATCAATTTTGTCACTTTTTTCTACGAGGGTTTATCCAAATAGATTAAAACTTTGCATACATATTTTAATGCTTAAAACAAATACAAATAAAACATCCTAAAATTTTTTTGAGCAAAGAACCAAGTAGGAAATACATTTTCAATTATGAACTTGGGACAGGTCTTGTCAAAATCTAGTTTTTCATTTTTTTCTTCGAAGGTTTATTCAAATGGATTGAAACTTTGCATAAATATTCTAGCGCTTAAAACAAAAAAAAAACATCCTAAAATTTTTTTGAGCAAAGAACCAAGTAGGAAATACATTTTCAATTATGAACTTGGGACAGGTCTTGTCAAAATCTAGTTTTTCATTTTTTTCTTCGAAGGTTTATCCAAATGGATTGAAACTTTGCATAAATATTCAAGTGCTTAAAACAAATAAAAATAAAACATCCTAAAGTTTTTTTGAGCAAAGAACCAAGTAGGAAATACATTTTCAATTTTGGACTAGGGGCGACCATAGCACATTGTGTTTTAGCTTTTGCCTTCTGGTTTTCAAAAATGTATAAACATCAAAATTTCTTTGGTACTTTTTTGAGATAAATTGATTTAAATAAGTAGCAGAATAATTCAACAAAAAATAAAATATCTTATAAAAGTTACGAAACAACAACTAAAAATGAGTTTTGTGTTATTTTTCGATGACAAACAATATTTAAAAACAAATTGCGAAGAAATTTTTTCAAAAAGTTCAAAATCTGCCAAGATATAGGGTACTTTTCATATCTGACGACTTGTATGGTTTTCGCATCACTCAAACTGCTTATATTTTTGTGTACCTCAATATTTCTTAATTTTGTTTACAGTTTATTGTAGCTTAAGTCTAGACCTTTCTAAGGATATATAATACTTTGTAGTTTAGTATTATCTTGGTCATGAATTTAGGACTTGTTTGTGAACGACCCTAAACAACAAAAAATCTCAAAAACGTCATTTCTAGAAATATCACCTAGAAACAAAATTAGGTATTGTTTTTAGGTTTTTCATGATGATATATGATATTTATGACTATTAAAACTTAAAAAAGTGTATTTCATAAATTTTTTTGCGATTTTTGTGTTTTTACCTATTCTGGTTGCGGTTCAGTATGTTTTTTTGATTCACTCAAATGACTAGAACTTTTTTCAGAATTAATATTTTTGCAATCTGTTTTCGATTATTGCTAGATTAAATCAATACCTTTAAAATGATGCATAGTCCTTGCATGAAACTTTGTTATAGTTACTCCTTGAGTGCATTGAATGAGACTGACGAAAACTGGTCTTTATTAAAACATTCAAAAATTACTTCTTAGCAAACAAAAGTACTTAAAACTTATTTATTTTGGCTCAATTATGTTAAATATAAAATATAAATCATTAAAAATCTTCGAATTAGTCTAATACTGAAGTAATACTGATCAAATTGATACTACTAGGGTCGTACCTAATCAGGCTACCTGAGATTGCAAAAAGTTTATGAAAGGCACTTTTTTAAGTTTTAATAGTCATAAATATCATATATAATCATGAAAAACCTAAAAACAATACCTAATTTTGTTTTTATGTGATATTTCTAGAAATGACTTTTTTGAGATTTTTTGTTGTTTAGGGTCGTTCACAAACAAGTCCTAAATTCAGGACCAAGATAATACTAAACTACAAAGTATTATATATCCTTAGAAAGGTCTAGACTTAAGCTACAATAAACTGTAAACAGAATTAAGAAATATTGAGGTACACAAAAATATAAGCAGTTTGAGTGATGCGAAAACCATAAAAGTCGTCAGATATGAAAAGTACCCTATATCTTGGCAGATTTTGAACTTTTTGAAAAAATTTCTTCGCAATTTGTTTTTAAATATTGTTTGTCATCGAAAAATAACACAAAACTCATTTTTGGTTGTTGTTTCGTAACTTTTATAAGATATTTTATTTTTTGTTGAATTATTCTGCTACTTATTTAAATCAATTTATCTCAAAAAAGTACCAAAGAAATTTTGATGTTTATACATTTTTGAAAACCAAAAGGCAAAAGCTAAAACACAATGTGCTTATATGACTGAAAAGTGGCCATTTAAGATCTTTACGGCATGCTTGAATATATTTTTCATAGAATTTTCACACATTTCTTCCCATACTGGTACCAAAACTACAAAATTACAAATTTTGTACATAATGAAAACAAAGCTCTTGCATGACACTATTAGAAACTGAAAAGCGTTTCTTAATATCTTTAACTATTAAAAAGATGTGACAGTTTAAATAAGACGTGAAAAAATCAAAATTTTCACTCATTTTCAACTTCAAACATCCACAGAATTGTGAAAACAGCATCAAATGACCTGAAATTTGGCATAGAAGTCAATTTTGATGTCCTCTACAAGAAAAAATAACCCTGAAAGCGTAGTTCAAAACTGTTCAAAAATTTCCTTAATTGCCGCTTTTTTTCAATTTTGCCCCATAGTGGAGGGTTTATCCAAATGGATTGAAACTTTGCATACATATTTAGATATTAAAAACAAATACAAATAAAACATCACAAAATTTTTTTGAGCAAAGAACCAAGTAGGAAATACATTTTCAATTTTGGACTAGGGGCGACCCTAGTCAAAATTAATTTTGTCACTTTTTTCTTCGAGGGTTTATCCAAATGGATTAAAACTTTGCATAAATATTCTAGTGCTTAAAACAAATACAAATAAAACATCTTAAATTTTTTTTGAGCAAAGAAACAAGAAGGAAATACATTTTCAATTTTGGACTGGGACCGACCCTAGTCAAAATCAATTTTGTCACTTTTTTCTTCGACGGTTTATCCAAATAGATTGAAACTTTGCATACATATTTTAATGCTTAAAACAAATACAAATAAAACATCGTAAAATTTTTTTGAGCAAAGAACCAAGTAGGAAATACATTTTCAATTATGAACTTGGGATAGGTCGTGTCAAAATCTAGTTTTTCATTCTTTTCTTCGAAGGTTTATTCAAATGGATTGAAACTTTGCATAAATATTTTAATGCTTAAAACAAATACAAATATAACATCCTAAAATTTTTTTGAGCAAAGAACCAAGTAGGAAATACATTTTCAATTATGAACTTGGGACAGGTCTTGTCAAAATCTAGTTTTTCATTTTTTTCTTCGAAGGTTTATTCAAATGGATTGAAACTTTGCATAAATATTCTAGTGCTTAAAACAAATACAAATAAAACATCCTAAAATTTTTTTGAGCAAAGAACCAAGTAGGAAATACATTTTCAATTTTGGACTAGGGGCGACCCTAGTCAAAATCAATTTTCTCACTTTTTTCTTCGAGGGTTTATCCAAATGGATTGAAACTTTGCATAAATATTCTAGTGCTTAAAACAAATACAAATAAAACATCCTAAAATTTTTTTGAGCAAAGAACCAAGTAGGAAATACATTTTCAATTTTGGACTAGGGGCGACCCTAGTCAAAATCAATTTTCTCACTTTTTTCTTCGAGGGTTTATCCAAATGGATTGAAACTTTGCATAAATATTTTAATGCTTAAAACAAATACAAATAAAACATCTTAAATTTTTTTGAGCAAAGAATCAAGTAGGAAATACATTTTCAATTATGAACTTGGGACAGGTCTTGTCAAAATCTAGTTTTTCATTTTTTTCTTCGAAGGTTTATTCAAATGGATTGAAACTTTGCATAAATATTTTAATGCTTAAAACAAATACAAATAAAACATCTTAAATTTTTTTTGAGCAAAGAAACAAGAAGGAAATACATTTTCAATTTTGGACTGGGACCGACCCTAGTCAAAATCAATTTTGTCACTTTTTTCTTCGACGGTTTATCCAAATAGATTGAAACTTTGCATACATATTTTAATGCTTAAAACAAATACAAATAAAACATCGTAAAATTTTTTTGAGCAAAGAACCAAGTAGGAAATACATTTTCAATTATGAACTTGGGATAGGTCGTGTCAAAATCTAGTTTTTCATTCTTTTCTTCGAAGGTTTATTCAAATGGATTGAAACTTTGCATAAATATTTTAATGCTTAAAACAAATACAAATATAACATCCTAAAATTTTTTTGAGCAAAGAACCAAGTAGGAAATACATTTTCAATTATGAACTTGGGACAGGTCTTGTCAAAATCTAGTTTTTCATTTTTTTCTTCGAAGGTTTATTCAAATGGATTGAAACTTTGCATAAATATTCTAGTGCTTAAAACAAATACAAATAAAACATCCTAAAATTTTTTTGAGCAAAGAACCAAGTAGGAAATACATTTTCAATTTTGGACTAGGGGCGACCCTAGTCAAAATCAATTTTCTCACTTTTTTCTTCGAGGGTTTATCCAAATGGATTGAAACTTTGCATAAATATTTTAATGCTTAAAACAAATACAAATAAAACATCTTAAATTTTTTTGAGCAAAGAATCAAGTAGGAAATACATTTTCAATTATGAACTTGGGACAGGTCTTGTCAAAATCTAGTTTTTCATTTTTTTCTTCGAAGGTTTATTCAAATGGATTGAAACTTTGCATAAATATTCTAGTGCTTAGAACAAATACAAATAAAACATCGTAAACTTTTTTTGAGCAAAGAACCAAGTAGGAAATACATTTTCAATTATGAACTTGGGACAGGTCTTGTCAAAATCTAGTTTTTCATTTTTTTCTTCGAAGGTTTATTCAAATGGATTGAAACTTTGCATAAATATTTTAATGCTTAAAACAAATACAAATAAAACATCGTAAAATTTTTTTGAGCAAAGAACCAAGTAGGATATACATTTTCAATTATGAACTTGGGAAAGGTCGTGTCAAAATCTAGTTTTTCATTCTTTTCTTCGAAGGTTTATTCAAATGGATTGAAACTTTGCATAAATATTTTAATGCTTAAAACAAATACAAATATAACATCCTAAAATTTTTTTGAGCAAAGAAACAAGAAGGAAATACATTTTCAATTTTGGACTGGGACCGACCCTAGTCAAAATCAATTTTGTCACTTTTTTCTTCGACGGTTTATCCAAATAGATTGAAACTTTGCATACATATTTTAATGCTTAAAACAAATACAAATAAAACATCGTAAAATTTTTTTGAGCAAAGAACCAAGTAGGATATACATTTTCAATTATGAACTTGGGAAAGGTCGTGTCAAAATCTAGTTTTTCATTCTTTTCTTCGAAGGTTTATTCAAATGGATTGAAACTTTGCATAAATATTTTAATGCTTAAAACAAATACAAATATAACATCCTAAAATTTTTTTGAGCAAAGAACCAAGTAGGAAATAACTTTTCAATTATGAACTTGGGACAGGTCTTGTCAAAATCTAGTTTTTCATTTTTTTCTTCGAAGGTTTATTCAAATGGATTGAAACTTTGCATAAATATTCTAGTGCTTAAAACAAATACAAATAAAACATCCTAAAATTTTTTTGAGCAAAGAACCAAGTAGGAAATACATTTTCAATTTTGGACTAGGGGCGACCCTAGTCAAAATCAATTTTCTCACTTTTTTCTTCGAGGGTTTATCCAAATGGATTGAAACTTTGCATAAATATTTTAATGCTTAGAACAAATACAAATAAAACATCGTAAACTTTTTTTGAGCAAAGAACCAAGTAGGAAATACATTTTCAATTATGAACTTGGGACAGGTCTTGTCAAAATCTAGTTTTTCATTTTTTTCTTCGAAGGTTTATTCAAATGGATTGAAACTTTGCATAAATATTTTAATGCTTAAAACAAATACAAATAAAACATCTTAAATTTTTTTGAGCAAAGAATCAAGTAGGAAATACATTTTCAATTTTGGACTAGGGGCGACCCTAGTCAAAATCAATTTTGTCACTTTTTTCTACGAGGGTTTATCCAAATAGATTAAAATTTTGCATACATATTTTAATGCTTAAAACAAATACAAATAAAACATCCTATAATTTTTTTGAGCAAAGAACCAAGTAGGAAATACATTTTCAATTATGAACTTGGGACAGGTCTTGTCAAAATCTAGTTTTTCATTTTTTTCTTCGAAGGTTTATTCAAATGGATTGAAACGTTGCATAAATATTCTAATGCTTAAAACAAATACAAATAAAACATCGTAAAATTTTTTTGAGCAAAGAACCAAGTAGGAAATACATTTTCAATTATGAACTTGGGACAGGTCTTGTCAAAATCTAGTTTTTCATTTTTTTTCTTCGAAGGTTTATTCAAATGGATTGAAACTTTGCATAAATCTAATGCTTAAAAAAAATACAAATAAAACATCGTAAAATTTTTTTGAGCAAAGAACCAAGTAGGAAATACATTTTCAATTATGAACTTGGGACAGGTCTTGTCAAAATCTAGTTTTTCATTTTTTTCTTCGAAGGTTTATTCAAATAGATTAAAACTTTGCATACATATTTTAATGCTTAAAACAAATACAAATAAAACATCCTAAAATTTTTTTGAGCAAAGAACCAAGTAGGAAATACATTTTCAATTATGAACTTGGGACAGGTCTTGTCAAAATCTAGTTTTTCATTTTTTTCTTCGAAGGTTTGTTCAAATAGATTGAATCTTTGCATAAATATTCTAATGCTTAAAACAAATACAAATAAAACATCGTAAAATTTTTTTGAGCAAAGAACCAAGTAGGAAATACATTTTCAATTATGAACTTGGGACAGGTCTTGTCAAAATCTAGTTTTTCATTTTTTTCTTCGAAGGTTTATCCAAATGGATTGAAACTTTGCATAAATATTCTAGTGCTTATAACAAATACAAATAAAACATCCTATAATTTTTTTGAGCAAAGAACCAAGTAGGAAATACATTTTCAATTTTGGACTAGGGGCGACCCTAGTCAAAATCAATTTTGTCACTTTTTTCTTCGAGGGTTTATCCAAATGGATTGAAACTTTGCATAAATATTTTATTGCTTAGAACAAATACAAATAAAACATCGTAAAATTTTTTTGAGCAAAGAACCAAGTAGGAAATACATTTTCAATTATGAACTTGGGACAGGTCTTGTCAAAATCTAGTTTTTCATTTTTTTCTTCGAAGGTTTATCCAAATGGATTGAAACTTTGCATAAATATTCTAATGCTTAAAACAAATACAAATAAAACATCTAAAATTTTTTTGAGCAAAGAATCAAGAAGGAAATACATTTTCAATTTTGGACTAGAGGCGACCCTAGTAAAAATCAATTTTGTCACTTTTTCTTCGAGGGTTTATCCAAATGGATTGAAACTTCGCATAAATATTCTAGTGCTTAAAACAAATACAAATAAAACATCGTGAAATTTTTTTGAGCAAAGAACCAAGAAGGAAATACATTTTCAATTATGAACTTGGGACAGGTCTACTCAAAATCTAGTTTTTCATTTTTTTCTACGAAGGTTTATTCAAATGGATTGAAACTCTGCATAAATATTCTAGTTCTTAAAACAAATACAAATAAAACATCGTAAAATTTTTTTAAGCAAAGAACCAAGTAGGAAATACATTTTCAATTATGAACTTGGGACAGGTCTTGTCAATATCTAGTTTTTCATTTTTTTCTTCGAAGGTTTATTCAAATGGATTGAAACTTTGCATACATATTTTAATGCTTAAAACAAATACAAATAAAACATCGTAAAATTTTTTTGAGCAAAGAACCAAGTAGGAAATACATTTTCAATTATGAACTTGGGACAGTTCTTGTCAAAATCTAGTTTTTCATTTTTTTTCTTCGAAGTTTTATTCAAATGGATTGAAACTTTGCACAAATATTTTAATGCTTAAAAGAAATACAAATAAAACATCCTAAAATTTTTTTGAGCAAAGAACCAAGAAGGAAATACATTTTCAATTTTGAACTAGGAGCGACCCTAGTCAAAATCAATTTTCTCACTTTTTTCTTCGAGGGTTTATCCAAATGGATTGAAACTTTGCATAAATATTTTAATGCTTTAAACAAATACAAATAAAACATCGTGAAATTTTTATGAGCAAATGGATTGTTTATACAAATGGATTGAAACTTTGCATAAATATTCTAGTGCTTAAAACAAATACAAATAAAACATCGTGAAATTTTTTTGAGCAAAGAACCAAGAAGGAAATACATTTTCAATTATGAACTTGGGACAGGTCTACTCAAAATCTAGTTTTTCATTTTTTTCTACGAAGGTTTATTCAAATGGATTGAAACTTTGCATACATATTTTAATGCTTAAAACAAATACAAATAAAACATCGTAAAATTTTTTTGAGCAAAGAACCAAGTAGGAAATACATTTTCAATTATGAACTTGGGACAGTTCTTGTCAAAATCTAGTTTTTCATTTTTTTTCTTCGAAGTTTTATTCAAATGGATTGAAACTTTGCACAAATATTTTAATGCTTAAAAGAAATACAAATAAAACATCCTAAAATTTTTTTGAGCAAAGAACCAAGAAGGAAATACATTTTCAATTTTGGACTAGGAGCGACCCTAGTCAAAATCAATTTTCTCACTTTTTTCTTCGAGAGTTTATCCAAATGGATTGAAACTTTGCATAAATATTTTAATGCTTTAAACAAATACAAATAAAATATCCTAAAATTTTTTTGAGCAAAGAACCAAGTAGGAAATACATTTTCAATTATGGACTAGGAGCGACCCTAGTCAAAATCAATTTTCTCACTTTTTTCTTCGAGGGTTTATCCAAATGGATTGAAACTTCGCATAAATATTCTAGTGCTTAAAACAAATACAAATAAAACATCGTGAAATTTTTTTTGAGCAAAGAACCAAGAAGGAAATACATTTTCAATTATGAACTTGGGACAGGTCTACTCAAAATCTAGTTTTTCATTTTTTTCTACGAAGGTTTATTCAAATGGATTGAAACTCTGCATAAATATTCTAGTTCTTAAAACAAATACAAATAAAACATCCTAAAAATTTTTTGAGCAAAGAACCAAGTAGGAAATACATTTTCAATTATGAACTTGGGACAGGTCTAGTCAAAATCTAGTTTTTCATTTTTTTCTTCGATGGTTTATCCAAATGGATTGAAACTTTACATAAATATTCAAGTGCTAAAAATAAATACAAATAAAACATCGTAAAATTTTTTTGAGCAAAGAACCAAGTAGGAAATACATTTTCAATTATGAACTTGGGACAGGTCTGGTCGAAATCTAGTTTTTCATTTTTTTTCGAAGGTTTATCCAAATCGATTGAAACTTTGCATAAATATTTTAATGCTTAAAACAAATACAAATAAAACATTCTAAAATTTTTTTGAGCAAAGAACCAAGTAGGAAATACATTTTCAATTATGAACTTGGGACAGGTCTGGTCAAAATCTAGTTTTTCATTTTTTTTTCAAAGGTTTATCCAAATGGATTGAAACTTTGCATAAATATTCTAGTGCTTAAAACAAATACAAATAAAACATCCTAAAAATTTTTTGAGCAAAGAACCAAGTAGGAAATACATTTCAATTTTGGACTTGGGACAGGTCTTGTCAAAATCTAGTTTTTCATTTTTTTCTTCGAAGGTTTATTCAAATGGATTGAAACTTTGCATAAATATTCTAATGCTTAAAAAAAATACAAATAAAACATCGTAAAATTTTTTTGAGCAAAGAACCAAGTAGGAAATACATTTTCAATTGTGAACTTGGGACAGGTCTTGTCAAAATCTAGTTTTTCATTTTTTTTCTTCGAAGGTTTATTCAAATGGATTGAAACTTTGCATAAATATTCTAGTGCTTAAAACAAATACAAATAAAACATCCTAAAAATTTTTTGAGCAAAGAACCAAGTAGGAAATACATTTTCAATTATGAACTTGGGACAGGTCTAGTCAAAATCTAGTTTTTCATTTTTTTCTTCGATGGTTTATCCAAATGGATTGAAACTTTACATAAATATTCAAGTGCTAAAAATAAATACAAATAAAACATCGTGAAATTTTTTTGAGCAAAGAACCAAGTAGGAAATACATTTTCAATTATGAACTTGGGACAGGTCTGGTCGAAATCTAGTTTTTCATTTTTTTTCGAAGGTTTATCCAAATCGATTGAAACTTTGCATAAATATTTTAATGCTTAAAACAAATACAAATAAAACATTCTAAAATTTTTTTGAGCAAAGAACCAAGTAGGAAATACATTTTCAATTATGAACTTGGGACAGGTCTGGTCAAAATCTAGTTTTTCATTTTTTTTTCGAAGGTTTATCCAAATGGATTGAAACTTTGCATAAATATTCTTGTGCTTAAAACAAATAAAAATAAAACATCCTTAAATTTTTTTGAGCAAAGAACCAAGAAGGAAATACATTTTCAATTTTGGACTAGGGGCGACCCTAGTCAAAATCAATTTTGTTACTTTTTTCTTCGATGGTTTATCCAAATGGATTGAAACTTTGCATAAATATTCTAATGCTTAAAACAAATACAAATAAAACATCGTAAAATTTTTTTGAGCAAAGAACCAAGTAGGAAATACATTTTCAATTATGAACTTGGGACAGGTCTTGTCAAAATCTAGTTTTTCATTTTTTTCTTCGAAGGTTTATTCAAATGGATTAAAACTTTGCATAAATATTCTAGTGCTTAAAACAAATACAAATAAAACATCTTAAATTTTTTTTGAGCAAAGAAACAAGAAGGAAATACATTTTCAATTTTGGACTGGGACCGACCCTAGTCAAAATCAATTTTGTCACTTTTTTCTTCGACGGTTTATCCAAATAGATTGAAACTTTGCATACATATTTTAATGCTTAAAACAAATACAAATAAAACATCGTAAAATTTTTTTGAGCAAAGAACCAAGTAGGAAATACATTTTCAATTATGAACTTGGGATAGGTCGTGTCAAAATCTAGTTTTTCATTCTTTTCTTCGAAGGTTTATTCAAATGGATTGAAACTTTGCATAAATATTTTAATGCTTAAAACAAATACAAATATAACATCCTAAAATTTTTTTGAGCAAAGAACCAAGTAGGAAATACATTTTCAATTATGAACTTGGGACAGGTCTTGTCAAAATCTAGTTTTTCATTTTTTTCTTCGAAGGTTTATTCAAATGGATTGAAACTTTGCATAAATATTCTAGTGCTTAAAACAAATACAAATAAAACATCCTAAAATTTTTTTGAGCAAAGAACCAAGTAGGAAATACATTTTCAATTTTGGACTAGGGGCGACCCTAGTCAAAATCAATTTTCTCACTTTTTTCTTCGAGGGTTTATCCAAATGGATTGAAACTTTGCATAAATATTCTAGTGCTTAAAACAAATACAAATAAAACATCCTAAAATTTTTTTGAGCAAAGAACCAAGTAGGAAATACATTTTCAATTTTGGACTATATATAATGTGTGAAGGGCCCAGCCTTTCAGCTGGAGGCACTGCGATTCAAATTTAGAACAGAATCTATTGTACCACACCCTTTAGACCTACAGTTTATAGTGGGATCCGAACCACTTGCAAGCTCTGTACATTGCAAAGACACGAGTACGTCATAAGACCTGATGTACCCTGCAATGTACCCAGTCACAATCCGTGTGCGCAAGATGCCGTAAGGAAGTCATCCAGATGCTAGTATATCCTTGTATACCTAGCAAAGGAGGCATATTCTATGCCAAAGACATCAATACTACACCCAACACACGAACCGAGCTTCGTAACTAGAACGGTGAAATGGAAAAAGAGCTTCGAAAATTAGACATGGCCTGGGATTGAACCAGGGGCGACCCTAGTCAAAATCAATTTTCTCACTTTTTTCTTCGAGGGTTTATCCAAATGGATTGAAACTTTGCATAAATATTTTAATGCTTAAAACAAATACAAATAAAACATCTTAAATTTTTTTGAGCAAAGAATCAAGTAGGAAATACATTTTCAATTATGAACTTGGGACAGGTCTTGTCAAAATCTAGTTTTTCATTTTTTTCTTCGAAGGTTTATTCAAATGGATTGAAACTTTGCATAAATATTTTAATGCTTAAAACAAATACAAATAAAACATCTTAAATTTTTTTTGAGCAAAAAAACAAGAAGGAAATACATTTTCAATTTTGGACTGGGACCGACCCTAGTCAAAATCAATTTTGTCACTTTTTTCTTCGACGGTTTATCCAAATAGATTGAAACTTTGCATACATATTTTAATGCTTAAAACAAATACAAATAAAACATCGTAAAATTTTTTTGAGCAAAGAACCAAGTAGGAAATACATTTTCAATTATGAACTTGGGATAGGTCGTGTCAAAATCTAGTTTTTCATTCTTTTCTTCGAAGGTTTATTCAAATGGATTGAAACTTTGCATAAATATTTTAATGCTTAAAACAAATACAAATATAACATCCTAAAATTTTTTTGAGCAAAGAACCAAGTAGGAAATACATTTTCAATTATGAACTTGGGACAGGTCTTGTCAAAATCTAGTTTTTCATTTTTTTCTTCGAAGGTTTATTCAAATGGATTGAAACTTTGCATAAATATTTTAGTGCTTAAAACAAATACAAATAAAACATCCTAAAATTTTTTTGAGCAAAGAACCAAGTAGGAAATACATTTTCAATTTTGGACTAGGGGCGACCCTAGTCAAAATCAATTTTCTCACTTTTTTCTTCGAGGGTTTATCCAAATGGATTGAAACTTTGCATAAATATTTTAATGCTTAAAACAAATACAAATAAAACATCTTAAATTTTTTTGAGCAAAGAATCAAGTAGGAAATACATTTTCAATTATGAACTTGGGACAGGTCTTGTCAAAATCTAGTTTTTCATTTTTTTCTTCGAAGGTTTATTCAAATGGATTGAAACTTTGCATAAATATTCTAGTGCTTAGAACAAATACAAATAAAACATCGTAAACTTTTTTTGAGCAAAGAACCAAGTAGGAAATACATTTTCAATTATGAACTTGGGACAGGTCTTGTCAAAATCTAGTTTTTCATTTTTTTCTTCGAAGGTTTATTCAAATGGATTGAAACTTTGCATAAATATTTTAATGCTTAAAACAAATACAAATAAAACATCGTAAAATTTTTTTGAGCAAAGAACCAAGTAGGATATACATTTTCAATTATGAACTTGGGAAAGGTCGTGTCAAAATCTAGTTTTTCATTCTTTTCTTCGAAGGTTTATTCAAATGGATTGAAACTTTGCATAAATATTTTAATGCTTAAAACAAATACAAATATAACATCCTAAAATTTTTTTGAGCAAAGAAACAAGAAGGAAATACATTTTCAATTTTGGACTGGGACCGACCCTAGTCAAAATCAATTTTGTCACTTTTTTCTTCGACGGTTTATCCAAATAGATTGAAACTTTGCATACATATTTTAATGCTTAAAACAAATACAAATAAAACATCGTAAAATTTTTTTGAGCAAAGAACCAAGTAGGATATACATTTTCAATTATGAACTTGGGAAAGGTCGTGTCAAAATCTAGTTTTTCATTCTTTTCTTCGAAGGTTTATTCAAATGGATTGAAACTTTGCATAAATATTTTAATGCTTAAAACAAATACAAATATAACATCCTAAAATTTTTTTGAGCAAAGAACCAAGTAGGAAATAACTTTTCAATTATGAACTTGGGACAGGTCTTGTCAAAATCTAGTTTTTCATTTTTTTCTTCGAAGGTTTATTCAAATGGATTGAAACTTTGCATAAATATTCTAGTGCTTAAAACAAATACAAATAAAACATCCTAAAATTTTTTTGAGCAAAGAACCAAGTAGGAAATACATTTTCAATTTTGGACTAGGGGCGACCCTAGTCAAAATCAATTTTCTCACTTTTTTCTTCGAGGGTTTATCCAAATGGATTGAAACTTTGCATAAATATTTTAATGCTTAGAACAAATACAAATAAAACATCGTAAACTTTTTTTGAGCAAAGAACCAAGTAGGAAATACATTTTCAATTATGAACTTGGGACAGGTCTTGTCAAAATCTAGTTTTTCATTTTTTTCTTCGAAGGTTTATTCAAATGGATTGAAACTTTGCATAAATATTTTAATGCTTAAAACAAATACAAATAAAACATCTTAAATTTTTTTGAGCAAAGAATCAAGTAGGAAATACATTTTCAATTTTGGACTAGGGGCGACCCTAGTCAAAATCAATTTTGTCACTTTTTTCTACGAGGGTTTATCCAAATAGATTAAAACTTTGCATACATATTTTAATGCTTAAAACAAATACAAATAAAACATCCTAAAATTTTTTTGAGCAAAGAACCAAGTAGGAAATACATTTTCAATTATGAACTTGGGACAGGTCTTGTCAAAATCTAGTTTTTCATTTTTTTCTTCGAAGGTTTATTCAAATGGATTGAAACGTTGCATAAATATTCTAATGCTTAAAACAAATACAAATAAAACATCGTAAAATTTTTTTGAGCAAAGAACCAAGTAGGAAATACATTTTCAATTATGAACTTGGGACAGGTCTTGTCAAAATCTAGTTTTTCATTTTTTTTCTTCGAAGGTTTATTCAAATGGATTGAAACTTTGCATAAATCTAATGCTTAAAAAAAATACAAATAAAACATCCTAAAATTTTTTTGAGCAAAGAACCAAGTAGGAAATACATTTTCAATTATGAACTTGGGACAGGTCTTGTCAAAATCTAGTTTTTCATTTTTTTCTTCGAAGGTTTATTCAAATAGATTAAAACTTTGCATACATATTTTAATGCTTAAAACAAATACAAATAAAACATCCTAAAATTTTTTTGAGCAAAGAACCAAGTAGGAAATACATTTTCAATTATGAACTTGGGACAGGTCTTGTCAAAATCTAGTTTTTCATTTTTTTCTTCGAAGGTTTGTTCAAATAGATTGAATCTTTGCATAAATATTCTAATGCTTAAAACAAATACAAATAAAACATCGTAAAATTTTTTTGAGCAAAGAACCAAGTAGGAAATACATTTTCAATTTTGGACTAGGGGCGACCCTAGTCAAAATCAATTTTGTCACTTTTTTCTTCGAGGGTTTATCCAAATGGATTGAAACTTTGCATAAATATTTTATTGCTTAGAACAAATACAAATAAAACATCGTAAAATTTTTTTGAGCAAAGAACCAAGTAGGAAATACATTTTCAATTATGAACTTGGGACAGGTCTTGTCAAAATCTAGTTTTTCATTTTTTTCTTCGAAGGTTTATCCAAATGGATTGAAACTTTGCATAAATATTCTAATGCTTAAAACAAATACAAATAAAACATCTAAAATTTTTTTGAGCAAAGAATCAAGAAGGAAATACATTTTCAATTTTGGACTAGAGGCGACCCTAGTAAAAATCAATTTTGTCACTTTTTCTTCGAGGGTTTATCCAAATGGATTGAAACTTCGCATAAATATTCTAGTGCTTAAAACAAATACAAATAAAACATCGTGAAATTTTTTTGAGCAAAGAACCAAGAAGGAAATACATTTTCAATTATGAACTTGGGACAGGTCTACTCAAAATCTAGTTTTTCATTTTTTTCTACGAAGGTTTATTCAAATGGATTGAAACTCTGCATAAATATTCTAGTTCTTAAAACAAATACAAATAAAACATCGTAAAATTTTTTTAAGCAAAGAACCAAGTAGGAAATACATTTTCAATTATGAACTTGGGACAGGTCTTGTCAAAATCTAGTTTTTCATTTTTTTCTTCGAAGGTTTATTCAAATGGATTGAAACTTTGCATACATATTTTAATGCTTAAAACAAATACAAATAAAACATCGTAAAATTTTTTTGAGCAAAGAACCAAGTAGGAAATACATTTTCAATTATGAACTTGGGACAGTTCTTGTCAAAATCTAGTTTTTCATTTTTTTTCTTCGAAGTTTTATTCAAATGGATTGAAACTTTGCACAAATATTTTAATGCTTAAAAGAAATACAAATAAAACATCCTAAAATTTTTTTGAGCAAAGAACCAAGTAGGAAATACATTTTCAATTATGAACTTGGGACAGGTCTTGTCAAAATCTAGTTTTTCATTTTTTTCTTCGAAGGTTTATCCAAATGGATTGAAACTTTGCATAAATATTCTAGTGCTTATAACAAATACAAATAAAACATCCTATAATTTTTTTGAGCAAAGAACCAAGTAGGAAATACATTTTCAATTTTGGACTAGGGGCGACCCTAGTCAAAATCAATTTTGTCACTTTTTTCTTCGAGGGTTTATCCAAATGGATTGAAACTTTGCATAAATATTTTATTGCTTAGAACAAATACAAATAAAACATCGTAAAATTTTTTTGAGCAAAGAACCAAGTAGGAAATACATTTTCAATTATGAACTTGGGACAGGTCTTGTCAAAATCTAGTTTTTCATTTTTTTCTTCGAAGGTTTATCCAAATGGATTGAAACTTTGCATAAATATTCTAATGCTTAAAACAAATACAAATAAAACATCTAAAATTTTTTTGAGCAAAGAATCAAGAAGGAAATACATTTTCAATTTTGGACTAGAGGCGACCCTAGTAAAAATCAATTTTGTCACTTTTTCTTCGAGGGTTTATCCAAATGGATTGAAACTTCGCATAAATATTCTAGTGCTTAAAACAAATACAAATAAAACATCGTGAAATTTTTTTGAGCAAAGAACCAAGAAGGAAATACATTTTCAATTATGAACTTGGGACAGGTCTACTCAAAATCTAGTTTTTCATTTTTTTCTACGAAGGTTTATTCAAATGGATTGAAACTCTGCATAAATATTCTAGTTCTTAAAACAAATACAAATAAAACATCGTAAAATTTTTTTAAGCAAAGAACCAAGTAGGAAATACATTTTCAATTATGAACTTGGGACAGGTCTTGTCAAAATCTAGTTTTTCATTTTTTTCTTCGAAGGTTTATTCAAATGGATTGAAACTTTGCATACATATTTTAATGCTTAAAACAAATACAAATAAAACATCGTAAAATTTTTTTGAGCAAAGAACCAAGTAGGAAATACATTTTCAATTATGAACTTGGGACAGTTCTTGTCAAAATCTAGTTTTTCATTTTTTTTCTTCGAAGTTTTATTCAAATGGATTGAAACTTTGCACAAATATTTTAATGCTTAAAAGAAATACAAATAAAACATCCTAAAATTTTTTTGAGCAAAGAACCAAGAAGGAAATACATTTTCAATTTTGGACTAGGAGCGACCCTAGTCAAAATCAATTTTCTCACTTTTTTCTTCGAGGGTTTATCCAAATGGATTGAAACTTTGCATAAATATTTTAATGCTTTAAACAAATACAAATAAAACATCGTGAAATTTTTATGAGCAAATGGATTGTTTATACAAATGGATTGAAACTTTGCATAAATATTCTAGTGCTTAAAACAAATACAAATAAAACATCGTGAAATTTTTTTGAGCAAAGAACCAAGAAGGAAATACATTTTCAATTTTGGACTAGGAGCGACCCTAGTCAAAATCAATTTTCTCACTTTTTTCTTCGAGGGTTTATCCAAATGGATTGAAACTTTGCATAAATATTTTAATGCTTTAAACAAATACAAATAAAATATCCTAAAATTTTTTTGAGCAAAGAACCAAGTAGGAAATACATTTTCAATTATGGACTAGGAGCGACCCTAGTCAAAATCAATTTTCTCACTTTTTTCTTCGAGGGTTTATCCTAATGGATTGAAACTTCGCATAAATATTCTAGTGCTTAAAACAAATACAAATAAAACATCGTGAAATTTTTTTTGAGCAAAGAACCAAGAAGGAAATACATTTTCAATTATGAACTTGGGACAGGTCTACTCAAAATCTAGTTTTTCATTTTTTTCTACGAAGGTTTATTCAAATGGATTGAAACTCTGCATAAATATTCTAGTTCTTAAAACAAATACAAATAAAACATCCTAAAAATTTTTTGAGCAAAGAACCAAGTAGGAAATACATTTTCAATTATGAACTTGGGACAGGTCTAGTCAAAATCTAGTTTTTCATTTTTTTCTTCGATGGTTTATCCAAATGGATTGAAACTTTACATAAATATTCAAGTGCTAAAAATAAATACAAATAAAACATCGTAAAATTTTTTTGAGCAAAGAACCAAGTAGGAAATACATTTTCAATTATGAACTTGGGACAGGTCTGGTCGAAATCTAGTTTTTCATTTTTTTTCGAAGGTTTATCCAAATCGATTGAAACTTTGCATAAATATTTTAATGCTTAAAACAAATACAAATAAAACATTCTAAAATTTTTTTGAGCAAAGAACCAAGTAGGAAATACATTTTCAATTATGAACTTGGGACAGGTCTGGTCAAAATCTAGTTTTTCATTTTTTTTTCGAAGGTTTATCCAAATGGATTGAAACTTTGCATAAATATTCTAGTGCTTAAAACAAATACAAATAAAACATCCTAAAAATTTTTTGAGCAAAGAACCAAGTAGGAAATACATTTCAATTTTGGACTTGGGACAGGTCTTGTCAAAATCTAGTTTTTCATTTTTTTCTTCGAAGGTTTATTCAAATGGATTGAAACTTTGCATAAATATTCTAATGCTTAAAAAAAATACAAATAAAACATCGTAAAATTTTTTTGAGCAAAGAACCAAGTAGGAAATACATTTTCAATTGTGAACTTGGGACAGGTCTTGTCAAAATCTAGTTTTTCATTTTTTTTCTTCGAAGGTTTATTCAAATGGATTGAAACTTTGCATAAATATTCTAGTGCTTAAAACAAATACAAATAAAACATCTTAAAAATTTTTTGAGCAAAGAACCAAGTAGGAAATACATTTTCAATTATGAACTTGGGACAGGTCTAGTCAAAATCTAGTTTTTCATTTTTTTCTTCGATGGTTTATCCAAATGGATTGAAACTTTACATAAATATTCAAGTGCTAAAAATAAATACAAATAAAACATCGTGAAATTTTTTTGAGCAAAGAACCAAGTAGGAAATACATTTTCAATTATGAACTTGGGACAGGTCTGGTCGAAATCTAGTTTTTCATTTTTTTTCGAAGGTTTATCCAAATCGATTGAAACTTTGCATAAATATTTTAATGCTTAAAACAAATACAAATAAAACATTCTAAAATTTTTTTGAGCAAAGAACCAAGTAGGAAATACATTTTCAATTATGAACTTGGGACAGGTCTGGTCAAAATCTAGTTTTTCATTTTTTTTTCGAAGGTTTATCCAAATGGATTGAAACTTTGCATAAATATTCTTGTGCTTAAAACAAATAAAAATAAAACATCCTTAAATTTTTTGAGCAAAGAACCAAGAAGGAAATACATTTTCAATTTTGGACTATGGGCGACCCTAGTCAAAATCAATTTTGTTACTTTTTTCTTCGATGGTTTATCCAAATGGATTGAAACTTTGCATAAATATTCTAATGCTTAAAACAAATACAAATAAAACATCGTAAAATTTTTTTGAGCAAAGAACCAAGTAGGAAATACATTTTCAATTATGAACTTGGGACAGGTCTTGTCAAAATCTAGTTTTTCATTTTTTTTCTTCGAAGGTTTATTCAAATGGATTGAAACTTTGCATAAATATTCTAGTGCTTAAAACAAATACAAATAAAACATCCTAAAAATTTTTTGAGCAAAGAACCAAGTAGGAAATACATTTTCAATTATGAACTTGGGACAGGTCTAGTCAAAATCTAGTTTTTCATTTTTTTCTTCGATGGTTTATCCAAATGGATTGAAACTTTACATAAATATTCAAGTGCTAAAAATAAATACAAATAAAACATCGTAAAATTTTTTTGAGCAAAGAACCAAGTAGGAAATACATTTTCAATTATGAACTTGGGACAGGTCTGGTCGAAATCTAGTTTTTCATTTTTTTTCGAAGGTTTATCCAAATCGATTGAAACTTTGCATAAATATTTTAATGCTTAAAACAAATACAAATAAAACATTCTAAAATTTTTTTGAGCAAAGAACCAAGTAGGAAATACATTTTCAATTATGAACTTGGGACAGGTCTGGTCAAAATCTAGTTTTTCATTTTTTTTTCGAAGGTTTATCCAAATGGATTGAAACTTTGCATAAATATTCTTGTGCTTAAAACAAATAAAAATAAAACATCCTTAAATTTTTTTGAGCAAAGAACCAAGAAGGAAATACATTTTCAATTTTGGACTATGGGCGACCCTAGTCAAAATCAATTTTGTTACTTTTTTCTTCGATGGTTTATCCAAATGGATTGAAACTTTGCATAAATATTCTAATGCTTAAAACAAATACAAATAAAACATCGTAAAATTTTTTTGAGCAAAGAACCAAGTAGGAAATACATTTTCAATTATGAACTTGGGACAGGTCTTGTCAAAATCTAGTTTTTCATTTTTTTTCTTCGAAGGTTTATTCAAATGGATTGAAACTTTGCATAAATATTCTAGTGCTTAAAACAAATACAAATAAAACATCCTAAAATTTTTTTGAGCAAAGAACCGAGTAAGAAAAAATTTTAAATTTTGGACTAGGAGCGACCCTAGTCAAAATCAATTTTCTCACTTTTTTCTTCGAGGGTTTATACAAATGGATTGAAACTTTGCATAAATATTTTAATGCTTAAAACAAATACAAATAAAACATCCTAAAATTTTTTTGAGCAAAGAACCAAGTAGGAAATACATTTTCAATTATGAACTTGGGACAGGTCTTGTCAAAATCTAGTTTTTCATTTTTTTTCTTCGAAGGTTTATTCAAATGGATTGAAACTTTGCATAAATATTCTAGTGCTTAAAACAAATACAAATAAAACATCCTAAAATTTTTTTGAGCAAAGAACCGAGTAAGAAAAAATTTTAAATTTTGGACTAGGAGCGACCCTAGTCAAAATCAATTTTCTCACTTTTTTCTTCGAGGGTTTATTCAAATGGATTGAAACTTTGCATAAATATTCTAATGCTTAAAAAAAATACAAATAAAACATCGTAAAATTTTTTTGAGCAAAGAACCAAGTAGGAAATACATTTTCAATTATGAACTTGGGACAGGTCTTGTCAAAATCTAGTTTTTCATTTTTTTTCTTCGAAGGTTTATTCAAATGGATTGAAACTTTGCATAAATATTCTAGTGCTTAAAACAAATACAAATAAAACATCGTGAAATTTTTTTGAGCAAAGAACCGAGTAAGAAAAAATTTTCAATTTTGGACTAGGAGCGACCCTAGTCAAAATCAATTTTCTCACTTTTTTCTTCGAGGGTTTATACAAATGGATTGAAACTTTGCATAAATATTCTGGTGCTTAAAACAAATACAAATAAAACATCGTGAAATTTTTTTGAGCAAAGAACCAAGAAGGAAATACATTTTCAATTTTGGACTAGGGGCGACCCTAGTCAAAATCAATTTTGTCACTTTTTTCTTCGAGGGTTTATCCAAATGGATTGAAACTTTGCATAAATATTCTAATGCTTAAAACAAATACAACTAAAACATACGAAAGTTTTTTTGAGCAAAGAAACAAGAAGGAAATATATTTTCAATTTTGGACTAGGACCGACCCTAGTCAAAATCAATTTTCTCACTTTTTTCTTCGAGGGTTTATCCAAATGGATTGAAACTTTGCATAAATATTCTAATGCTTAAAACAAATACAAATATAACATCCTAAAATTTTTTTGAGCAAAGAACCAAGTAGGAAATACATTTTCAATTATGAACTTGGGACAGGTCTTGTCAAAATCAAGTTTTTCATTTTTTTCTTCGAAGGTTTATTCAAATGGATTAAATTGCATAAATATTCTAGTGCTTAAAACAAATACAAATAAAACATCTTAAATTTTTTTTTGAGCAAAGAAACAAGAAGGAAATACATTTTCAATTTTGGACTAGGAGCGACCCTTGTCAAAATCAATTTTCTTACTTTTTTCTTCGATGGTTTATCCAAATGGATTGAAACTTTGCATAAATATTCTAGTGCTTAAAACAAATACAAATGAAACTTCGTGAAATTTTTTTGAGCAAAGAACCAAGAAGGAAATACATTTTCAATTATGAACTTGGGAAAGGTCTACTCAAAATCTAGTTTTTCATTTTTTTCTACGAAGGTTTATTCAAATGGATTGAAACTTTGCATAAATATTCTAGTGCTTAAAACAAATACAAATAAAACATCCTAAAAATTTTTTGAGCAAAGAACCAAGTAGGAAATACATTTTCAATTATGAACTTGGGACAGGTCTGGTCGAAATCTAGTTTTTCATTTTTTTTTCGAAGGTTTATCCAAATCGATTGAAACTTTGCATAAATATTTTAATGCTTAAAACAAATACAAATAAAACATTCTAAAATTTTTTTGAGCAAAGAACCAAGTAGGAAATACATTTTCAATTATGAACTTGGGACAGGTCTGGTCAAAATCTAGTTTTTCATTTTTTTTTCGAAGGTTTATCCAAATGGATTGAAACTTTGCATAAATATTCTAGTGCTTAAAACAAATACAAATAAAACATCCTTAAGTTTTTTTGAGCAAAGAACCAAGAAGGAAATACATTTTCAATTTTGGACTATGGGCGACCCTAGTCAAAATCAATTTTGTTACTTTTTTCTTCGATGGTTTATCCAAATGGATTGAAACTTTGCATAAATATTCTAATGCTTAAAACAAATACAAATAAAACATTCTAAAATTTTTTTGAGCAAAGAACCAAGTAGGAAATACATTTCAATTTTGGACTTAGGACAGGTCTAGTCAAAATCTAGTTTTTCCTTTTTTTTTCGAAGGTTTATCCAAATGGATTGAAACTTTGCATAAGTATTCTAATGTTTAAAACAAATACACATAAAACATTATAAAATTTTTTGAGCAAAGAACCAAGAAGAATACATTTTCAATTTTGGACTAGGGGCGACCCTAGTCAAAATCAATTTTGTCACTTTTTTCTTCGAGGGTTTTTCCAAATGGATTAAAACTTTGCATGAATATTCAAGCGCTTAAAACAAATACAAATAAAACATCCCAAAATTTTTTTGAGCAAAAAACCAAGAAGTAAATACATTTTCAATTTTGGACTAGGGGCGACCCTAGTCAAAATCAATTTTGTCACTTTTTTCTTCGAGACTGTTTTTCAAAAACAGCTGTTTTCCACAAACCCTAGCCCCTAGTCCAAAATTGAAAATGTATTTCTTTCTTGGTTCTTTGCTCAAAAAAATTTTTTTCATCCAAAGTTTAATTTAAAAAATATCACAGTGAACTTTTAATTTGAAAAATTCGTAAGAAAGGAAAGTTTTGTGCTTTTTCTGAAGCAACGGTTGTTCTTACCTTGCTCAAAAACAATACAGCTCTTCTATAGAGCAGCACGGATCAAATGTAAAAAACTAGAAGTCTCTACGATGTCTCGTTATTGTGATTTCTGGCTGATTAACTTGCTTGCATGCTTGTTTGCTTGCTTACAGAAAGCATATTTTGCGATTTTCTCAGCAATGCCGCAACCAATTTGAAATCTGTTTTTTGCAAAAGATGTGAAATTCAAGGCACAAACTTTTCATCTCTGAACAATTTAAGCTATCTTGCTCCATATCCTCACAAAATTCTAAAAACTGATTTTTCAATCTGAACAAAACCAATAGATTCACACGTGAAAACGGTGTGAATATAAAAAACTTTTTAAAAAAAACACGTTTTTACCCGTGGACTAAAAAGTAGAAAATAACTTTTTTATTGGGTTCAAAGGATATTGGTTTGAAAATTTGAGATTGATTTGAAAGTTTCATACTTTTACTTTGCGCATTTATATGAAATTTTAGCTCTCCAAATATACAATATTAATGAATTAATATTAATGAATGGTAATAATAATAATAAAAAAAAACTATAACCACGTTTTGCAGAAAATGCAGAAATGAAGTTTGTGTGTGACATTCAACATGACTAATTTTGATAAAATTTAACATTTAGATTTTACCGTTTGGGGTATATGGTATTTTTACAAATATTCGGAACACAAAATAATTGAAACCCTTTTTTGTGCCTAAATAATGCTTAGGATCTGAACTTTTTGTCTAATAAAAACATTAAATGTGAAGAGGTTCAAATTGGTTTGAAAAATCGAACACTCGTCATTTGTGATAAAATTGAAAAAAAAAACTTCCATCCAATTTAAACATATAGATGTTGAAATGTGATGAAAACGGTTGCATATTTATTCTTTTGATTAATCAACAAAACGCTTAAAAGCAAAACATTCTAGCAATATTATAACTTTTTTATTTGACACAAATTCGATTAATGGATTTGTTTTTTCTGCTTGGTCGCGTTTACAATTATTCATATATTCATATTCTTTAGACCCCTAACAGAGCTGCTAATTTTTTGATGCTAGGGTATAAAATTTGTTCTGTTAACTCTTTTCAACTCGTAAGGAAAGCAAATGATTTTAAAAACATTATATTTTTTTTGTGTTGGTGCTGCAAATATTAGAAATGAAATTTTGAAATTGAAATCTAAAAAGATTTGAATGCGCGAACCTATTCATTTTTTGAACACGCCGTTAAAAACGTGTTCAAAACTATAAATTGAATATTCATTCGTTTTCTGAAAAAATTTCAATTTGTTACGATTTTAAAAAAAATTTCTTAACTTTTGAAATTTTACATTTTTAATAAATTTTAGTCGTCAAAAAAAATTATTCTGAGATCATTGCAAAATCTAAAATGCTGAAAATAAAAGAATTGATTTAGTTCTCAACAAAATTTATGAGTTATATCTTTCATCGGCTTAAAAATATGATCTTCGAATCTAATTTGAATAAATCTATAATTTTATGAATTTTATTACAATTTATAAGCTGCCTTATAAATATCAATAATAGACGAAATCTTATTATCAAATATTAGAATTTTGATTATATTTAAAAGCTGCTAATTGAAATGTTGATCTGGAATTGTAAAAAGATTAGAATACAAACCTTGCAGTTTTTTCTCGTTATCAATTTTGATGATGCGCAAAGCTGTTTAGCAGTCATGAATTTATGAAAGATTTAAATGAAAATTGGATGGATTTTTTATACTGCATCCAAAGTGGAGAATGGAAGAAAGAAAAAAGTAAATTGAAAGCGTCTTAAGTCTTAAAGATGTTTATATTCTCTCTCTTTTTGTATTAACGGAAACATCTGCTCCTTTACTGTGTTGAACAAAACAGGTGATATGAGAATTTATTTTTCTCGACAACTCTTTAGTTCCGAAGTCTCTTCTGTATTAAAAACTTAAATTGTATTAGCCTATTTATTAAAAAAAGACACTTAAATTTTTTTATTTAAATATAAAAGTCTTTTATTTTTTAATTCATTTTAATAATTTCCAAGTATTTAATTAGTCTCTACTCACAATGTTTATATCAATTTTTTGTTTATTAACTTATAAATGAGGGTCACATACTACATACAGTTTTTTGTTCCTTAACACTAAGATTTTTGACTCAAATAATAATTTAATAATGCCTGTAGAAGTTTTATGAATGAAAGTTCAAATCTCCTGTTTTTGTTTTTTGCTTAATTTGAACAGCACTTATTAATTGTCAAATACTGTTGATTTGATAAAAAAAGGTCTCAAAAACAAAAAAAAGAAAATTCTATTGTTTTATTAAACTAACAAGCTTTCTTGTCGCCACAATAGTTCAAATACTGAAGAAATCAGAAGCAATGAAATGCTGAACAATTTGCTATAATTTTTTTTTATAACTATTGAGTTAAGAATTTTTTTCTTTGCAGAAAAGTATCATTTGAAAATAGTATTGGGTCTATACAATTTTAAATTTCATTGCAACATCCTATTGTTGAATTTTCTTTGTATTTTCTTGTAACAAAAATGTGTAATCTCATTTAAAGATCAATCACAATTCTTTATTGTTTTCTTAAAATAGAGAAAATAAAATTTTATTGTTGAATTGAGATTTAGACACTTTTCAGCATTTTTGAATTCATCATAAGATACATTCGACAATGAAACGATTTGATAATTTTAATGATAGGAAAAGTCTCAATGTTTTTAATAATTCTTAAAATTTTAATCGAGATGATCCGAGAATTTTTATCAAAAATCAATAAAATTGCTACTTGCTGTAAATATTGTAAAAGTATCGTAATGTATCAAATTGTTTTCAAACTTTTAAAATCTTGTTGCTTTATAAATAAAAATAGATTAATTTACTGCTCAATTAATTATTTATGTCCTACAAAGCACCTTATTCTCAGTGCTTTAAATTTTGAAATTTTTCTGCACAGCAGAAAGTAAAAATTATATCCGAAAAGTATCTACTTATTGTTAAAACTTGCAGTTTGTTTTTGTTCGTTAAAAGTTAAAAATGTGCCAAAAGTTAATTGGAATCAGAATGAAATGAAATGAAATTGTAAAACTTTAATAAATGATATACTGTCTGAAAAATATAAGCGGGCTAAGGCTTAGATTTTAATATTAGTTAACCATATAAAAATTTATATATTTTAAAGATTTGGCAAATTTTTTTTTCGAATGATTCTTTCTTAATTTTTTCAATAATAAAACAATGACTTTAATATATAAAAATTCACTGCATAAAAACAAAGATTCTTAATCTAAAATAAAATAACTCACATATGCATTAAACATAATGCACTAAATATTAGTGATCAGTTCGATCGGTAGTCTGTTGGGAATAGATTATGTTTTAGGAAATAGTCATATAGAAGATCAGACAAAATTGTATGTTTACTAAGTCTTCAAATAGTTCTTTATATTATATGATCAGAATACGAAAATTATAGTGTTGGGTCGAACGTTTATGGAAAGAAAGCAAAAATATAATATTTTGAATATCTTTACTTTGCATCCCTGTAATTATTCTATAAATCGTTATATTTCAATTGTTATACATCGAAGAATAATAAGAGGCATACATAAATACATATATATGTAACTTTTCAATTTAATTTTTTTTTCGGATTCTTTTAAGACAATTTTTTCATTTGAAATTGTTTTTTTTTTTTACTTTCTTTTGTTATTCTAGCTAAAAAATAACTTTAAGAGATAAATATTATTTACAAGTCGTAAAAGAACATGATTAATAAATCTTTTTGTTGTAAATTTCATATCCATCGTTTCTAATTGAACATTAATTTCATCAATTTAATTAAATCAAATGATATATCCATTTAATCTTATTGATTTGAAAAAAGGATAGGAATTAGATTAATAATCAACGAATTCTTATGAAAGTTAAAAAATTTTTTTTACCTTTTTTTAAATTGATTCCAGTGCATTTTAGTAAAATTATCAAGTTTATGCTCACTATGACTGATTGGCATATTAAAATATGCCTTTGAATTTTTTTATACGTGCACCTTAATGTGCAGTAAGAATTTTCTAAAACTATCACTATTTTTTTAATATCCATAACTTCCTTTGAAACAAAAAATGAACACGTACTTGTTGATTCTTCAAAAATGCGCTGTAGTCTTGTATGTATCAAGACTTCTGGAACTGGATCTTAGATGTTCTTTTTAAATGTTGAATGACCATTAAAAATGAAATTGAAACGATACAAATGAATATATCAAAAAAGTGTCATAATTTGAAATCATAATTGAAATTTATTATTTTTGAAATCTCAAAGCGTCATTCAATTTTTTTCTTCATTTTCTTTAAGAATTTACTGGTTACTTAAGTGATCTTTTGTTCTTTTCCTTGTTCAATATTCAATCTTTCATTTCTATTTTATTTTTTCCTCTTTAATTCTCTTTTAAGATTTTTTTTTTTTTCATGAGATCGTTTAATCATAGTCACAAAAATGAATAGACGAATGTAGAGAGTCACGATTTTTTTTTTCATTTAAAAATCTATTAATATAATATAAAAAGCACTACTTCTATGTGAGACTGCCGCCGAGGCAATTTATATGTGTGGCGGACTACATCTGTCCATTTGTCGACTAGTGCTTGCAGCAGAATTCCCACTCCATGACGCTTCTCCAAGCATTGATGATATTCTCTTATCGAGCGTTATTTCTTTTGCTGGATGCTGCTGCCGATGCATAATTAGTGATGCACGATTCACAACAGCAGGATCAGTATTAAGCTGCTTTTGACTTTTCGCTCGTTGAAGTGTTTGTTGAGGAACTATTTGAGATTGATAACCATCAGTTGAACTTAGCAACTGACTAGTATTTATTCCTGCAGATGATGCATTATTGTTATCATTAAAATTTGACATTGCTCCATACATACTATTATTTGTATTTAACATGCAACCATCATCCATGCTGACAGAATTTGACATGTTCATATTATTAACGCTCTTGTCCCAAGTATTCTTGATCATATGATGAGTGGAATTTTCAAGAGCATTTGAACTATTTGATGTTCGTTTTATTGCTATTATTGAATTATGATGATGCTGATGCAAGTGTGTTATATGCGATGCATTTTGTTCATTTTGTTTTCGTGCTTCTGCATCATCTTTCTCTTGCTCACGTTTCCTTTTTCTTTTCATGCAAACAATAACAGTTATGCCACATACCGCGACAAAAGGAACCGCGATTGAAAGAAAAGCTATCAGTATGATTTGAATGAAAGTTAAATTTTCGCTCCTTCCAATTTGAGCTTCTTGATATGTTGATGTTGATGCTTGATGTACCAACTGGCTACTAACTGCTTCATCACAATTAACTCCTTGAAATCCATCAATGCATTGGCATTCGTATGAATTTACACGATTAATGCAAGTTGCGCCATTCTTGCATGGCGATGACAAACATTCATCAATATCTTGACTACAATCATTACCAGTGAAACCGTTTCGACAAATGCATTGAAAGCCGTTATTTACTTTTATACAACTGCCGCCATTTGCACATGGTTTTGTCAGACAAAAGTCGACACGTTTTTCACAATTTTCACCCGTATATCCAGAAACACATTTGCATTGATATTGATTGATTCCGTCAATGCATGTGCCACCATTTTTGCATGGATTGCCATGACAATCATCAATATTTTCCTCGCAATTAAGGCCACGAAAACCTTTTGCGCATTGGCATTGATAATGATCTTTAACTGCAATGCATTCGCCCTTATTTTGACATGGATTCGGAGAACAATTTTGAACATGAGTCTCACAAAATTTCCCGCTATATCCAGTTGGACAATCGCATCCGGCTCCCTTATTCTATGAACATAAAAAGAAATTAGTATTTTGTAAATAAACATTAATTGATTTTCTTTTTTATCTATATATACAATAAATATGCAACACTTACAGAGTCATGACATATTCCACCAAATAAGCATGGTTTTGAGGCGCACGTTACAGTTTGTGTTTCACAATGCTTTCCCGTCCATCCATAATTGCATTCACATTTATAACCATCAATCGTATCGAGACATGTTGCATTATTTAGACATGGATTGGCAGTACAATCTTTGATTTTGACTTCACAATCTACTCCTGTGTAACCCGGTGGACATTTACACGTATATGAACCTTGTCCAGTGTTTGTGCATGTTCCACCATTATGACATGGCTTGTGATTTGTACAAAAATTTAAATCTTGATTACAAAAAAGGCCTCCCCAACCCTCTTTGCAGATGCAATCCCATTTCTTTACACAATATCCATGCACGCATCCTGGGTAAACTTCACATTCATCACAATTCGGCCCCTTCCATCCGGCTTTGCATCTGTTATTTACATAAAAAGTGAAAGAAATAGACAGAAAAAATAGATATAAGATAACATTCATGACGATCATAAGCAGGTTCTTAAAATGAAATATTTTATTTTGCGTGTTAGAAGACAGACTACTTACATGCATTCGTTGGGTTTTTCGCAGTGTCCATGCTCCAAATTGCAACCGACAGAACAACGTGCTGAAATATTGACATAAAAAATAAACAATAAAATACAATGAAATGAGATAAAACAATAAATGTTCTCAAGATGAGAAAGACAAATAAAAGAACGAATTTTCTTCCTCTGCAAGATGTTTGCATATGAGTCTAGGGAAAAGATTTCGCAAACACTGACAATATCCGATTTCCGAGGATGCAGGAAAATAAAACATTTATGTTCGTTTCTTTTCCTTTAATTCTCCTTATTTCCTTTTGGATTTTGGATGTGAACATTCAACAGATAACAGATGCTAAGCAGGGAGCACAAAAACACATTGCGGAAATATCAAAAATCTTTTTCTCTGCATTTTATGATTTTTTTTTTCGAGGCAGGATTTGAATGTCGGGTCGGTTGTTATTTTTGCTGAATACACATTCAACAAATGGATCTCTCATCAGACCTTTTTTAAGGTGAAACTATATGTGTAACATTTGTTGAATCATTCAACAGCAGATTAGATTCTATGCATAAGCAACTGTTGCTATTTCTTTTCATGTGTATTAATCATTAGATGCTCTTCAAATTTCTTGTAACTCTGCCTAGATCATCTGTTGCACATTTAACATCATTATTGCTCATTTAGCGTATAAATAAGGACTATGTTCTCATGAGTGAAGAATGAACATTAAATGTTAATATTCACTGTCCAATGAGTACCAATTATTAAAAGCCAAAAAGAACTGGTAAAAAAAAAATAAAATATTAACTTACGCTTATCGCAATAATTCCCATGCCAACCGGATAAACACATGCGTTGACCACTTGCTGTACACGCGTAATGTCCAAAATTATCGTCACGCTCTCGGCAAAGTGTTTCACAGCCCGCTCCATAGTAGTTTGATTCGCATGTAACGCGATACTCAAATTCAATTTCTTTGGTTAGTTGTTTACTTGAATATTGTGTCCAATTAGCTGCAACACTTAGCTCTCCTTGTATAGAAAAGCGTGATATGAGTGATTCTAGAATAGATAGAATACGAAAATAGGACATTTGTTAAAATAAATCATTCTCATTAAAATATAAATAATTTTTTTTTGTTCTTCTTTCAACAAGCAAGCAGACTGTATGTTTTTTAAGTCTGCAAAAGGATTATGTTTAAAAAGTAAAGAAAAAAAATCGACATGAGGTGCTCAGTATTCATGTTTTTTTTTTAAGTTTTTAATAAACGAAATAGCCTAAAATTCGAATTACACTAAACACATTTCGTTTCTTTATAGTATCACATGGTTGTTTTTTAATGCTTTAAGAAATATATTAACGTAGTAAAACATCTGCTGACAAGAGAAACAAGAGAGAAGTTTAAAGATGTTTGGCTTTTTTATGGAGACGATTTTTTTTTGTAAAAATAAAAAATTTAAGTGTATGCTGCTTCTATAGTTCTTATTTTTAAGGCCATCTTCATCATCTTACAATACGCCTAGTGAGTGCTTCTAAGATTTCTCTTTTTAGCTCAGGTAAAAAAATACACATCATCATCACTAGTGCATTTTGACGATCCTTGCCAGCATTTTTTCTTCTCTCCTACATACTTATATGAATACAATTTCAAAAAGGTAAGGTAAAAAAAAATTTCAAAATGAATAGATTGTTTGGGTTATATTTTAATTCTTTTACGACAATTTTTCATTTTGTCTTTTATGTCTAAATTGTTATAAGTTTTATTTTTTTTTTCATCAGAAAACAACAGTAAAAAATTACTCACTCACTTAAAATATTTTCTAAAAGTCTATCGAAAATATTTTTGATGAATTCATCTCGCATGTAAATAAATCATTCTAGCAAGATTTCTCAATGCTATTTTTTAAATGCTAAATGATCACGCCAAATATTTTATGAGTTCTTTATTCTGATGCAAACTTTATTTTTATTACCTTATTTCATTACTTTGCATTAAATAGTAATGTATAGTTATGAAAACACCATAAAAATGTTAATAATTGATAATTAATATTTCTGTGGAATGCACAACATTCAAGAAAATTTTAACAAACATACAAATGATAAACAACTTGCACTGTACTGTCTAGACGTGATATTTTTATATCCCTATATTTGTATCTATCTCTAGTGAGAATTTTCGTACAAACAATTTTGAGAAAATTGCAAGGTGGAGAAATATTCATTGCTTTTCTTCGAACTCATTCACGAGAATTTATGTCTATTTAGTCATGATTGAAATTGAAATTTCAATACTGATGAAAATTGAACTTTTAAATTGTTAAATAAAATCAGTATAAAATGGTAATTCATTAAAATGATTTTGCAATTTATTCGAAAGAAGAAAAAAATATGCAGGCGCATATGGCTTGTGAATATTTTGAAACAAATGTTAAAACATCCTCAATATGTACAAAACGGAGTGTATTCAAATTACTCTTCGAATTGTGTTACTTCATATGTCTATTTGAAAAAGATAAACATTTTTTACTATTTTTTCATAAGTCAAAACAAGCTCCTCCACAAAAAAAAAACTAAAAGATATGAGACTCCTACGTTTCGTCTTTCATGAAATAATAGAAAAGATATAGCCTAATGAAAATTTGTCACATCATACTTTTGAGTAATATGTACGTAAATAAAATGTATTGTTCATATTCAACTTTAAATCTCATCTTTCGTATGTAGACTTTCAGTTTTAGTCATATCCACCAAAAGAATGTAACAACAAATGTCTCTAAAACATAATATCGGGACTAAAGAAATTTTAAATTAATTATGAGTGCATGCTTGTGATGAATGAATCTATAATTAAACTTTGTCTATAAAATAACGTATTCATGAATATGTGCCTTAAGTTTCTTACCACTTCCGTTCATTTTAAATCATAAGGGATGGATTGTCGAAATATCAATTGAGTTACAAGTATGCTTCGTAGCGTTTTCATAAAAAACACATAGTTTCATCAAGATTTTTTTTTCTTCGAATAAATACCAGACCGGAAATTTAAAGAATTGCTTTTTTGTTTTTTTTTCAGATTTTTTTTACTTATACTTCTTCAAAAAGCATACTCATAAACGATGTGGTAAAGATGGAAAAGAAAAAAAAAACATCGTTAATCGTTATATATATGAAGGTAGAGTCTTCTTTTTATATTAAACAAGTGGAACAATAACTGAACCAAAACGGAAGGGTTAGATTATACATATTTTTCATATTTTTTTTTTTTTAATATACATACACTTATAATTTTCCATTATAGAAATATACTTTTGTTCTTAAAATAAAATAAAATGTTTAAGCGACATATGAGGAAGACATACTATATATTGTCGATCGTGATACTCTATAGTCGACAAGAGAACGAATAAGGTTTTTTGTTCATAAAGGTACGTATTGAAAAGAAGAGAAACAAAAAAATCGGATCATATTACAAGGTTTGGTTAAAGTTATGCAGAATTAAATTTTTATTTATCGGAAGTAACGAAAATAGAAATAAAGAATCTCATCTTTTGTTTCATTTTTTTTTATATATCCAAATAATAAAAATAATATCAATAAAAATAAGATAATAATAATAAAATGTATAATGTTTGCGAAAAAGTTTACATTAATAAATTTCGCATTATAAGTTAGGTTTCCAAAAAAGAAAGATGGGAATAATTTAAAAACAAATAAAACAATACAAGATGAGATATCATGTATCATGATGATGTGTTTATATTATATTGTTGAAAGTAAAAATCTGTTATTTTATGGAAATAACACAGCAGTGGTATCATATTTGTGACACTTACCTGTTGTTGATCTTGATTCACTGTCGTTTGAAGAATCATGGTATGCTTCCACAATGAGTGTAAAGGCACCCTAGAAAAAAAGAGAATTATTAGAATCGATGTATTTATTTTTTTCATTAAATAAAATGTCAGATGTTAACGGAAATAATTTGAATTACTAATATTATACTGTGACACAATTCAGTGGATTTCGACAAAATTTATTTTTGGATTTGTTTAAATTCATTTCGATTCAGTTATCAAAATGTTTTTACACCTGGTGCAATCTCAGGCATCTGTACAATCAAAAGGAAATTTTGATAAAATTTCAGTCCTCGCATTATTGATGTGTAGTTGTATTGAAGTGAAGAGCTATCCTCACTGAAGAGTGATAAGCGAATCCTCAAATTGAATTACATAAAAAAGCAATGTCACAAAAAATTTGGTGCATGGACGTACGTACATATGTATTTTTGTGAATACATATCGAATCAATAGTCTCGACCACTTCCGTTTTAAATTGAAAAGCAAAACATTATAACAAATAACATTTCAAGTGCCCCTGCCGATTTAATTACCGATTGAAGCATTAAAATGCTTCATTTCTTACTTTCCTCTCTGCCTCTTTCATTCGAAATATTTCATAAAACAGAAGAAATTAAACGCTCATTAGTAATGAAGAGAAGAAATTGAAATTTTCCAATTCAAATTTCAATTGCACACGTTTCTAGTTTAGAATTTCTTATTTCCATCTCATGATGATGATGATTGGCCCGTGTTATGCTGTGGCAGCAACAGCGGTAATTTCTTCTTTCTTTCTCTTGAAACGAACATCAGTAATAACAAAAGGTAACAGCATAGCAAAAAAAGAGAAAAAATAAGAAGAAACAGGCACGATCTTTGTTGTATAAATGGAGTAAGTTAGAGATTGAAATATTAATTATTTTAACAGTTTCGATTGCTGAATAAAAACGAAATAACTTTCCCAGAATGGAAAACGCATTTTAAAATATCTTTGAGGGAGAGAGAAGTAGCAAGATGTGAAAGAAATAATTGAACGAAGAAGACATACCATAAACATATAAGTGATTTTCCATTCAAACGACACGCGCCACAAACCAGAATGAAAGTCATGAGTTGGGTCTTGATAAAATAAAATAAAAAATAACGACAATGTACATACATACATTAACCAAAAATAACGTTCTAAATGCATTCATTCACTTTTTAAGCGTGGTGTGATTATTATGTCTTTCAACATTACGGATAGATAATAAAAATAAAATTTTAATTTGAATACAGTTTTTCTCTTCTTTCAATCGTTGCCATCATCATCATCGATAGATTTGTAGCATTTGCTCATTAATTTTAATTTAGTCTATTTTATGAAATTTCTTTAAATACTTTTTCAGACATATTTTCTTATTTATCTGTTCTGTTTAAAAAAATATATATACTTCTAAAAAATTCATGATTTTTTAAAATAAATTTATAATATATTTTTGTCCGCCATAAAACCTGAAACGGCGAAACAGCAGATGTTTCATAACAACAACAATAACAGAAAGAAAAACAACTACACTCACATAACTTAAGCACAGCATAAAAATGCACAAACTTCTGCTTTTTCGTCGTTTTTCTTTTTCACTTCATCACGAACTCACACTGACAAGCTGATCACTAAATAGTCAGGCATTCGAAAATTTGCGGCATATGGTTTTGTATTATACGGAAAGTAGAAAAGAACAAAAATTTTTTTTTCTTATGTCATGTTTACGAGCCAGAAGTAAGAAAGAAAAAATGATTCAGGCATTTTTCTTTCTCTCTGTGCACGTTCTTTGTGTTACTTTATTTTTGTTTCATCTCCTTTATATGCCTGAGTGTGTACTATCTATGAAGTGAAGATAACTAGATATAAATTCTAAACGCCATACATATCTTAGAGACGACGACTAGAAATTCTAAAAAATAAATTTCTCCAGCATCCAAGACATACTGAAACATTTTTGTAAAAAAAAAGTGAGCATGTTGCCTCTTTGAAGTTCTTCTTTGAAAAGTAGAAAAATGCGGAAAACTAAAAAAGAAGATTTGTTTTTTATTTACTGCTTGCGAAGCACCAAAACGTTTAAAAAATTGAATTGTCATCATCAAATCTTGATAAGCACGCTTTTGAGCGCGAAGTATATACACTCTTACTTATTAAATTGTTACTTCATGCACAATGACTTTCAAGTATCCATATCTATTTTATTCAATTAATGAATATTACGAATCTATTAAGATGAAAATTATATCTTTATGTAAATTACTACCGCTAGTCGAGATAGTACAACAAAATAGTAATTTATTTATTTGGATACAAACAAGATATTTGATAATGGTGTGTATTCTGACCCATTCATTGTTATTTATGTGCTACAGGTAAGTACAGAGCAAAAGGAATTTGCAAAAATTTTACTTTTTTGCATGTCATAGGAACTTCACATTGAAATGTGCAATGAATGAAACATGATCATCTTTGTTTCTAAAACGTTTTAAAATACTTTAAGGAACATAAGAAGACAAGGTTTCATTTTTAAAAAATGCTTACTGCACGGGAATCAGGAATAAACTTTATATTATCAGTTCATGTGCATAATTTATGGGATTTTTAAAAAGCACCGAGTAATTCAGACATTGAAAAAAAAAACTATTAACTTATTGAGTAAAATTAATCCATATAACCAGTTCAAATGGACACAATTTAAGCACTTGCTTTATAAGAAAAGCATAAAAATACACCACGGCATTTAAAATTAAAAATACCAATGTTACTCATTGCATAAAGCAACAGGAAAAAAACGCAGTCGAAGAATGAATGAGTATGGTAATATTTTCTTCGTGTGCTTTTTTCATTTCGCAAATCGCTAACTGCAACATACAACAACTCTCAGATGCGGTTGCACTTGTTCGAACGATGTTGCTCTTCATAATATATAAATATCAGAAAAAAAAGAAATCAGTCATTAATATTTTTTTAATTGTTATAGCTTTTGTATTGCATTGTGTTCGACTGTGGCTTTTTTTACGATTAATTTAAAAAGAAATTATGTTTAGGACGTAATCTGTTAAATTCTTGGCGCAAGGGAAGCATTCATTGAAAAGAAGAAGGTCGAGGAATTTATCTTCTTTTTCTTCTAGACTTGGACTTTTTTCAGTTTATTTTTTATATTTTATGGTTTTCTCATGAAAATGTTTCTGCACTCATACGCAATTTTGCTACGAGAAAGTACGGATGCAGTTTTATTTTATGACATTGCGCTGTGATTGATTTGAAAATGTATCTAAGTATAATATAAAGTAAGGTAATTAATAAAAAATAATAATAATAACTTACAGGCCATGTGAACTCGAATGGAAACCTAATTGGATTTATTCGTGAATCCTTTTGTAATTGACTTTTAAGAGCTATTGATGATTGAGTTAGATTGAATGTATTATCACCGAGGATTATTGTTGCAGCAGATCCAAATGTACATGACGATGTTGTGTCCACTTCTGCTTGATACTGTTTTAAACATACTCGAAACCTCGTTTTACAACTTCCTAAACATAATCCATTAATTGATTGTTTTTCGCTACAACATCGATTCAGACTATTTACACCCTTATCATTTCGAAAGGATTTTAATTTTAATTCAAATAAACCGGAGCATGTAATCTGAAAAGAGAATAAAGAAAAAAATAACATTAATGGTAAGAATGGTGTTGAAAATGCAAGATGAATAAATGAATGAACAAAAAAATAGATTCAGTAACAACAAGAATTGCAAAGATATTTAACAAACAAAAAGAGCGAAATGAATTGAATACAATAAATTATTATGAAAATTAATTCTGTTAAGTTATTCATTCAATGAACTTTTTCGTGTCTAATAAAAATCTCTCCCTAGTGAAAAAAGAGGCATGATCGTGTCAAACAAAAGCATTTAACATTTAACAAATTACAAAATTGAGACTTTAACACCCTCAACTTTCTAAAATACAATTTTAAGGCAATATTTCGGCAAGCCCTCAATAATACTAGTTGATGTGTATGCAACTTTAGTCATTTTGAATATCATAATATTCATTACATTTTGAAATTCATGTATCATTCTTTCTTATGAATTTTCATCTGGTATAATGCCCTACAATTGCGTGCATTCCAAAGTTGTATTTTTTAAACTTCTTGGAAGACGTTTGCCTATATCATGTTAAAAATCTGAAGAATTCAAATAGAACACGTGAATGAATGTAGGTAACTTCGAATGCGAACATTCATTCTCATGATAACTAATTGTGAATTCATTCATATTTCAATTTGCTTCAGCACAACTGAAATGCATTCTTTGAAAGCCTTAATTTATGTGTACGAGGTGAAGATCATTTAAAAGATTTTCGTATTAAATGGCAACACTAGTAAATTTTGCTATAGAAAGATTAAATTAATTTCGTACGAAATTGTTTCATTCCCAGCCATTTTCATAATGATTTTGCAAGTCGATTTTTATTTCTTCTTAATTTAAGCAACTTAATTTTTATTTTTTCTTCAGTACGCTGCAACTTGAATAAGTCATGAGACGATTAGTATTAAAATATAATTGTTATGTGTGCATTAGGAATTGCTTTGACATTTCACATGCTCAAACTGCATTTTTGCATGACCAACAACAAATCCAACAGCCTTGAACAGAGAAAAAAATACCACATGCAGAAATGATTCATGTTCGTATCTAATGCATAATTCACTTGTAGATTTTCCCATCAACAAGGACTTACGTTAATAATTTTTGTTTTCGCAATCGTATATATCAAGAAAAGAAAATATTTCATGGAAATCTCATAGTGAATGGGAATTTTTCAATTTAATTTGAGTTGAGACATTGTTTGAATTTTTAGTAATCAATTGGAAATGCAAACTGAATAAATTAAAAAAAAATCCAACTTCGTTTTTAAATTATGTTTTTCTTTCGTTTGTATACATTTTAGTGTTATAGCTAAGAACTGCTTTAAAAATATATACATATATATATATGAATAAAGAACGAAAAAATTTTACCGCTACAGAGGCGAAACTTGGCAACTTGACCTACGAGACAGACCCCTCAGGGCGTTATGAGCATTTGAAGTGTAGTTTTCGTTCTGTATTTCTTCATCATCAATGAAACAACACCATAACAATCTGTGTTTTATTTCTCTTCAACATTTTTTCTTGTGTTGAAAGAAATTTTTTGCAGTGGAACAAGCAACGCTTACAATATATATGGAGGCAAGTGAGAGATAAAGACATAATGAGGTAGCAATTCTCAATAACTTGGAGCTATTTTTGTGTTTTACTCTTAGACTTCACGATGCTCTGGTCTGCCTACAGGCGCCGGCTCTGTTCGCACGACTTATTTTTTTCTGCTCATATTAAATTGATTCATTCAAGTTAAACATAACAAAAAGAAAGTGATTTTATAGTAATAAAAATTGTCTTTATAGAATGCAGACTTTTTATATATTTTTAAGACATTTATAAGCATAACAAATACTTTTGAAAATTTTTGGATAAACATTCCATTAATTCCATTTTTATTTTTGCATGCATCGATTCATGATATCATTGGCTTTAGCAAGTTTTGATCATGTAAATAATAATGTCTGTAGGAATTATGTTTAGAATTAATAAAAGTAGCGAAATAGTAAAGTTTATATATTCTAAAGAAAAATATTGCATGCTAGCAACATACCAGAATGAAGAAAAAAAAATCTTACAATCATTAAAAAAGTCTGGGATTAAACATATTTCGTGATAACTCATGTTATATATTGCTAATCCGAAACAAAAAATTAAATATACTTCATCTATAGCAATTTTTCTTTGGCACATAATAAATTAAAAGGCAAAAAAAATGTAAAAAAACGAAGGAATAAGAAATGAGAAAAACGCAAAGGCAGTTGGGAACAAAAAAATAAAATAAAATACTTTTAAGCCTGATATATCTCCAGCTGAACACAAGGAGCATATGTGCAATTTTATATGTATTTGTAAACATATACAGATACAAATATGTATGAAATAAAGGAAGAAAAAATGAATCGAGGGAGAGTTTCTTTATTGCATCGATGGGTAAACATGAGTTATCGTGTGTATACTTTATACTTTTACTGTAAGTAGATGCCGAAAAAAAAGGTGAACATGAAAATAGCAGTCGACTGCAAAAACATGATGTACATTTTTTTTCTTCTGGTTCCATCTCCCTCACAAAATCGCTTGTTGCTTACGCTTGATCATTTTTTTTTTGCTTCACTCGTCGAAAAAAAAAATGGAAAAGATTCATTTTAAAAGAAGAAAACCGAAAAAGAAATTCAGTTTAAAATTAAACATATTTTTCTTATAATATTTTATTTCGAAACATATTTTTTAAATACCTTTTGAATTTTTTCTATAATTCGCTTAACAATTTAAAAATAAATTCGTCGAGTAAGAAAGAAAATCATTGACTTCAGCGCATTAGTGTATTTCAGCAATCATGAATGTTCCCATGAAATTATTTCATTCGAATGCCGCGATCTTATACGATACCATCAAATACATTCTGAACAACTTTTGCCAAATCAAATATCAGCGATCTTATCGTTCAGTGGCATCAATAGTTAGCAAAGATCCCATTAGAATTTTATATTTTATGCCAAACAATAAAAATAAAACACTTTGAAATTGAGTCCCGGTAAGTTGACTGTATTGTATCTTTGTATTAGTTTGTGTCTCAAAATTATGAAATTAGTTTCTTTCTTATCCTGTTGAATTAAACAGACAGATTCATTATGTAGAATAAGAAACATTAAAATGTATCTCTTTCCGTTATGACAGATAATTTTTCTTTACAGACATCAATCGATCATAATTCAGAGCGATTCATATTAAGTAAGAAAGAGATCAAAAGCAGTTCGTTTTATAGAGGGTAGTTAACAATTTCCGAAGTGAAACTTGTTGACCTGTCAATATTCATTCGTATTGGTCACGATCACGATCGATCAATGGCATTTTTAAGATATTGATAACTTTTGCTACTTTTTATAGAAGTAAATTTTTTGAAAATGAGTCAAAGTATTGTCATTTTATAAGGGAGCCATAGTGCATCTCATCTATGGAAAATTGCGATCAGAATATGATGAATATACACGAAAAGAGAAGCAAATAAAAAATGAAAACAAAAAAAAGTAAGTACTATTTTTAAATATTTGTAAAGAATACATGATGGTAATGCTATATAATAACGCTCTTAAGAGACTCTTACTAAAAGCAAGTTAAAAAATAAATAAATAAATATGAAAAGTTCATTCATTACATATCATTATCTCTTTTATTTTAGGCTTCTCTGTCTGTTTTATTTAGATATTTCAATAGTTATAATAATCTTTGCTTAAAATACTTTTAAATGACTATGCATGGAAGCAATGGAGTGTTTCCAAATACTCATAGTTTGTAAGCTAAGCCATTATCCGAAAATGCATAATCTTTTTTATTTCCGCTCCGGAAAGAAGACAAGCGATGAGCAGTAAAGTGTTAAGAAAAAAACTTTATTGTACTCAGCGAGACAATAACAGAGAACCATTTTTTACTCATAATGACAGACATGCGACGAATTATATGATGATGAACAATTGAACAACCGTTAAACTGCATAATATACTTTCTAAAGTATTAGCAAGTGTAGAATTGAATTCATTTATTCCATTTTGAGTTCATCTTCTTCCACTGCCTTCTAAATATGTCCGTATTAAATCACAATCGAGTATAATCAAATTATCTTCTTTCTGGCTGCCTTGTTTTTCTGTTCTTATGATAACTACTTTAATTATGGATTGAAAATTAAATGATTTTTTATTTTTTCTCATCTCTCTTTCTTTTTTTTTATACTGTGTGCTTGCCTTCCGAAAAGCATTTTGCGTTTCGATCTTTATGCTCAGGTTCTTCAACACACTGTGTGTATAAGAAGAATATATATATATACTTAGAAGTATATGTATATATACATATATTTTACAACTCCTAACGTTGATCGTGGGAAAACAATTCACGTCCAATAGCTCTTTTTCGTTCATTCAATTCTGATTTTTTTTTTCTTATTTTACATTTCTTTCATCAGGTTCTTACTGGTGTTTGCTTCAAATAACGCACACACTCGGAGGTATTTAAAATATTATACTGTATTTTTATTGAATGTTCCTACAGGGTGTTTAGTTCACTTTTGCTCATACATTTTACCGTATAGCTATAGTGTGTTGCAAGAAATGAACCACTCTATTTTAAACCAGTTTCATTTCACATTATATCTTCAGCAAAATGTTGAAGAAAATGAAACTCTTTAAAAACACAAACACACATCAAGAGCCTTTTGAATTACTTCTTAGGTATTTTTTTTTCGTTCATACGTGGAATATGTTTGAAAAAAGAGACTCAAAAAACAACAATACAGTTTTTTTTATTATTTCAATAAAATGTTATATGTATTTTTTTTATTATTTTATTACATTATCAGTCAGCTACGTATTCGGAGTCCTCGTGCAGCTTCGAGATGATTCATAGGAAATTTGAATAATCGCTTATTAATGAGTTATTATTATGAATATAATAAAGTTATGAATGAATATTTTTGTTTGAGGTGCGAAACAGAGTAGAAGAAGTGGAGGAAGAAGATGAAAAGTGTCTCGTAATACTTTGGCATGCTCGCCTATGTTCTTATGCTTGGAGCATTTATTACAGCATCATTACCATATAAATCATTTGTAGCAGAAAATGGGCTTGTGATCATGACGAAAAGGTTTACATGTCTTCTTATATCTACTATTATAATGACTCATCATTTTGCATTTTACCGTCCTATTTTTTCACTAGATTATATTATTTCAAAATATCAACATATATTGCACGTGTACATCCAAAAAGTTACCAGTCAAAACAACGAAGAGTTTCAAAAATTTAATGCAAATATACTTAAATATTCGAATATTCTTTATAAAAAGTTACTAGAAATTTGCTGGAATGTATCATCGTATAGTTATTTCAAAACTTGTTTTATCTCTGTCATTCCTCTGTAGTTTAAAATATTTAGGTTTAAATTTTGGAAAAGATGGATATTCTTTAAGGATTAAGCCAAATTAAATAAGGCATTGAGCTCGTAAATGACGATAATCAGATCCCAAATCCGCATCTGCGAGATAACTCTTAACCAATTCATTTCTTCGACACGAATTTAAGTCTTTGTTTGAAGCATTTTTTCTTTCGTTTTTTTTTACCTCTCTCTTCTTTAAAGAAGAGCGATAATATCTTTAAAACATGTATCATGTCATCTAAATCTATTTAAAAGAACATTCTTTGGCTCTTTTAAAATTCTTGAATTTTTTTATTTTTCGAAATGTGTATGTGGTTCTTCTTACCTGTGAGAATGTCAAAAAAATGCAAATGAAAAAAGAAATCCAATTCATTTTCGATGAAAACAAGTCAATGCGAGTAAAGAGAAGTTGAAAAAAGGCACAAAGATCTCCTTAAAGATGCGAAGAAAGACTTGCTTGATCAACGATTGAATAATTTCATTAACACGAGCAAATGGTGTCTTCAGTAAATATAAAGCTGGTAGATAGATTGAATGTTGTATACTTTATGTGAAGAGAAATAAAGGCAAAAAGAAAGCTCACAGAACTGACAATAAAATGAAATGTATATTCTCCTGCCAATTTTCTCACTTTGCTGTTTTCAAAATGATAAAACAATTTTTCTTTTTCATTTATATCTATAATACTTTTTTCGGCTCATCATGTTCTTTAAAACTTTTAACTTGATATTAATTTTCATATTTTCTTTTATGCTATCTTATTTTTTTTTTCTCTCTTCATACAATATAAATAACACCGCCGATCTCGCGCATTTATAAATGTGAACGCACCGATCAATACTATGAAGCTATCAATTCTTTTTCACTTGATACATCAGATATTTTTTTATTGCTCCTTGTTATTTTTTTTTGCTTTTTTATTTTTTAACACTTTTTAAGGCTTTTCAACTTTTATTGCTCGAGTTTCTTTTATTCTTCGAGATGAATTATAAGAAGCAGTTGCTTTTTTTCACAAGCTCAAATCGAAGTTTTTTTTAATGTTTTTGAAATTTATTTTTCCGCCGTCACTTAGTAAATGTACGTATGAAAATTAATGTATTTATTCTCTTATTTTTAATTAATATAGGCTTGTAATTTATGCACAATTACCAATGAGATGAATTAACATATAAAACTCAACATTTTCAATATATTTTCTCTCTCTCTCTTTCTCTCATTTCGTTTTGTTCTGTTCTGCACACTAGGTATTATATTTTTTACACTAGGCAGATGTTTCCACTATACGGTTACTCACAACATTATTTCATGTTTCATGTGTAAATATAATGTTTAGTGATCTTCATAGACTTGTGTGTATGTTTTGTAAACTAGTTTCATATGTCTATGGCTTATATCTACAATTATTGGGAATTTTTCATATATTTATTAAAACGTATAATTGACGCATATTTATTTCAAATCCTATTTTTTTTTATCAGCAATCCATCATTGCGTTGGTATCTTTTTTTATTCCTTTTTTTTTTGTTTCACTTCCTTCAATTAATAATTTTTCATTGCGTTTTTATTATAAAATTTCAATTTTCCATCACTTTCTATTCGATCAGAAGATGATACCCATAAGCCGATGCTTTTTTTTGCAGATTGTATGAATTATTTTTTCTTATTTAAATTTATTTCTTTTTTAAAATGAAGTTTTTTTTAATCATAAAAATCACAATTTTTTTGGGATACAAAATCTTTAAAAAAAATTCTTTAATTAATCTTTAAACTATAACCGGAAGATATGCAAATGTTTTCCCGGATTTTTTAAAAACAGAGTTGAAACACGTTCATATAACTTGAATGTTAAAATGTGACTGACTGTGTATCTTGAAAATTTCTATGCTATGAGCAATGCGAGAGAGAAAAGAGAGAAAAAAATGCAGACGAGAGAAATAGTCGAAGAGGAGATCGGAAAGAACCCTTGTTATAAATTTTTCATTATTTTTTTCATCGCTTCTTAGAATTTATTGTCATAATTGATTATATTATTTTATCCCAATATTATATAGCAACCAAGTAAGACTTTCATAGTTGAATCCTTTTTCAGATACCATAAATCATTAACTGACGAAAGTTTTTAAATAATGTATGAAAACAATACAAAAGTCCTCGTGTGATTGATCGAGGAACTTCAGCGCATTTTTGATGCAGCGATCAGTATTTGATTAGTTTAGAAGATCATTCATTTTAGTGTAATAAACAAATAATTATAATGAATGCTTATGTAGAAAGGTTTTATTATTTAATGGTCAATAAATAATTTGAAATTTTCCCGCTTAAAGTTGCACTACAAAAACAATAATTATAGTGTAATTAATAATCTGTAGCAATGAATTCCATACAGCAAGGGTTTATCATTAAACGTTTTTTTTTGGAATTCAAATTTTACAACGACTAGAAAAAATTTGAAATTGTAGAGGTAATGTTGAATTTTTTAAATGTACTCACCACGTGGTTTTGTTTATGAAATAAAAAAATCATTAATTATAGTATAAATACACTGTTTCAAGACTTTTAACTTCGATCGGCCAATGAATCAATAGTAACAGAGCTAATAAAACAAACCTGAGCTCTCTACGATGTCTGGTTAAAAAGTTTTTCTTCGCCCGAACGAGCAGTCGAACAAACGAACAAACATTTTGCATTATTAAGCTCCTTTTTTGTATACAAGTATACAAAAATGCGTTAAAAAACAGTCTTTAATGAATCCTCAAAAATGCCACAGAATTTCTATGTCGCGTCTAGCTGCAAAATATATCTGTAAAAGTCTAGGTAGGTAGAAAGATGAAGAAATAAAACAAATGAATTTTTTTCCTCTCAAGCCTTTATTTTTGAGTCTGAGTATTAGGTTTTGAATATATCAATTATGTTTAGATAAATTCACCATGCTGATTTTAGAGTAAGGTGCAACATAAAAGAAAGTATTTCTTCTTCATTTTTTTTTTTAATTTTAACGATTTAATCGATTTAATAATGAAAATCATTTTTTATAAACTATTAAAATGCCCCAATTTTTTTCTCGATAGATCAACATCCTAGTTATCTCTTCACTTAGGAAATATCACAAATAAAAACGTATGTTTCCTTTTAATACGAAAACAAGTATGTTCATTGTCTCATAATTATTTCTTGTATAATGATACGAAAGAAATAAAATGATAATTTTTTCAGTTGTGATGTCATCATAAATATGCGAAAGCATGCATTGCATTGTTCCTGATAGTAGATATCAGTGACAAATTATTTAAAAAAGTCTTAAAAAACGAAACTAAATAAAAATTCAGTGTGTCCAACTGGAAAACAGTTTCGCTTAACTTTTTCCTGCGATGATGGTGAAAGATTAAAAATGAATGAAGGTATGTGAAGAAAAAGGTCTTATTCGGAATAGAAGAAATAAGTTGAGATGGACGATGTGCATCATTCTTATCAACAGCATGGTGACTCTTGTCAATGTATTTTAAATCATGAAAAAGTTGAGTGTTGCTGACGTTTGCAGCAATTTTACCGGTTTTAAGATTCTCTAGTTATTTTTTCTTTGCTGCCTTTTCTGCGGCTTTTGTTACTTTACCACCACTCGCTTCTTTAAAGTTAACCTAAAAATGGTGTGAAAAAAAGAAGATGAAGAAAACGAATGAAATTCAAAATATTTTTATAAGCTTACAGCTTTGATTACACCAACTGCAACTGTTTGTCTCATGTCACGAACAGCGAAACGACCCAATGGTGGAAATTCAGAGAATGATTCAACACACAATGGCTTTGATGGAACCAAATTGACGATGGCTGCATCACCAGATTTGATTGATTTTGGATTCTCTTCTGTGGTCTTACCAGTACGACGATCGCATTTTTCCTTGATTTCTGCAAACTTGCATGCAATGTGAGCAGTGTGACAATCCAAGACAGGTGTATATCCATTGGCGATTTGACCTGGATGGTTCAATACAATAACCTGAGCAGTAAAGTCAGCAGCACCACGTGGTGGACTTGCCTTACTGTCACCAGCGACATATCCACGACGCAATTCCTTGACTGAGACGTTTTTAACGTTGAAACCAACGTTGTCTCCGGGAACGGCTTCTTGAAGAGCTTCATGATGCATTTCAACTGACTTAACTTCAGTAGTCAAGTTAACTGGTGCGAAAACGACAACCATACCTGAATTTTGAGTAAAACAAAAAAAAACATTATTTGCAGTCATAGTTTATGCATGGTAATTTACCTGGTTTCAAAACTCCAGTTTCAACACGACCGACGGGTACTGTTCCAATACCACCAATTTTGTAGACGTCTTGGAGTGGTAAACGCAATGGTTTGTCAGTTGGACGACTTGGAGGTAAGATGGCATCAAGAGCCTCAATGAGACATTTTCCATCAGCTTTGCCTTCCTTGCGCTCAACAGCCCAGCCCTTGAACCATGGCATCTTGTCTGATGGTTCCAACATATTATCTCCATGCCATCCAGAAATTGGAACAAAAGCAACAGTAGCTGGATTGTAACCAATCTTCTTGATGTATGATGAAACTTCCTTCTTGATTTCCTCAAAACGAGTTTCAGAGTATGGTGGTTCTGTTGAGTCCATCTTATTGACACCAACAATCAATTGTTTGACTCCCAATGTGAAAGCCAACAAAGCATGTTCACGTGTTTGACCATTCTTTGAGATACCAGCTTCGAATTCTCCAGTACCTGCTGCGACAATCAAGACAGCGCAATCAGCTTGTGATGTACCAGTAATCATGTTCTTGATGAAATCACGATGTCCAGGAGCATCAATGATGGTAACATAGTATTTTGCTGTTTCGAATTTCCATAATGCAATATCAATTGTAATACCACGTTCACGTTCTGCCTTCAATTTATCCAAGACCCATGCATATTTGAATGAACCCTTGCCCATTTCTTGTGCTTCCTTTTCGAACTTCTCAATAGTTCTCTTATCAATACCACCGCATTTGTAAATCAAATGACCCGTTGTTGTTGATTTACCAGAGTCGACGTGTCCAATGACGACAATGTTAATATGAATCTTCTCCTTACCCATCTTTTGTATCCTGGTTTAACTTTTCTGAGTTAAAAAAATGCCTCACGATGCAACTTTTTTTTCGGAATGGATAAACTTTTTTGCAGTCTACTTCAAGATGTGTATTTTTGATTGACAGATTATTACAATTCTAGAAATGAGTTTATTTAAAATAAAAGTTAAATTTCAGCAAAAGAACCGTTTAAAGCGGAAGCAAAAAAAAGTTGTAAGTATGCAATTTGCTCAACAACAAAAAAATGTTAGACATAGAGGACTTTCAGACATGCGAAAATCAATTTTACAGCACCATTTTGCGTTTACCCCGACCTTGAATTTTCGCATACAGACATGATTTTCGGTTTTCACAACTAAGGTTAGTTATGAAAAAAAAAAAATCATTCTATTCATTTTCAAAAAAAAATTGATAAGATTTTAAAACTTATCATTGGATATGAAATAAATTTTCTTTTTAAATAACCTCTATGAAATTTTCTGTTAATGAAAACACATGGTAACATTTTTTAAAATGTGATGAAAATCTATTTTTAAATAATTCTTTCTTTCCCTTTTGCATTTCTTCCTTCACTATTAATTTCATTTACTAAGAAAAAATTATAAGCTGTAGTTTATGAAAATAGTTCAACATAGAAATTAAAATTTCCAAAAAAGTTTCTTATTTTGCCGTACATGAAGCTTTTCTTCTTTTTTCATTTTCATTTATGTCTGGAAAATGGCGATGTGACATAATATTTTTATGATTTAAATTCGCAAATGTTCTACATATTAACATTTTCAATGTAAATTAAAATCATTTTCAAAACATTGCTTGAACTAATAACAAGTATTGATTTGAATAAGTTTTTTTAAAAGAAAAATATGACCCGGCTTAAAAAATGAAAAATCAATTTTCCCGATTCCAGATTTTCAAAATCGATTAAATATGTTTGATATTACGTTTTTGATATTGATTTATTAAAAATTAGCATTAGATCAAATTCTGCTTAATAATAACTGAACCCGAAAATAAGGATATCGAGACAAGCACATTTTTCATCTATCCAGCACATTTTGTTTTTCAAAATTCACAGATATAAGAAAAATCACTTGAATTATTTAATTGTTATTATATGTAAGTTATATTCTATATTAAAACAAAAGCTTTGATTCTTAAAGCAATAACAATTAAAAAATTAACAATGAAAATTTCATGAAATTGGAAAATCTCTAGCCATATTTGATTTTTCATGAAAATTTTCACTGTGATATATAGAAACACGTCCACTTACGATAGAATCCACCGACAAAAAAGACCGAATAGAATATCTCACTTTCTGAAAAGGAAAGTTTTAGGACAGATTCGTTCGTTGCACATGCGCGATATCTTAATTTTTCTGTGTAGGAGACATATTTGCTTCTTTATTACACGCTTTTTATTGAGTTGCTCTGTTGGTTGGTTGGTTGGTTGGTCACGTTCAAATCTTGCAATCGATTTTTCGATTACTTCTACTGATCCAATCGAGCTCAAATTTTTTATACACACGTATTCCCGGTGACAATACAATATTTTAATACTTTGGAATCACAAAAATGCTTAATTATAGTACAATTTAAGCAAACAAATTTTATATGAAAAAAAAATCCAATGTCAATGATAGAAAATTTTGATTTGTTTAAAATATAATGCTTGAAATGGTCAAAAGTCATTAATATTGTTTATACAATTTATTATACTTTAATTAATATTACTAATTATTAATCATACTATTAATTTGAGCAGTTAAAGATATTCTGGTAGGACAAAAAAATTGACAAGTAATTTTTTCATGAATATTCGTAAGTGAAAATTTGAATATAAAAAAAACCGTTAAGCTCAAGTCAGTTACGAATTAATACAAAATAACTAGTAAAAGTCAAGGGTTTGGAACATTTGCCCACTGACTTTTGCCCACTCTACATATGCCCACTGACATTTTTTTCCATTGGTTCTTTTGCCCACTGAAACATTAGCCCACTGGTCCTTTTACCCATTGATATATTTGCCCACTGATACTTTAGCCCACTCGTATATTTGCCCACTGTAAAGTTGATAAAAGTATTTATGTTCAACTTGATTCGGTACATTTTTGCTCCTGACTTTCTGGCATAAACCTATGGCTATTCTCTACAAGATAAATTGCGAAAACAAATTATTTCAAATGAATTTTTGGTCGAAATTTTTCACTAAACTTAATAAGGGTTTCAGTACTCAATAAACGTTTGACCATTTCCAGATATCAGCAAATATAATAAAACACAGTTGCACTGTATTTGGATAAACCCTCGAAGAAATAAAAGGGAAAAACTAGTTTTTGTCTAAGCGCGCCCTTAGTCTACAATTGAAAATGTAACTATTCAGACACTACACATTATTTTCGACAGTCTTGCTTTTAGCAGCCTTTAAAGCTTATTAGGAAAATTAATTCTGCCTTTATATTCCAAAGTTCCTCTCTGTTGATGGTGTCATATGTTGCACGAAGATCAACGAAGAGATTTAGTGTTTCCACGTTCATATCATTTGATTTTTGTGACGATCGCCCTATTCCAAAAAATTTCATTCTGATTTCTCAAGCAAAAATGCATGCTTTTAAGCGGCCTCATAACTATTTATTGTTATCGTGTACATTTTACCTTCTTTTAAAATTGTAAATACCAAATAAATCAAATTAAACAGCAAGTAAAACCAAAAACAGAAATTAAATCAAATTTTAAGAGACAAAAGGCAAATTGAATGCCTGAAACCTTAAAAATTTAAATCTTAAACATGTACCGAATCAAATTCTAAAAATGCGTTAAATATTATTTTTTGAACATAAATACTTTTATCAACTATACAGTGGGCAGATATACGAATGGGCTAAAGTATCAGTGGGCAAATATATCAATGGGTAAAAGAACCAGTGGGCTTATGTTTCAGTGGGAAAAAGCCAGGGGTTGACACGATTTCATCTTGATGAAAAATTTATTAAATCTATTGTTAAGATGAAATTTTTGTATGAATTGATGAAAAATGATGAAGAAAGATGAAAAAAGATGAATTTTTTGGATGAAATTTTCGGGTGAGCTCGGTTGGTATGAAAAATACCTCGAAAAAGCAAATTTTTCTTATTTAAGGTGAAAAATCTTTCGGAAAAATAATTGTTTGCATTAATTTTTTTATTTAAAGTGAAAAACCCCAAAGAAAAGCATATTTTTCGTCTCGATTTCCTTAATTTGGATGAAATACCCCACGAAAAAGTCATTTTTCGACTAGATTTTCTTAGATGAGATGAAAAACCCCACGGAAAAGTCATTTTTCGACTAGATTTTCTTAGATGAGATGAAAAACCCCACGGAAAAGTCATTTTTGACTAGATTTTCTTAGATGAGATGAAAAACCCCACGGAAAAGTCATTTTTCGATGCCCGGTAATAACACCGACGCGGAATAACTTCTTTTGTAGAGAAAATCGTGAGTTCGGAATAATGTCAAAAATTTAAAATGTATAGAGCGGTAATAACTTCACCTATATAGCCTGAGTGAACTTATTCCGGCGTGGCACAGGAATAACTTCACCTAGAAAATGAAGGTGAAGGACGCTTGCACGCTGTAGGAATAACTTCACTTATATGTGCCAAGTGAAATTATTCGGATCGGTCAATTGGTAACATAAGAGCGCTTCCATACAAAATTAAAATTCAAAAAGTTGCACAATTAGCTAATTTTACCTTGTTTAATTAAACTAGAAGCAAGTGAAATGATAAAATATACATTTTTTCAATCCATTAGAAGGATAGCTTGCAACAAAAGAAGTAAAATCTAGTGTTCGAAATCTTACCAAAAAACTCGTGAGAAAAATTTTCTCAGAGAAAACTTGATTTGAAATCTCGCGAGTTTTCAAATCTCGTGAAATTTTTTTCTCACGTCTTAATCTCAATTGAGATTTTTAATCTCAATTTGGGACGTCACAAGGGAAATTTTTCAAAAAATTTGAATGAAATTTTTGAACACAAAGGTTAATGGAAGTTTTTCTGATATTGACTGTGTTCCTGTTTTTGAATGTACATCAGTTTACAGCTTCAATGCCTCTGGATGCTTTTTTGATCTCTTTAAGCATTTCTGAGTGTGAGAACTAGCCGTTGAGACCCTTTTCGTTTAAATTTTAATACAAATGCTATGCCATCGTAAAGGTTGGTTAAAAATGAACTTTATTTATCCAGTCATCCAAAAATTTCCAAAGTGTTCAAAAATTTCATTCAAATTTTTTGAAAAATTTCCCTTGTGACGTCACAAATTGAGATTAAAAATCTCAATTGAGATTAAGACGTGAGAAAAAAATTTCACGAGATTTGAAAACTCGCGAAAGCAAATTAGAATAAAATCCGCAACAAACTTCAAAACATATTACTGAAGAACTTTATTAATTAAATATCATAAAAAACCCTTAAAAAATAACATAAAAGTAATTACACAAAACAGGAATAACTTCACATAGAAATTATAAGTGAAGTTATTCCTGCATCATGACGGAATAATGTCGATGAACAAAAATTTGTGAAATTATTACGACGTGGCGCAGGAATAATTTCACTTGGCACATATAAGTGAAGTTATTCCTACAGCGTGCAAGAATAACTTCACCTTCATTTTCTAGGTGAAGTTATTCCTGTGCCACGCCGGAATAAGTTCACTCAGGCTATATAGGTGAAGTTATTACCGCTCTATGCATTTTAAATTTTCGACATTATTCCGGAGCTGCGTTGTGAAGTTATTCCGCGTCGGTGTTATTACCGGGCATCCATTTTTCGACTAGATTTTCTTAGATGAGATGAAAAACCCCACGGAAAAGTCATTTTTCGACTAGATTTTCTTAGATGAGATGAAAAACCCCACGGAAAAGTCATTTTTGACTAGATTTTCTTAGATGAGATGAAAAACCCCACGGAAAAGTCATTTTTCGACTAGATTTTCTTAGATGAGATGAAAAAACCTACGGAAAAGACATTTTATATTTACACCGTTTGCACGTGTGAATCTATTGGTTTTGTTCAGATTGAAAAATCAGTTTTTAGAATTTTGTGAGGATATGGAGCAAGAAAGCTTAAAATGTTCAGAGATGAAAAGTTTGTGCCTTGAATTTCACATCTTTTGCAAAAAACAGATTTCAAATTGGTTGCGGCATTGCTGAGAAAATCGCAAAATACGCTTTCTGTAAGCAAACAAGCAAGCAAGCAAGTTAATCAGCAAGAAATCTCAATAACGAGACATCGTAGAGACTTCTAGTTTTTTACATTTGATCCGTGCTGCTCTATAGAAGAGCTGTATTGTTTTTGGGCAAGGTAGGAACAGCCGTTGCTTCAGAAAAAGCAAAAAACTTTCCTTTCTTACGAATTTTTCAAATTAAAAGTTCACTGTGATTTTTTTTTAAATTAAACTTTGGATGGAAAAATTTTTTTGAGCAAAGAACCAAGAAGGAAATACATTTTCAATTTTGGACTAGGGGCTAGGGTTTGTGGAAAACAGCTGTTTTTGAAAAACAGTCTGTTTTCGGTTTTTGATTTTTAAAAACAGCTGTTTTCCTGTTTTTCTAGAATTCAAAATAAACTGAGTTATCCTAAGTGTTTCTCTAAGATAATGAAACTTTTTGGTGCTTATAAGCAGTTAAGCATACTTTTTAGAGCTAAGCATTATTATTTCTTATTTTTTATGTTAATTAACTCTAAAAAATATAATGAAATATAAAAATGCAAAAAAAAAAATCCAAAAAAATTTATACCTTTAAGTAACATTGCATTGTTGCATTGTAAAAGTTCGATAAGCTCTAATATTTTATTTGAAATATTCAAAAAATCTTTCTGAATAAAAAAATATCTTGTAAAATTGTTGATTTTATTTTAACACTTTAGCAAATGCTACAAAAGGTTCAACAAATTTAAAATTTCGATTGCAAAATTAACAATGATTAACCATAAATATGATAATGATTTCAAACCTATTAAACATCCAAAAAATATTAAAATAGTAAATACATTTCAATTTGAAATGCTAGAAAAATATATTAAGTTCTTCAAAAAAATTAAGAAACTTTTTTTTCTGAAAATTTCATGCAAAAATAAAAAAAAAACAGAAAATAGATCTGTTTTTGAGACCTGTTGTCTGTTAACAGATTTTTGTCGAAAAACAGCTGTTTTTCTGTTTTCTGTTAACAGATCCCTACACTATGGGGCAAAATTGAAAAAAGAGGGACTTTCACATTGATTTTGGGACTTTTTCGAATTACATTCTCAAGTGAATTTTTTCTTGTAGAGGACATAAAACCTGACTTCTATGCCAAATTTCAAGTCATTTGGTGCTGTTCCTGCAATTTTATGGCTGTTTGAAGTCGGAAAATAGCAAAAAAACAGATTTTTTCAGTCCAACTTTGAAGTCAAAACTCTCTGCAACGGTTAATTAAAATAAAAAACGGGTTTCAGTTTCTAGTAGTCCTATATAAGAACTATATTTGGTGAAGTACATAATTTTTTTCGATAAAATTTTTGTACTCATATGCTAGTAAATGTATGAAAATCCTATGAAAAATATCTTCAAACACGCCGCAACTATCTTAGATGACGACTACTTAAGGGGTAAAACCATATCATCATAAAGCCCTTGACTTCTAGTTTTCAAAACTGTATGAATTTTAAAATTTTATTGGTACACTTTTGAGATAAATTGATTTTAATAAGCCGTTGAATATTTGATCAAAATCAAAAATATCTCATAAAAATTACAAAACAATAATTACAAATATTTTTTTAATGTTTTCTAATAGAAAATAACATTTAAAAACAGCATGCAAAGAATTTTTTTCAAAAAGTTTAAAATATGTCGATATATTGGGTACATTTGATATCTGACGACTTTTATGGTTTTCCCACCACTTAAAACGCTCCAGCTTTAAGAAAACAAAATATTTTTAAAATCTGTTTTCAGTTTGTTATAGTTCAAATCAAGATCTTTAAAACGATATAAAATACTTGATGGTTGGGTATGATCTTAGTCATGATTATGTGCCTTGTTTGTGAGCGACCCAAAACTGAAAAAAATATCAAAACGTCATTTGTAGAAATATGACTTAGATGCAAATTTAAGTATTGATTTATACTTTTTTATGATGATTTTTGATAGTTATGACTATTAAAACTCAAAAATTAGCATTTCATAAACTTTTTGCTATCTCAGGTAGCTTTTAAGGTACGACCCTAGTAGTCTCTATTGGCTCTGAAAATCTAAATGATCAGATTATTTTTTAGAGTTGTTTTGATTGATAATTCATATTGGAACATATTTGAGTCAAAATACATTACTTTTAGATAGATTTGATGGGTAAATTCTTGGTTTTGCCCCGTTTTGCCTATTTCATTGAATTTCATCTTGCGTCGGTCACATTCAAACCACTCCAGGAGCAACTTTAATGAACTTTTGATGAATTGATATACATCATTACAAAGGTATTGACATCAGCTAGCAATAAAAGTAAACAGGATGCAAAAATATTGATTCTGAAAAAAGTTATAGTCATTTGAGTGGATCGAAATGCATACAGAACCTCAACCAGCATAGGCAAAAATACAAAAGTTGTAAATTTCTTACTTATTTTGACAACAAAGGATTTAAAGAAGTTTTAAATGATATTCTTATCACAAAATAGTTAAAACTTGGCAAGATAAGTAAGAAATTTACAACTTTTGTAGTTTTGCCTATGCTGGTTGCGGTTTTGTGTACTTTTTGATCTACTCAAATGACTAGAACTTTTTTCAGAATCAATATTTTTGCTTCCTGTTTACTTTTATTGCTAGCTGATGTCAATACCTTTGTAATGATGTATATCAATTCATCAAAAGTTCATTAAAGTTGCTCCTGGAGTGGTTTGAATGTGACCGACGCAAGATGAAATTCAATGAAATAGGCAAAACGGGGCAAAACCAAGAATTTACCCATCAAATCTATCTAAAAGTAATGTATTTTGATTCAAATATGTTCTAAAATGAAATATCAATCAATAAAACTCTGAAAAATAATCTGATCATTTAGATTTTCAGAGCCAATAGAGACTACTAGGGTCGTACCTTAAAAGCTACCTGAGATAGCAAAAAGTTTATGAAATGCTAATTTTTGAGTTTTAATAGTCATAACTATCAAAAATCATCATAAAAAAGTATAAATCAATACTTAAATTTGCATCTAAGTCATATTTTTACAAATGACGTTTTGATATTTTTTTCAGTTTTGGGTCGCTCACAAACAAGGCACATAATCATGACTAAGATCATACCCAACCATCAAGTATTTTATATCGTTTTAAAGATCTTGATTTGAACTATAACAAACTGAAAACAGATTTTAAAAATATTTTGTTTTCTTAAAGCTGGAGCGTTTTAAGTGGTGGGAAAACCATAAAAGTCGTCAGATATCAAATGTACCCAATATATCGACATATTTTAAACTTTTTGAAAAAAATTCTTCGCATGCTGTTTTTAAATGTTATTTTCTATTAGAAAACATTAAAAAAATATTTGTAATTATTGTTTTGTAATTTTTATGAGATATTTTTGATTTTGATCAAATATTCAACGGCTTATTAAAATCAATTTATCTCAAAAGTGTACCAATAAAATTTTAAAATTCATACAGTTTTGAAAACCAGAAGTCAAGAGCTTTATGATGATATGGTTTTACCCCTTAAGTAGTCGTCATCTAAGATAGTTGCGGCGTGTTTGAAGATATTTTTCATAGGATTTTCATACATTTACTAGCATATGAGTAAAAAAAATTTTATCGAAAAAAATTATGTACTTCACCAAATATAGTTCTTATATAGGACTACTAGAAACTGAAACCCGTTTTTTATTTTAATTAACCGTTGCAGAGAGTTTTGACTTCAAAGTTGGACTGAAAAAATCTGTTTTTTTGCTATTTTCCGACTTCAAACAGCCATAAAATTGCAGGAACAGCACCAAATGACTTGAAATTTGGCATAGAAGTCAGGTTTTATGTCCTCTACAAGAAAAAATTCACTTGAGAATGTAATTCGAAAAAGTCCCAAAATCAATGTGAAAGTCCCTCTTTTTTCAATTTTGCCCCATAGTAGATTCCCAAAACCCTACTAGGGGCGACCCTAGTCAAAATCAATTTTGTCACTATTTTCTTCGAGGGTTTTTCCAAATGGATTGAAACTTTGCATAAATATTCTAATGCTTAAAATAAATACAAATAAAACATTCTAAAATTTTTTTGAGCAAAGAACCAAGTAGGAAATACATTTTCAATTTTGGACTAGGGGCGACCCTAGTCAAAATCAATTTAGTCACTTTTTTCTTCGAGGGTTTTTCCAAATGGATTGAAACTTTGCATAAATATTCTAATGCTTAAAATAAATACAAATAAGACATTCTAAAAATTTTTTGAGCAAAGAACCAAGTAGGAAATACATTTTCAATATTGGACTAGGGGCGACCCTAGTCAAAATCAATTTAGTCACTTTTTTCTTCGAGGGTTTATCCAAATGGATTGAAACTTTGCATAAATATTCTAGTGATTAAAACAAATACAAATAAAACATCCTTAAAGTTTTTTGAGCAAAGAACCAAGAAGGAAATACATTTTCAATTTTGGACTAGGGGCGACCCTAGTCAAAATCAATTTTGTCACTTTTTTCTTCGAGGGTTCATACTAATGGATTGAAACTTTTCATAAATATTCTAGTGCTTAAAACAAATACAAATAAAGCATCCTAAAATTTTTTTGAGCAAAGAACCAAGAAGGAAATACATTTTCAATTTTGGACTAGAGGCGACCCTAGTCAAAATCTAGTTTTTAACTTTTTTCTTCGAAGGTTTATCCAATTACAGTGAAACTTTGTGTGAGTATACTAATATTTATACAAAACAGTTTTAAATATCTAAAGCAAGAAATGTATTCTATATGTCGTCAGACCCAAATTTTATAAATTTGGTTTTACATTCAAAAACAACGTGACTTAAATTTTTTTTTAGAAATGTGTGACCTGAGGATTAGAATGCTCATACAAAGTTTTACTGTATTTGGATTTATCCTCGAAGGGAAAAAAGTGAAAAACGAGATTTTGACTAGACCTGTCCCAAGTTCATAATTAAAAGTGTATTTCTACTTGGGGGCCATTCACTTATTACGTAACGCTTTTAGGGGGGGAGGGGGGTCTAAGATTTTGTTACGGTTCAAACAAGGAAATTTTTTTTTCATACAAATTTTGTTACGAGGGGGGGGGGGGGTCTAAAAAGTCATTTTTTCGCGTTACGTAATAAGTGAACAGCCCCTTGGTTCTTTGGTCAAAAAAATTTTTTGGATGTTTTATTTGAATTGACATTCTGACATAAATCAGATACCAATATTATTTTTTGTAATGCGTAGCTTAATCACTTTTTAATAATATTTTAACATTTACGAGAAAATGTGGTTCAAATAAGTGTGAAGTATGGCCGAGATTTGGACCAAAATCAGCTATACTGGTTCATAGTGTTCCCATAATTATGACATAAATTAGGTATAACTTTTAAACTGTGTCGATATGGGTCTCGGTCGTCCTTCACGCCCACCCTTCAAACTTATGCTGAGCAAATCTTGGTCTATCCATAAGACTTTTGATGGTACGGTGTGAATATATCCGCATTGGGTTTCTACCCGATACACTAGTTTCGACTAGATTTTCTTAGATGAGATGAAAAAACCCTTGGAAAAGTCATTTTTGCCTCGATTTCCTTACTTGGGATGTGAAAAAGCGATTTTTCATCAATATTTTTTTAAAAAAGGTTTTTAAATGTAATTTGTATGAAATTATATACTTCACAAACCAAATAAAACGTGAAATTCTTAAAGATGAAAATGATGAAGGAAGATGAATTTTTTGTATGAATTGGTGAAAAAAGATGAAGAAAGATGAAGATGAATTTTTTGTATGGAAAGATGAAAAAAAGATGAAGAAAGATGAATATTGATGAATTTTTGTATGGAGAGATAAAAAAATGATGAAAAGATGAAATCGTGTCAACCCCTGGGGAAAAAGTACCAGTGGGCAAATGTCGGTAACCCAAAGTCAAATATGCATTTAGCACACATAGTTTGAGCATAAGATAAATGCTGTATTAATGGGTTACCGACATTTGCCCAATGACTTTTGCCCACTCTACATATGCCCACTCTACATATGCCCACTGACATTTTTTTCCACTGGTACTTTTGCCCATTGATATATTTACCCACTGATACTTTAGCCCACTCGTATATTTGCCCACTGTTTGTTGATAAAAATATTTATGTTCAAAAAGTAGCAAATAAAAAAACGTTAAAAAAAACTTTTTAAAAAACAAGCTTTTATCAAAAAGACCAAAAACCAAAACGTTGAAAATAAAATAGGATCACACTTTTAGCGAATCAGGATTTTAAAATTTTCTTGTAACAACTAGAAATGTAACATAATTTAAGGATGAATTTCTAAGTTCAACTAAGTTCTTAAGTAAGAGAAGCGTCAAATCTTAAAGCCCCACGCTTTTAGAGTCATTGTGTTCTTGGACTTAATCAGAATATTTTGAAAAAAATTTATGTTACATTTCTAGATGTCACAAGAAAATTTTAAAATCCTGATTCGTTAAAAGTGTGATCTTATTTTATTTTCAACTTTTTGGTTTTTGATAATAGCGTGTTTTTTAAAAAGATTTTTTTTACATTTTTAGTACACATGTATACGGCTTGTTTCTATTTGAATGACTTAAAACATTAGTTCATATTTGTTAAATGAATAAAGTTATTATTTATTTTGTATTCTAGTTAACTATTACATTTTAATCGACCATTTTATTTTTTTGTCGATGCCTTCTTTCCCTGTCCTTTTTGTGGTGGTCTCTTGCCTCTAAGATAACGCAATCGTTTCATCTCATCCTTCCAATCCTGATGTTCATCTCGATATAATCCATAATTTCTTAAATTCCACATTAATGAATGCGTTTCTACATGTCTTGGGTACCAATTGACAACATAGTCTCGTTTATGATAAGGTTCCTCTTCCAGCATTTTTACAACCTTCATGGATTTTTCATTTGTTTGCCTAGCTACAGAAATATGTACAAGATAATAATTTTTTTTGATTTTTTACTTTTAATCAAATACTGACCAACTTCTCCAAATATCCGGTTTGATAAGTACTGCATTCGTTTTGCATAAGGTGTTTGTAGTTTAACTAGCTCTGTATATTTATAAAGATTTGCCATATTTTTTAAGACAAGAAGTAATATTTAAAAATGACAACAAAAGATTCGATGGTCGATGATGCAAAATATGAATTGCTAAGTGTAAGATGTTTGAAGCAGCATGTATAGATTAAAATATTATTAACTGATAATCAAAATTTTTTATATATGATTGAAATAATTGTAATCATGCTTTTAGAAATGGAATAAATAATAATTTATTGATTTTCTTCTTCAACTTTTTCTTTGGATCATCTTCGAGTTTCGAATTTTTTAAAAATTTAAAAACCGAGTATCAGTTGAGTTAATTTATTTCAATTAAAATAGAAAATTTGTCGTAAAAAGTCTTATTTTAAATTTATTGTAACATTTAAATTTTTGTAATTATGGATACTCCTATGCCGCTATCAGTTCCAAAATATCGACATGTCAAAAATACGTTTGAAATATTCGATGCAAGAGTGAGTCGTCTAGATAAAATGATTAATGTTAATACCAAATATATCAATCGTATGAAGGACATTCGTAATAGAGTTCGTAAACTTTTAATGTCTCACAAAATGTATAACGAACTGGATTTCATAATAATGAATAAAAGTGATCCAATTAATGGGGATATTCCAGATGAAACTCTCGAAAAATTACAAAAATTGTCAAAACCCCGGCAAAGAGATTTAAAGGAAACCCTAATGAAAGTTAATCAAATGATAAGGGCAATCACAAGTGACCATTATTATAAGGAAAACAATTACAAGTTAAATCGATATGCTGAATTGATGGAATATAGAAAAAATATTTGTTGCTTGCTGAAAAATGCAAAATTTCCAACTGAAATTCGTCCATGCTTTCGATTTGCATCATGTGAGAAGAAAATAATCAATATTTGGCAAATACCTACAGGAGACAAGCCATATTCTCGAATACTCAAAGTTGATTTTGATGAAACAACAATCAAACTTGCTCATCCCCAACTTTTATACATCCTTAATACAATTACATTTTTCTTGCGATTGAGATATTATTACATACAAAAGGCAAACGAAATAGGTAGATGGACTGATAAAGAGCTAAATCAAATCTATACCACCATTGACAATATTAATAAAAAACTTATTCATCTACAACAACTTGAGCAAATTGCAAAAACATCCTCACTATATCATGAAGTTATTTCTGAACCGAGTGCTGAAAATAAAACGATCATGCAATATACACATTCTATTGACCTACCAAAAAGAAAACGTCTTGAGGATGCACTTAAAACTTATCAATCGTATTTAGTAAAAATTCAAAAAAGAACTGGATATCGTAAAAGTGAGAGAAACTTTATTTTTTTAAAAAATTATTTTTAATTGTCTATATATTTTTCTAGAGCAAGAAACTTTGGTCGAAGGCAGAATACAGCCCTTAGTTCAACGGATTGAGCGTAATATTATGTTTACACACAAACTTTTGGATATTTTACCACAAGACGAAGCACATTGTCAAACGGAAAGTTATAACTTCAATGATAAAGGAGAAAAGAAAATTGTGTATCCAATATTTGATGAGTCAGGTCATATAGTAAATTATAATTATGATGAGAGAACAAATGAGTTGGCCTTTCCAAAGATTGGAAATTTAGAAGGATCTTTACAAGTTCATAAAAATGTTTTAGAAAAGTTTGAAAATGATATAAAAAACATCAATCAGGTGATGAAAAGTAACACTCAAGGAGAATCTAAAAACGAATCAGACGACAATTATGAAATAGAAGATAGTAGTTTGAAAAGTAATAAACCTGATAAATATCAACAGCTTAAAGAAAGAATCAATCGACTTAATGCATTAATTCAACAAAAAAGGGAAACAATTGAATATCTTCAAGTGAGTTTCGAAGTTGTTTCAATTTTAATTCCATTTTAATAAAATTAATCTTCTAGAGTGTCTTACCTCAACCGGGTGTACGATCAACTTTCTACCACCACAAATTATGCTTTAAAGAAGAAAAAAAAAGAAAACCAATTCCTTCGAGTTATAAAGCCAAAAATCTTCGTTCACCAATTTCAACATCGAAAGCATCAACAAAATATCTTGAAAGTTCTTTCAATTCATACATCAAATGGATAGAGCAAAAGAGAAATGATATAAAATACAGGGATGACATTGAATCTATTTTGAATAGTCAAAACACTTGCGAAATACTCATGCTTAATGACGAAAATCAAGAAGATGAGGAAGAAAAAGGTTTTGGAAAACAAGAGAAAATTTTAACGCATACTCAACGTATGATACAAAACAAATTGAAACTTGAGACTTATTTGGAAAGCATTAAATTATTAAATGCTAATGATGTTCATTGGCAAACCCATGCGAAATTTGAAAAGCTTTTAAGAAGGATGGAACCAAAAAGTATGGGTTCAGTCAACAAAGAGAGAATAATAGAATTGGCTACACCAAAAAGAACTTTGCTGAAGTTTTCAATAGTCCGTTTTCGACATCTGATGTCTGAGAATAAGCGACGACGATTAGAATGTAGACTTTCAAAAAGTCTTTCAAAACCTGAGCAAATTGAATGTGAATTCCGTCAAAAGGAATCACAAAAAAAACCAAAAAGTCAAAAGAAATTTAATACGAATGAACGAGCTGCTTTAAATCAGCTAATGAACAAAATTATAAATTCTAAATCATTGACTGAAGATTCGACAAATTTGGATGATTTAATTCGATATTCTATCTTAAATGGACTTCAATATTCTTCAAAATAAATCAAAAAAAAAACTTTTCGTGACTTTTCTAACTACCGAACTCTTTTATTTTTAATATTTTAATAACTGAATCATGTTATTTGCAATATATTAGCGTACATACAAAGTGTTTGACATTTTTTGGGTTTTTTTTTTGTGTAAAGATGAGCATAGAAATTTCATTTCATTGCACATTATGCATTCATATTGAACTTACGATATTGCATTATGAAAAATTTACGGCTTCATGATAATGTAAATAAGATGATACTTTATTTTTGCTTTTATGTATAAGGTACATTTTATATTTTTCCTTCTCGTTTTTAAAGTATATGTATCAATTTTGCATTACTATATATTTGCGATACTACAACTTTTAAATCACTACGTTTAACATTATTATTAATTTTTTTTTATTTGAGTTTCGGTCTACTGAGAAAGTAGAAATAGAAGCTAATATGCGGCAGTAGAACTTACTCTTATATATTTTATTTTATATTTTGTTCTAGCCGGACAATCTATTAATAATTTTTTGAAAGTTATAACATTCTTTGCCTTTTTTTTTTTTGATTTTTTAAAGAGACTTTTTGCCTCTAAAACAATTTTGAACAATATTTTAAATAAATTGTTTTAGCAGATCAATCATTTGACGTGTACTCATTTTGTACCTGGTGCATAACATGCTTTATTTTGCTATGATCTAGTCACATGATTGCAGTAACAAAATTTTTAAAAAAATATATTCAAAAAATAACCTTTTTTTCTATCATATCCCACTCCAACAGCCAGAGTATAAAACAGATGCCATTAAATAAGCTTCTAGCTACCTGAAAGGAGAAAATGACGGCAAGCTAGAATCTATAGCTCTATCCATAAGTAGCTGTGAGTATTTAAGAGATTCTTCCAAAGTTGGGATGAATTCTTTAGTAGTATTAGCCAAGCTTTATAATTTAGGCCTAATAAATGTGAAATTTTAGTAGCTTTAAATATTCGCATCTTGACATATTTATTATTTAATAAATGTTCTTGATTTGAACTATACTGCAATATTTCTTTTTAAACTTGACGACGAGTGCTTCAAATAGCACAAAATAATTCTACCTTCTACCTGCTTTTTTTTCACTCGCGATGATTGATTTTAAAGAAGAATTAGAATACAAAGTTAACCATAGTTAAATTATGAGAAAATAAACTGAAAGTCATTAAATTATCATAGTTTGGGTCAAATCTAATTAGAAAAATTTTATCTAATCCTGTGAAAAATTTCATCTACATAACTTTTTCGTACTGTTATATTACGACCTTAGATCTTTGCATTATATCACGAAAAAGACATCTTACTTCATAAACTAAAGATATTTCATTTAAAAGTATTTTTTTTTCTCCTTCCTTCAAAGTAATAAATTTAATATGATTTTCTCGAATGCATTATGAGTTAAAAGTTGTGTCTAAGGTAAAATTTTCTACTTCAATTTTCATTTAAACAACATTATTAATGATTTAAAAATTTTGATTTGCTTAACTTTCTTACTGTTTCTGAATCAATTTACTTCTTTTTTTTCAAATTTCCACGATATATATAACTTCCGAATTAAGCACGGAGAGTATTTTTCTCAATATATTATTTGCTCGATATTGATAACTTTACGTTGTGTGTTTTTTTTTACTTTGATTAAAGTTAAAAAGCCATGTGCATTTAACATTGCTTTGCAACGAAAACTTATGTTATTAATTAGTATAAATGATAATTCGCGTTTTGTGACTTAATAACTTAGAATTTAGCCTTCTAGTTAAACAAAACCCAAGAAAATTATTTCTATTAAATTTATATCATTATTATTATTATTATATATTATTACTATTATTAGGTATCATATTGGAAAAAGATGTCTTGTTTTCGAAAATGTTTTTAATTTATGAACCATTTTACTTCTTTGATTGGATTGGTGGCAATTGGTCATTAACTGTAATGGATAATCGACGAATATTTGGTTTGTCATACTCTTCCATACTCATTCCTGTTTGAGAACAAAAAAATGTAATAAAAAAAGGACCAATTAGAAATGTGATCCGTAATGTCAACTTTACCTCTTGATAATCGTCTTGGCTCACCGTTTGATCCACCACTTGATGTGGAAAATGCTCTTTGACGATCAACTCCTGGCATGACGACAGATGTTAACAATCCTTGTCCTTTACAAAACAGTAAAATTGATTGGGCAACTTTGGCTGGAGCATCAGCTAGGACATCTCCAGCGCGTTCAATTTTCATCATTGTAACCTTTTCCTTATCAGTATCTTTATGCAATTTTTCGACAACAGTTGAATATGGTGATAACATTCCGGTAATAAGTAAGATGTCAACTTTGCAGTTCTTCAAAGGTAAATCCTTTCGACTTAAGTTTGCATTTAAAATTTCAACATCAGTTTAAATTTTGTGCTTATTAAAATTTAATTATTATATTTGCACTTACGTCATAAAAGTCTTGACATACTGCTTAACATTTTTGGAATTAAGCGTGCTGTGTAAGCGACTTTGAAAGTCCTGAACAATCTTTTCCTTGTCTGGATTATCTCCAACCAATTGCTAAATTTTTTTTATTAATGTTGAGTTTTTAATGTGAGTATTGTGAAATATGTGAAAGGAAAACCAAACCAGAAGAAAATATAATTTGATCAGGTCATTAGAAAATATGGTGGATAAAAAAGATATGATGCTAACAATCACCTTCTTGAACTATTTTATAGTCATTTATCAGAAGGAAAAATTGTCAAAATATGAATTTAAAAATGAGTACATTCACAAACTAAAATCGATTTCGGATAAATTATCATATCTTTTCATACGAAATTAGAGCTACATACTATTTTTCACAGTTAAGGTAGAAAAGTTTTTGGGAATTTACAAAACATTTTTAATCAAAAAAATTTCTCAAAATTTATTTTAATCACGCATTGAAAAATTAAATGTTCTTAAGTGAAGTCTATAAAAATTTCCAAATGTTAAAAGGAAGAAATTTCTCAACTAATTTAATAAAAAACGTGGTAAAATTGGATAGAAAAATTTGCATACTAGTTTTTTTTTTATTTTGTCGATAAAAATAAATCTTAATTGCATGAAAAGATATGCTGATTAATTTTCTCGTGATACATGGTAATAGAATAATTATAGCTTTTTAATCAATGAATACATGCAAATGGTTATAATAATGGCTAAAAGTGAAATACTATAAAAATTGTAAAATACAAAAGTTGATATGAGAGACAAAAATTTTTAAACGAAGCTTTCTACTTGACAGCTATAAAATCAGAAGAAAATTGCACTGCTTTATCGACAATTTCTCTGAGTTTTATGAGTTGTTTGTAATTTCTTTGCATAATTGTGTAAAAAGAATAGAATGAAAAAGATTAATTGTCAAAATCAAAACAGAAATAATGTGAAAGTGAACTCCAAAACAAAAAATTGAGTTGCACAAAAAAAGAAATAGAATTGAAAATGATAGATTTTTATAAAATCAAAAAAATATACCTCGTTAAAAGCCTGTTATTATATTGATTAATGCGTGTAAAATAAATAGTTGGTCCATTCAACGATACGAATCACAATGATCAATAATAATGTGATACACGTTGACAATAAACATTTTCAATTTTTTTTTTATTAATTAATTACAAATTAATAAATTTGGGTTTACGGATAAAGCATGAAGAAACACAAAGAAAAAAGTTTTGAGAAACATATATTGGGAGAAAAAACGAGAAAAAATAAAAAAAAATTAGGGATTATTTTTAAACACAACTGAAAATGAAAAATTTATAAATCTTTATCCGATCTTAAAATGTTACTTAATTAATTTAATCATTACGATTTTGAACGCTATGGAACTCAGAACATATTATTTTTTTGTCGAAAAACTTGACAATTTAATATGTTCTCAGTTCATTTAAATCACATACAGACATATTGAAATCACTTTTAAATAATTAAAAATAAATAATTTGCCAGACTTAACATTCAATTCGAGATATCAAATTAGTTAATCAAATTAAGACAATTTATAAGCAAAACCTACATGTCCAAATTTATGGTATAACAAGAAGTCTTCTGCACCCTGTCCTACTTCATCACCTTTCCATGAAATGAACTTGGTTTTAAATGTTTCCAAAACAGTGGCTGCAGATCCAGTACAGTTGATCAATATTAATCCAAGACATCTTGATGGATGCTTCAATCCAAAACGTGCTAAAACATTGGCACTTTAACATGAAAGAAATGTAAGTTTTATAACACATTTAAAATGAGATGTCAAAATTTCTCAGACTTACCCAGCACCCTCGCCCAAACCAATTACATATTTTACATGCAAGTAATCTAATACGGTAACAAGATCTTCTCCCAATGTTTGCAAAGATGGGAAAGCAAAGCTGGCAGAAGAAAAAGGAAAGAAATCAATAAATTGATGAAATCTTAAGTTCAGCAGTCAGCATAGCATATACTATTTACTTAATGGCATAAAAATTATGTAACTATGCAATCGCATTTTCGTTATACTGATTCTTCTTTATTTTTGGATTCTTGATTTACTTACTTGTCTGAAAGTGCACCAGAATTATCAGCATGTCCGGGTACATCAACGTGAATGAAACATGAGCGCTCTTTAATTTCTGTCATACACGGACTATTAACAAAATCTTGGAATGACGCATCTAGTAAAATACCAAAAATTTGATAGATTAAGGTGAAAAGTTAAAATTACTTTTATTCTTACGATTGCATCCTAGGTCATGAACAGTAAGAAATACAGCACGTTTTTCTTGTTGTGTTAAATCACCCTAATAAATAAAATATCATATTTAAATTTATCGTTTATTTATTAAATTCATGTTAATAACGTTAGTAGTATCAGCATCATACCGTACCTGATTTTTCTATTGCATTAACATTGAATATTCACAATGTTATAAAGTATGGAAATTTTTGTTAGCAATAAAGGCGTGTAAGTAATTGTAAAGATGGGAAAAATGCAAAAGTTTCGAAGAAATGTTAGTAATTTCTTTTATGAATATTCAAAAAAGATTTTTACCTGAACTGTGATGATTAATTCTCCAGATTTGTCGGTAGATATAGCATATTTCTATTGAAAATTAGACAAGAATCATTTAAAGAACAATTTATTAGCATAACGGTCCTATCAGAAATATTTTCTTCTTTGTTAGCTATAGCGATGTCAATATCGAAAATCGAACTTAATATTAATAAATATATATATATTTTTTAAGTAATAATGAATATTACTTCAACTAAGCCTAATTCATTAAAATTATTACTAGCTAATATTATCAAAATAAATATTCGATTTTTGATAATCGACGAAAAGACTATTAATCGCCGAATTATTGACAGCACTAGTGAGGTAATAAAATTGTTAAAATATCTTCAAAAAAAAAACTTCATACAAAAGTTTTAATCAGGGATTGTTGCGTTCAAAATATGAATAAAATAAAATGATATTGATGACTTTGTGTGAATGTTTTGTATCATTTTGTTTGGATCTCATAATTCATTACTTCTCAATAAATTAAAAACTATGCGCAAGACGATTCAGTTCAATTAAAATCAATTTATTTACCGGCATGTACCAGTATGTATAAGAGGAAACACGTTTTCTTGAATTGATTGGTTTCTGTCGTTTATACTTTACAACTAGTCTATACAAAGCCTATCATTTTCTTATTTATTATTAAATTAATATTTCTTCTTCGTTCAGTAGTGAAATATGAAAATGATCATGTATCGCATGAATGATCGAATGAAAATTTCATTTGATATAACAGATGAATGAAATGGAGTGAGAGGAAGTTAGTATGAAAATCAATCTCATGTAGATTTAGGATTCAAGACTGCTACAAAAATTTTGAATAAGATTCAGCGAATCTGGATGTATGATGCTATCAATTAATTTCTACAATAAAGCCACTGGATGCAGAATAGAAATTTTGACCTACAAAATTAATACAATAATCCTTCTATTTCTTTTGTATACCTGATATTCTAGGTTAAACCCCACCCATTTCAAAATTTTATGATTTTTTCAACAGGTAAATAAAATCAAAAATGTTGTTTCATTTTTAAAGCTTTGAAAGCTAATAATTTAATAATAATTTTTAATTATCGAATAATATGAGTAAATTGAATATTTTAGCTTTAAGCCGCACTTTAATGTTTTATGAATCAGTCCTAAAGTAACGAATATTTATCATACTCAGAAAAATTATAATTAACATCTTGTAATATTTTAGCTAGGATTTTGATAGGAGTTGAATTTTTTGGGTGGATATAAGTTTAAGAAGAAATGAAATTTTTCATTCAACTATTTCTATCTACGTCCTGTGTCATAGGTTAAAAAACCTTTCAAACAAAACTTTTTTGAAAAATAATGTTTAAATATTCTTAAAAACCACAATATTTTTTGCCATTTAATTTAAATGATGTTGAACTATTAGGATAAACAAAAAACAGTCTGTTTCATTTTTTTTCTAAATTTTACTTAAAATGTATTTCGCAATTATTATATGGAAGAGAATAACATCAAAAGCATATTGAGTGCTGAATAATTTCAGAAATGTTTACAATAATTATTGACATCTTGAACAATTAACAAAGAAGTGTTATGAAAACGCACTTGATTGAATAGTCGTTACAGTTGAAAGTTCTTTGAGAGATAAAATAGTAAACAGAAGATATAAAAAATTCATGAAGCACGCGGAATATTAAATATAAACTTCAGAGAAGGAAAGAAAAATCAATAGACTGTAATGGTGTTGAATCTTCCTTTCACATAAAATTCGAGTTTGTTTCTTTACATCATTTCCTTTTCACTTGTTTGCCCTAACATACATATGTACATGGATAAACAGAGAGAAAAGAGAAATTTATAAAACGCAATCTGCTCTCTTCAAAATATTACGTCTTTCCAAAATTAAGAATAAAGTTGCGTATATTTGGGCAAAAAAAAATCAACTTAAAGAACGTGGAAATGTTTCCAAAACATTTCGATTAATTTCTTAATGTGTAGCGCATTTTTGTTGCTAATAAAAAAAATTTACACAACTGATTGTCACATAGCCTTTCGAGCTTTAGTAGAGCAAAACAAAATGCGAAAATTATACGGAGCGGGACAAAATCATAATGAAATAAATGAACGAAAATGGTAATTGCCAATTTGTTATTATAAATTTTTGATGAATACATACATGCACCACATTATTGACATTATCTTTTTTATGATGATGGTGATGCGAATGCGATGATTGAGTCTTAGCCGAATCTTCTTTGTTTGAATCTTTTTCCATTTTTTTTTCTTACTTCAACACTTCAACAATTTTCTATCTTACCAAAAATTTACTTTGTATTTCCTTTACTCAATATAGGAGCCTTATTTATTTATTTTATAGCAATCTAAATGTCCTTATGTTTCTTCCTTGCTATTATAAGTACGTAAAACATATATTTTTCGTATTTGACTTTATCACGACTTTTCTCCTCACTAATTTGCATAAATGAACAGATGAAATTAAATTAGATCAACTTGTTTGAAAACTTTAAAGAAAAAAAGCCCTTTTTGCAATAAAAATTAAAGTTGAAAGGAAATCCAATCTACTACGTATCAATTTTAACACATAACAGACGAGAGTAAATATAAAGTGAAAAAAAGAAAAGAAAAATGCTTATTCAGTAACGTAGAATCCGCGCCCTTTTCGGTAGCGTCGTCACCATATTATATTTTCTTTTACTAGAAATAAGCATTGAAAATTAGGAAAAACTTTCAGTAATTTTACTATACTATAAAACTATGGCTTCACAATGTTTCATTTATTGATATTATAAAACGGTAGCAAAGGTATGGCAGGAACTAGTCTTATTTTGCAACAAATTTATTTTCAATATTGAGCCTATTTGAACTTCTCATTTAAGCTTAAAGAGGCTTTTTTTTCTTTAATTAACAAAATTATTCATTAAAATTCATCCAACCGATTGTTATCCAATTTTTTAATGCAATTGCGAATTTACAACACGAAAGGTGACCTTTTTTGATCACTAACTTTTCATCAACTGGAGAACTTTTTCGTACAGAGCGATGTAAATCTCGGGAAAACTCTTGCAAAAAAAAAAAAAAAACATTTTCTCTCACAACGACAACAACAATTTTCAACATCGTCTACCAACGAGAAAGAATAAAACGGCTTCCTTTCTGTTGATGTTGTTTTCTCTTTATATTGAGATGATTTATCTGTAGTATGTTATTGAAATATGAAAGAGAAGAATGGCAGTATGTGGAAAGGTAGTGAAATTTTGAAAATAGCATGTTTGCATAGCTTCAATTCTTTTTTGTATCATCCTAACAAAATATTTCGTGCATCATTTGGGTTACAATGTGTTGGTTATGCTACTAATGTATGTGTATGGCTCGTGTTGATGATTTTTCACAAAAACATTTCCATTCTCTTTTTTTCTTCACATTTTCCATCATGTAAGGCTCCTATAGCCTTCCGTAGAAAATAAAAATGTTAATGAACTTTTGTGATACATTTTTCTCGTCTATGATATATGTACTTTATTAATAAATTAAACATCCACGTTTATGTCTATCTCGTGCATTATTCAAAAATATGCTCATAAATATGAAATGAAAAATTGCACATTACGTAAAATTATCATCCTTATCAGCGATCTGTCGTACACACCAATTAAAAAATGTACATTTCCTGTGCAAGTTTATGCATACATATATAAAATGCCTTTCACAATAAATGTAAATTAGAGAAGAAATGATAATAAATTCTGTATTAAAATATCCGACTATAATCAATCTTCATTATTTTCCAGCATCGCTTTTGCCAATTTACATGTATAGTGAAATCGCACTTTAATAAATTCTAAATGATGTGCGTTATTTGAATCGTTAAGAACGTAAAAAAGATTACAATGAATTTAAAAGTTTAGAGCGTTTTTATCTTAGAGCTTCCTATTCAAGGCCTCAAATAAAGTTTTTCACATTGCGAGATTCTCAGCATGCGTCTGAGGTAGCAATTTATCTAATTTATCGAAATCAGCATATCTTGATATATTTTTTCTATGTTTTCTTTGCGTCAAGAAATCGAATTTATTCTATAAATAATCTATAAATTAAGGAAAAAAATGATTAGTGAAATTCGCAAATATTTACATGATTTTTTTTTTATTAAATGCTAAAGAGGAATTTAATTTTGCGATTTGATAACATAGGAATTTAAAATTATTATTGCGGTATGTAGACAGTCCGAGTGGAAATATTCAAAGGAAATAATTATGTGCTAAAGATGATGTCGTAGGAAAAAAATTGCCGGCATGCTATAAAACTCATAAATAGTTTAATGATGCTTCTAATGGACTCTGTAGCTCCATATCTCTGTTTACTTGACAAATATAGAATAATGTTTGTCTCGCGCGAACAATTGACATAAAGTGATATAACAACGTGCCTTACAAATTGCTATTAACTAGTCAAGCATGATACTGCACTGAGCTAGACTGCTCCATTTAAATTATTTATTTTTTTGTATTCTTTTACAAAGCTGAAAAAATTACAATTGCATGCCGTTACTGTTTATCAACAGATGAACTTGGTTGTCATTATATGCGTTGTACTTTATTTATCTCAACAATTTTGCTTTCACATATGTCACAATGGAAAATTCATAGTGAATTGCTTTACAAAGGCACAATAAATATAAATAGATGAAATGTGATGATACATGTAAAGTGGCACGTTTTGTTATTATACTTTATAATAATTCTTAATAGGATTAACCGAAATTTAGGGAAAGGATTTAATAAATACTCAAATGTTTTCTTTCTACCTCTATTATCTCAGTTTCTATATTTTGCTCATCATTCAAAATGTATGTTGATTAGATTATATAATGTTTGGACAGTTCTCGTCTAAAAACAACTCGTGATCTTTCAATTTTAAGACTACTTGCGATGTGAAAAATAATAAAGAATCGTTCATCGCATTTGATCGTGTTTATTACTGTACAAACATAATTTCTGATGTGCTAAATTCCTGTTCAAATTACCACCAAAAAGGCACATGTATTTTTTTAATTTAACAGTTGAACAAAGTGTGATAATAGCTTTTTTAATCAGTTCCTGCACGAGTTTTTTTCCTCAAGGTTCGATTACTCAATTTTTTTAAATAAAGTATAGTTTTTCAATTAAAACAGACAAAAAATCAAACACATAATTAAATTATTGGCAAGGTTAAATTGCTCTCAATATGTAGGGAATTTGTTACAGATACTGTCTGTACCAGTCGTCTCGACTTTATTCTCAGAAGAGAAACAAAAATTCAAGTGAGAATCAAGTAATGAAACAAAACTGTGATTATTACAGTACATAGATTACATAGATACCCTAACCTGGGATCTGAAAATAAGATTTTCATAAATAAATGAAAAATCAACAACAATATAAGTAATTAGCTTAAAAAATTAAAGTATATAAATGTCTTTTGTGTTTTAAATAACAAAATTTCCTATTTCATCACACAATTTGGCAAACTTTCAAAACATGAAATAGAGAATTTACCGGTGTGTTTGCAATTTCTTCAAAACAATGTATGTAATGTTGGTGGAACGTAAAATATAAACGACATGAATCTTATAGAATTTCCTGTACGAAATGATGAACAAAAAAAATTACAATTGAACTTTCCTCAATAAATTTTCCCACACTTAATATCATGCTCTATAAAAGTAAGTGCAAATTAAACCTATTTAATATTATTAAGTCGAACAGAGCAGTTATTGTGATTAAAGCCACAAAAAGTGTGTGGACAATAGACATTTCTGATCATGTTAATATTATGTAGGCCTTACAAAATTCTAAATACAATACATTAAAAATTATGGTCTTATGGACAACTCTGAAAATTGAATGGGTCATGAACGCATATTTGTCTATTGTGAAGCAATCAGCAACTCTAAAGGATCGTGAAAGGACCATGGTTAAGATTGCGAATATCTCACCCTGATTTGAAGATTTTTAAGATACCTCATAAATAATCTTATTGAATGATCTTACTCGCTCGATTAAAGACTCCGCTCTGCGTGCGAAACTTTCACGACGTTGTTGTAAATTTGGATGTATTGGTGGTGATGACATGGCTGATAAAATTCACTTGTTTTTTTTTATAATTATTTTTTTTAATTAATTGTGTCTTTTTTTATCACTCAATCACTTTCTTTTTTATGTCTTATCAGTTACACTACAAGCAGAAAAAAATATTAATATTTTTTAAAAAAAATAAGAGGAAAATCAATTTTTTGATGTTTTTCTTTCGCTTTTTAAGATGAGAATTTTGCACATGATCTATACGCAGAAATTTTATATTCTATATATCTCAGTGCGAGTTGCTATAAATAAGCTGATTACGTTCAATTTTTCTGTTTATTTGTTTGTTTATATGTTTACAGTTTTTTTTCGGGAGGCATGTATTGTCTTCCAACATGTGCTGATAAATTTTAGCGGAATTCACCTATTATACTCAATATTATTTTTGACATTTTTAAGTAAGTACACGACAATTATTTCATTAGAGATAATTGACGTAAATTGAATTCTCGAATTGATTAAATGTGGGACTTACGCATGGTTTTGATAATCATTAATTATTCATACTTCAGAACTACGGATATGCCTTATAATAAATTTATTTTACAGAAGTACAAAACAATGAGATCTGCTTTAGTTGATGAAGAAATCGAGGCAGCTTGTTTGCAAAAAAACTTTATACAATTTAGACTAAGGATGTTCCTAATTTTAAAACATTAGGAATTTAAAGTCATTCGGCGTCATTCAGAATGTAGATAAATGAGATGCGAGCATAATATGAAAAGTATGTCAGCTCTACTACAATTTATTATAATATATCTCCTCCGGATTGATAATTGTGTGCGTAAGTAATAAAGAATTTGAGCATTAAACTCATTGAGGAATGAGCAAAAATTAGACTTCTGGGAGGCACTTAAAAATATACATAAACAACGTGAATTTTTACTATCATGTATGTCTTGTAAAAATATCTATTAATAAGAAGAGTAAGATTTTTAATTTTATATAGCGAAAGTCTCTCAAACCAAGAAACTTCTATTAATAGACAATACTGAGTATATATACAAAAAGTTCCCCATTGTATGAATGGTGACAAAACAGCTGAAATTGTATGTAAAAAGAGATTTTTTTTTGTTTTAATGAAAGAGAAAACAACAATTTTTTTTTTGATTTTCCTCGTCTGACACCGGCTGCAAATTTAAGTATGTGAAATAAAAGAAAAGCAGTTAGAATATCACGTTAAATTTTTTTGGCAGAGATTTCTTAGGCAATAGGTACAGATTTTTTCACAACCTTACAGCAAAGAAATTTTCTTTTACTCGCTCCACTTGATTTCACTTAATTAACTTTAATTGAGTTCACAATTTTGCAGCGCAAATTAAATGTACAACTTCTGATATTCCAAAAACTTCTTAATTAATTTCTTAATATTCTCTTTTTTAAATTTTTTCTATAGCTCGAGCATGTACGAACAGTTGGAAAGATGAAAATTTACTAAATCGTCGTCGATTTTTTAAAGCTTCGAGGGAAACAGTCATTATTGTGTGTATAAAAATATACATGTGAATTAATACTATTTTAGAGGAAAAATTAGAGTGTTTTGTCACAATGAAATCGAAATGAACATCAGTTGATTCGTACCTCAGATCATTGAAATAAATTGTTTTTTTTTTTTATATTTCATTGTACATTCATGCTGAATGATAAATAGAGACTATTTGTGTGAGAATAATAGGAATCACTGACACCTGGCAGCTAAGGACAGTCAAATGAAAAAAAAATAGATAGCAATTGTATTTTTTTACTGCTGTATGACAAACATGCTCTTAATATTTATGACTAAGGGAGTATGGTTTCATGTTACAGAACTAATAAGGATGCCCGTCAAAAAAGTATGAATAATGCACAAGTAAAAGAGATATTTTATGACATATGACTTTTAAGGTATACATTTATTATCATTTTTCTGAATTTTTGTATTTTAAAGTTATATTTTACTTATCACGAAAACAAATTTTGTAATCTGCTTTTCGTGAATGAGTTTATCGACTATTAAGCAAAAAAAAAAATGACCCAAAGTGTTTAATATTATAGCAAAAATGCGCTAAAAAGAGAAGAAAAAAATAGAGTATAAACATACACAATGTTTCATGTCTGACAATACATTATTTTTAACTATCCCGGTAAGCACAAACATGTGGAAATTTTTATATTCCTTAGTAGTACTGTAATGTTTCAACAGCTCCTTTCATGATTGTATACAATTCAATAAAAAAATATATTTAAATGTATATATATATCTACGCACAATCGTTTGTCTTTTGACTTTCCGAAGTTTATGGTTGAATTAAATGCTACATAGAACTGAAAGTGCCGAACGAAAAACCAAAAATCGATAAATTATTTTTGAAGTATTTCCCAGTATTTCCTGAATTTGTATTTGGGTTTTTGTTTGTTTAAGATGATCTACAGACAAATTTTTTATTCAAAGACAAATGCATCGGGAATCATTTAAAAATTATGTGTCGGAAAGTAAAAAAAAATAAAGAGTAAGAAATCAGAACTTTCTTGATTTGAAAATCTATATATTTCTCAGCACTGAATCCTAGGGATTTGTTACAAGGAGTATTTTAATTGAAAGCTCAAAGTGGCTCAAAGCCGCTCAAAGCTTTAAAGCAGTCGAATCAAGGGGCGAATAGAAACGATCAAAGTGCAAGCAGTTTTTCTTAAAAAGGGCTCGCGAAAAATAAGCTTATTGATTCTTTTGTATACAAAATAAAGTAACCAAAGCGATACACATTCATACATTCATACGAATGAATGTATTTACACAACAAGTGGTTACGATGATGAATTTAGACTTGAAATTATTACAAGAATCTTCGTGTTAATTTACATAACGTTCTTAATAATTATTTATCAATTGATTATATTTGCTCAATATTTTTTGATGTGTTGCAACAAATTTTAGAAAAATGTTTTTCAGCATGTTGCTTATTTGTTATTTTTTAAAAAAATCCACACTTCTGTACTTGTCAAATATTTGGTATTTGCCTTTGTTGTTATCGCAATTATGAAATCTATTCTATCGAAGAAATTGAGAAAGCGTGTATGAAAATTGAAAATCATGTGATTTTATGGTTATTTATTCAATTATCATCGTATAAATAAATTTGGATTATTTAACTTTGATAAAATGTATTGATATACAACTTATTGCTCTGATTCTTACATAATAATTTATCAAAAAATCAAAAGCATTTCTTCTCAAGCATTTGATCCAAAATCAGTTTTGTACAAGGCAATTTGACCAAGGAAACAGATATAAACGGATGTTGACTAAAACAAAACCTTTAATCTTATCAGAAAATGTTTAAAAAAATACCCTCGTTAAATAAAAGGCTGCATGATGAAACTTTAAAAGATTGTGCATAAAGCTTTGTTAAACAGAGATTTTCCAATGAATCTCATTGTAGATTATTCATGATAATCTTGAATTTATTCAATTAGAATATTCTAATAAAGCTTATTTTTGTAGGTTTTCAGCTCTTAAAAGGAGCTTTTAAGCATCTATCTTTTACATTATTGAATATTTTATTTCTATCAAAATTGCTAATGTCATTGGATTGTATAATAAATTGTAAAACATCATCTGTTCCTTGTTTTCTTAAAGAGCATAACCGGCATTTCTCAAAAACATATTACATTACTAAGATTATTCATGATAATCTTGAATTTATTCAATTAGAATATTCTAATAAAGCTTATTTTTGTAGGTTTTCAGCTCTTAAAAGGAGCTTTTAAGCATCTATCTTTTACATTATTGAATATTTTATTTCTATCAAAATTGCTAATGTCATTGGATTGTATAATAAATTGTAATGAAAACATCATCTGTTCCTTGTTTTCTTAAAGAGCATAACCGGCATTTCTCAAAAACATATTACACAATATTATTTTTACAAATTGTTTGTTGATTGCAGATATGACAAACTAAAACGCAAAAAGAAGTGAATCATTGATATATTATTTAGCTTGCGCGTGTTACTTTCAATGTTATTTTGATATTTTCACGTAAAGACACAAAACAAAAATATTTGAGAGAGAGAAATGAGAAAATTTCTATCGTCCTTTTCTGTCCTTTATTGTACGCATGTCCTGGAAAATGGAAGGACAGTGTCGAATTCGAATGCTCAAGAATTATCTGCAATGATGAGTAATTTACTGAACGCAGCTTCCAATCATCTTAAATTGTACAAAAAAGAATATTTTTTCGAAATTTAATTTAGTTTAAAATTTCTTAATTATAATGTTTTGCGGTGAAACAATTATACGAGAGAGGATCATCATCAAGAATGCTTCAATCACTAAAATAGAACATACTTTGTAAGTTTTTTCGAGAAACTTTTTGTTCCTTATATCTATTTATAATATGTAAACAAGCTAAAGACATTTAAGCAAAATTAAAAACAACTTTTGTGCTCATTAAGGTTATTAAATAACCTAGTTTATCATGAGACCTCAAAGCCTTTTGAGATAGGCATCTAAATTGACGGATAAATATGAAAGTAATTTCGATACAATTGAGCATATTTTATGAATGGAATAATTTATAACTTAGGTAAAAAAAAATAGGTGAAAATGTGGAAAAAATAGTGCGATGACCTTTAAAGTCCAACGACAAAGAAAAGCATAAGAATGTTTATTACTTCCGCACTTTTAAAACTCGTTCGTGAACTCACATAATTTAGTACAGTTGATGAATTAAGTTCGTTCTTCCTTTATAATAGTCCATTAACTTTTATATTTCTATAAATATTCTATTTGGATAATTTAACAAGATGCTCATATCTAAAGTAGACATTCAAGTGTAAGAAAGTGCTAAAATTGAAGCTGTTTGTTGAAAATTACAAAAAGAATTTGCTCTTATGTGTTGGTGACTCCTTCGTTTAAATTGCTTTTGATATTTTATTTCAACATGCAATCATAAAACCACACAACACAAAATGCTACCGAAAAATTAATAGAAGAAGAAAAAATATGGCCTGAAAACGTTACGCCACTTTGAACGGAAAAAATGTTGGTCAGTTCTTTAGTCCTGCTTTAGTGTTTTATATTCGCTCCTTGTGTTAAGACGTTGAAATATTTTTTCGGAAGCATGATAGTGATTAATAAGTGAAAATACCCAATTAAAAAAAAATCAGAATGTATGATCAAAACTATTTTGTTGGAAATACCAGTACTGCATCACATCATCAGCAAACTCAAATTGGATTTCAAAATAATAATCAAAAAATTCACAGAAGTGTCTCAAATTCAAACGTCAATAATCACCGTAATAACGATTGTCACGTCGAATACGAAGTTTCCATGCCGGTTCCAATAATAAGACACGCTCCTTTTCACCATTCTTTATGGAATCTACATCAATGGTAAAGTTGATTCTTGACATACTGAATTTTTCAAGTCCATCAAGAATAAGAAAAATGTCATTAATATATGCATCACATATTGATCGACAGTTGGTCTATATATCTTAAAATAATTTTTCTATTTACCTGTCTACTTGCTCATATTACTCTACTTTTTGTTATTGTTTCATCGGACGTTCACCCCTTTTTACCATAATCACTCCTAGTGCTTTTAATGGAATATAGAACTTTACATTTTTTCCTTTTGTAAGTTATGATGTGCACGGACGAAAATATCTAAAACTGTTTGTTATGATTTAATTACAATCAAATATGTACGACCTAGAAATCTTTCTTCTTTTATGCCCTTATATCCTAGAACTTAATTCATTAGTACTAATACACAAATGTCAAAATATTGGGTCAAATGATTAACAAGTTTAGCTTCATTTGGCTTTATGTAGGCAGTGAATAATAAAAAAAAAAAAATTCTATTACAATATTCATATTTGGGTTAATACACTTCATTCATAAAATTAAAGTGTTTATAGTATATGAACTACATCCTAGTACATATTCCACTTACAAAAAGGAAATGCGTGAAAAAAGAATATGAAATGAAAGTAGGCTATCTGAAATTCTTAGAAGTCTTTTAACCGTACCTAATAACTTCATAATATTAGGGTAATTAATCTTCTCCATCATGTTTGTTCTTCATTTAGCAGTGCACCAGCAAATGGATTCTCACAAATGGCTCGAATGATGGACTCTCTCATATTAGACAGCTTATCAACTCCTTATACGCTAACAAAAATCACAACACACCGACCCGTGAAAAAAGCAACAAGTTCAACAAATCTTCAATCAAATAACAATGGATCTTCAACGATACGTTCACAGTTTAGCAGCACAAATAACATACATAAGAAAATTCCAACTCAAGGTACTTGTTTATGATTTATCATCATTTCATGCACCCTTTCTTTTGCTTCGTCCTTCACATATATCCATGCATGTATGTTAAAATTTCTTTGACCAAATTTACATCGTCTCAAGGATATTGAAACATTTTCATGTTGCATTAGAACTAATTGAGTCAAAGTTTTTCTCATAAAGTATACCAACTGAATTTTTACAAAGAATTCAGGTCAACTACTTATCGCCTCTTGAAAATCATACGTTGACTGTAATTTTTTCACTTTTCTTTTACTTTAGTTGAGAATTTATAAAGCTTTGTGGTCATTATAATTTTCATATTCACACAAAATTTTCAATTTTTGTGACTTTATTGTTTTTGGTTTTTCGGAAAATCAGTTTTTTTACCTCAATCTTGAAATCCCTAAAATTCAGCTACCCTAATATGCAGATAGTACTGCCAAGATGCAGATGGTACTGCTAAAGTGCAGATGCAATTTATTTTCCCTAAAATGCAGATGAAATGCTGTTGCTTTAAAAAAGGTATAATGCAGATGATTTTTATCTTATAAAGTGCAGATAAGATGCTGCCCAAATGTAGATCGTATAATTTTATTAAAATAAAGATGAAATGTCGTATAATGTAGATAATTTAACATTGGATATTAATTTTTTGGGCCCCGACGAACAAAAAAATTATTCGTGAGTGACGCTTTGGTTTCTTAAATATCTCCGAAACCACAATAGTGACAAATTTCAAAGTTATTATATCTTGTAAAAAATAAAAATTGCTTTCTTTTGACATAGAACTTACTTCCTAAAGTTAAGGTGTGAATTTTGTTAAAACTTTGTCAGCTTTCATTGATATATCTACAAATGTATTTTTTAAATTCACACCGTTTTCACGTGTGAATCTATTGATTTTGTTCAAATGGAAACATCAGTTTTTCGCATTTTGTGAGAAAACGAAGCAAAATTGGTTATAAAAAGTCTCAGAAGTAAAGTTTGTGCCTGAAATTTTACATCATTTTCAAAAACAGATTTCAAATTGGTTGTGGCATTGCTGAGAAAATCGCAAAATACGCTTTCTGTAAGCAAACAAGCAAGCAAGCAAGTTAATCAGCAAGTAATCTTAATAACGAGACATCGTAGAGACTTCTAGTTTTTTACATTTGATCCGTGCTGCTCTATAGAGTAGCTGTATAGTTTTGGGGCAAGGTAGGAACAGTCGTTGCTTCAGAAAAAGCAAAAAACTTTCCTTTCTTACGAATTTTTTAAAACAAAAGTTTACTGTGATTTTTATAAAATTAAACTTTGGATGAAAAATGTTCTTAAAAAACTTTAAAGAATGCTCGTTAAGCTTTAAACCTCCAAACAGCTGGTTCGTAAAGATTTATACTTTCAAATTAATACTGAGCTAAGCTTGGTCTTTCCACAAGACTTTTGATGGTACGGTGCGAATATATCCGCATTGGGTTTCTACCCGATACACTAGTTGATGTTATTAAAAAAGTTTAGGAAAACAAAAATGCATTTTTGAATATATTGCAAACTTTATAACTTTAAATTACTTTGCCACACGAAATTTTGATGTAATTAGCATGGAGGGGATTTAAATCATCTTTCCCAAGTAACTTATTTTTGATTTATGATTTAAATCATTTTGTATGGGGATTTATTTTGGGATTTTAAATCACTTGAAGGTGAAAATTTGTATGGAATTTTTTTTTTTATTAACACTTATCAAGAAAAAAGTCATCGAATATGATGTATTTTAATAAAATTATACGATCTACATTTGGGCAGCATCTTATCTGCAATTTATACGATAAAAATCATTTGCATTATACCTTTTTTAAATTAACAGCATTTCATCTGCATTTTAGGGAAAATAAATTTCATCTGCACTTTAGCAGTACCATCTGCATCTTGGCAGTACTATCTGCATATTAGGGTAGCTGCATTTTAGGGATTTCTAGATTGAGGTAGTTTTTTTAACTTTCTGCTTCAGGCTTACGGAATCAACCCAAATACCTGATCTGTAAAATTTTGTGCCTCGAAATACCTATCTAATGGTGAAAACAATTTTTCATTTGGCAGTTCCAGTTCTCGATATATAAAAACTCGATTCAAACTCAATATTAAGACTTCCGGTTTTTTGCTTCTGATAGATAATAGCTATCGTAAAAACTGTATTGTTTTTGGAGTCATAAGATGCTTCCAGTGAGGCAAAAGATGCATAAACATTTTTGTATGGGAAAAGTTTAACCGATTATTACATAACATATTAATTTTTTGTTTACAACGGAAATATTTGTTGGTAGTAGTTTGATATTAATAAAATGGTTGTGACAGTATGCATTAAGTTAAATGTATGTGGAAAAATGTTGGAACTAGCGAGTTCCTTCACAAGATTCTGCTTACTGGATCTATGTTATTGAATACATACTTTACTTGTATCATAATGGAAATATGTTTTTGGTTCCAGCATTGATTTTTTTCTTGCTGTATACTTACTGGATCTTGGTTCCAACGATAGCACAATTTCAATTTCAATTTTTCAAGTGGACTGTATTAAATTTTTGACAAATTAAATTATTTAATCAATTTTTCACAATGATCTTTCACTTTCAACAAAATTTCAAAGTTCACTAAGAACTTTTTCTTATTTCTTAATTATAAAATTGAAATTGTAATTGTCAAAGCCCACTTAGAACTTTTTCTCTAATTTTAATGGATCATGGTTTCAAGTTTCAGACATGATTTAAACTTTACTGCACCTTTGTTCCAAGTTTTAGACATGCTTCAAACTTTACTGAATTGCAGACATGATTAAACCTTTACTGGATCTTGTTTTCAAGCTTCAGACATGATTAAAACTTTACTGGATCTTGGTAATTTGGTGCAGACATGATTGAAACTTAACTGGATCTTGGTTTTAAGTTTCAGACATGATTGAAACTTTACTGGATCTTGGTTCCAAGTTTCAGATATGCTTAAAACTTAACTGGATCATTGTAATTTGCTGCAGACATGATCAAAACTTTACTGGATCTTGGTTCCAAGTTTCAGACATGATTGAAACTTAACTGGATCTTGGTTTTAAGTTTCAGACATGATTGAAACTTTACTGGATCTTGGTTCCAAGTTTCAGACATGATTAAACTTTTACTGGATCTTGTTTTCAAGCTTCAGACATGATTAAAACTTAACTGGATCTTGGTTTATTGTTTCAGATATGATTAAAACTTTACTGGGTCTTGTTTTCAAGCTTCAGACATGATTAAAACTTTACTGGATCTAGGTTTATAGTTTCAGACATGATTAAACCTTTACTGGATCTTGTTTTCAAGCTTCAGGCATGATTAAAACTTCACTGGATCTTGGTTTTAAGTTTCAGACATGCTTAAAACTTTACTGAATCATGATAATTTGTTGCAGAAATTATTAAAACTTTACTGGATCTTGTTTTCAAGTTCAGCAAAATGTTGATATTAAGTCTTACATTTTATTGAGAGAAGATTTTTAAAGATTTTCTGAACAATACATAGAGAGTTCTATAGGATTGTGTGAATATTCCCGTGAAGCGTGATCGGCTTCATTACTAGTTTTTCTACTCACATAGCAACATGTTCATATTCGTCAGGGTTTTTATTTTCTTTCTTTTAATAATGCTAAAGAATGGACACGATTTTCGTCAGTAAAATAATTGTGGCATGTTGTTTTAAAAATGAGAAAATGGGAAGGATGTTTCCGCACAATTTTTTTTTGTTTCCTTTTTAAGGAATTGGTGCGTGAATATGTTTTTCCTAATTTATGCTTGTTTTATTGCGGCTGTTAGTGTCTTATCTGTGATAAGCAATCTTTTTAATATGAAAGACTTGTGGAAGTTTAATTGACGGGTTTTGAATAATGAAAGTAAAAGAAGCATTGAAACTTTTACACGTGGCCAGTAATTTTCTTATGACATCTAAATTCTAAGGTGCTTGGAGTAAGATGATTTATAATAAAGGAAGATAAAATAATTTTAAGCTCAGATTCAGCTCAAATTGTTCTCTAGTTGGTTCCTAATTTAAAAACAAAAAAAAATAACGATAATTAAGGTCTGAGATCAATGAATGCGCTTTTAACACATGCTTCAATATATTCCAGTCTCATTTTTCACCTTCATACAAATTAAAGTTGCGTGACTATATTTTTTTGTATATTTATTCATATCAGGATCTTAGCTCATATCCATATCTTAATTGATTCGTTTCTTCTTCTTTTAAATTAGAAGTCGCACCTATCATGCGACAAGCAAATCCTCAAGATAATCGTTGGAGAAGTTCGCTTAGAAGGCATGACCCTGAGTTGCAACCAACTTTGCCTTCCATTAACAGTCATTCGAGTTCTGTTAACAGTATTTCATACACAAATGAACCGAAAAAACATCGTTCGTCTAATATGAAATCAGCTTTTAGAAAGTCAAGATCAGTCGAGAGGTTAAGAGCTTTAAGGAAACTGTCTTCATCAAAGCATCCGAAAGACCCCAAAAAGTCATCTTCAGAGGAAGGAAATTCAGATGATCAAGAAAATTCTTTAGAAGAAAACTCAAACACAAATAGCTCGTCGTCACCGAAACAAATGAGAAAATCCCCTATGAAGAAGGTGAGCGGAAAACAAAAAGTCTTTCATACGATAGGTTACGAGGCGAGTCTTATTGACGTTATTGAAAAGGATATCCTTCAAAAAGGTCCGAAAATTCAATGGAATGACATTGCTGGATTATCAGATGCAAAAAGTATTCTTCAAGAGGCTGTCGTTTTGCCTATTATAATGCCTGAATTCTTTAAAGGAATCCGAAGACCTTGGAAAGGCATACTTCTCGTTGGTCCTCCAGGTAATGTTGGTATGCTCATATGTTAAGGAAATATATTTCTAAAAAGCAAAAGTTTGTTCACAGGAACTGGAAAAACAATGTTGGCAAAAGCTGTTGCAACCGAATGCAACACAACATTTTTCAACATTTCGTCTAGCACATTAACGAGTAAATATCGTGGCGATTCAGAGAAACTTGTAAGATTACTCTTCGAAATGGCTAGATTTCATGCACCGTCAACAATTTTTATTGACGAAATTGACAGTTTATGTTCATCAAGCAGAGAAGATTCTGAACATGAAGCATCTCGACGATTTAAAGCTGAGGTTTGTTTGAATTTGTAAAGGCATGGCACAACATATTAAAATAAGTGATTTATTTGAATAGCTCTTGATCCAAATGGATGGATTAAATAATATCAATAATGAAGAGGATATCAAGGTAATGGTTTTAGCTGCCACAAATCATCCATATCGAATTGATCAGGCATTTAGAAGACGATTTGAAAAGAGAGTTTATGTAAGTCTTCCGGATGAGGAAAGTCGATTATCATTATTAAACCTGTATTTAAAAAATATCTCGAAATGTACAAGTTTGGATATCAGTAAAATTGCTGATTGCCTTAAAGGATATTCGTGTGCCGACATTGCGAGCGTAGCGCGGTAAATATAAACTGTGGGATCCAAAGATTAAAAAAATAAAGCAAAATTATTTTTTTTTCAGAGATGCTGCTCTTATGGCAATGCGAAGAAAAATAATTGGTAAAACCCCCGCAGAGATTAAAATGATTAAACGTGAAGAAGTGGATCTTCCTGTAACCGCTGAAGACTTTAATGAGGCAATTAGTAAGACTAAAAAGTCAGTATCAGAAGCAGACATTAAGAAGTTTGAAGACTGGATGGCTGAATATGGATCCTGTTAACTATACCTTAATTAATTGAATTTTTAATATTATTTGATTTCGTTGATATTTAATAAAATATAACAAAACTTATAAGTTATTTCGACTATGCTCAACGCTTATTCTGTCTCTAGCTTCAATTCTTTGACAACCAATATTTATATAGAAATATAGAAATTATTTAATAAAAACGTGATTGAATATTGTAGAATCTGTTTTTTTTTTTATATAATTTAAATTTATTACATCTCACTCGCTTTAAAACACCATTGAAATTCGTTTATCCCGCAGAACGTCTGTCATGTATGAATTGTTTCTTAACAAATTGCAGTAAAATTCATCTATACTCATAAGATTGTTAAGTAAATTAAGCACTGTTTTACAAATGAATGAAAGGGACAGCATAATAAAGAAATTATAAATGAACTGTAAACTTATTGTCTTAGGATGAAGATCGTTTAGATCAAAAAGTAGACCAAAAAACTATGTCGATATACATCAAAGATTTGTTACAAGAATTTTTGAATTTTCCTATGATTTATTGAGTTTTCTTTGATCCTCTGGATTTCCATGCACTCGTCAAATTCCATGCAAAAACTAGTGAGAATCCGTGAACCTGAATAGCAGCAAATGCAAAACCGTACCATAGAAGTCCATATGGGAGATTCTAGGAGAAAATAATAACATTAGATTTTGGATACATGCTTTGGACCACAAAAAAAAAATTAAATGTTACCTGCCACACTTTAATTTCAGTGTCTTCAACGTCAGTGTCATCTTCCAGCTGAATATAATCAATGACATCATTCATATAGTGTAAAATACAGTAAAAAACAGGAAATAGACCGAAAACCACAACTCCAATCATATACTTTTGCATATTTAAGACATTATTTGAACGTACAGCTGACAATCCTATAAACGATAAAACTACTGATACACACCAAATATATTCAAACCTACAATGAAAAGGGTAAATGTGAAATCTAAAGAGGATACTCATAAGTGTTTAATTTTACCACAGGGGCTTTGGGACTCTCAATTCTTCAATTTCCAAAATGAATATGTCAAGCTTATCAAGTATGTCAGCCGATAACTTTGCAATCATTACGAAAAACAGTAGGTAGTGAAAAAATATACAGAATTTCAGGCGAGATTTGTTGAGAGCACTGTACAGCATAATAAAAAAAAAGGTTTTTAGAAAGAGAAAAGAAAACAATAATTTCAATTAGCTAAAATAGAAGAAGTGAATAAATGCAGAACAAGACGTTCCTTCAATGAATAATCATGATTAATTGAGCTAAAAACAAACTATTTATGAAGACTTATTAAGCATCATAAAACATTTGTTGAATCTCATAGTTATGTATGCACGAAAAGATTGAAAGGAATCACTCAAAATGTAATAAGTATGTAGTACAGAAAATCTATCCTGTCTGATTAAAAATAGTAACAATTTTCACCTTTTTTGATAATGTTCAGCAACGCGCTGTCTATGCAAAAAATCTGTTCCATCTGTCCCTTGCGGAACAAAGCCACCTTTAGAAGCCATAATTTCCAATAATCCCTGATATGATACTATCAAAAATTAATTTTTTTCGATACTTTTTAGAAAATTTCTTGCATCTCGTTGGCAGAGCTCTCACCGAAACTTTCGAACCCTCTTCATAGCTTGGATGTTTTTTTTTTCAATTGCTTTTCCGGTAAAATTATGCTGGCTTACATAGAGTTTTCCCAAACATAATATATAAACTAAACGCAATAAGACTTTGTGAAATTGAAAAGTTTAAATATTTTCTATACATTTTAAACTGCGGGAAAATTCAAAATCCATTAAGTTTGACATAGATGGACACAGAAAGTAAATAAGTACAAAGTGGAACAAGATTATGCTTCATGTTAAACATAAGTTTTTATTATTAATAAAAAGTAAATTTTAGAGTAATACAAATGAATTTCAGGAAAATTTATTCAATATCGCTATCTCCTTGTTCCATTGCGGCTGAAGCTGCAGCTTTAGCTTCTTCATATAAATTGACTGGACACATCTGATGAATTCCATTTGTATCCTTGCCAACCCAAGAAAGTTCTAGCTTGAATTTTGTGTCACTATCACTTGAATCCTCGTTAACACGATAAATGATTTTTGCTCCTTCATTCAGCAATTCTCGAGCAGACAATGAGCTCAACTTTAACTTTTCGATTTCAGTTCTGGCTCCTTGCTTTGTTTTGCCGGCAGCACATCCATAATATCCAAATGAAACACCTGATGGTTCGATAGAATAAATTTCTGAGCCATTTTCTTCAGTCCAAGTTGTGAGAATAATACAGACGCCATACGGACGTACAGCACTATATAAAGTATAGGCATGAAATAGACTCGAAAGTCGTTCATTCAAGATCTTTAAGGGAATTGTTTGACCATATTGTCGACGATAACTTTGTGCCTCTTTCAATGCATAATTTACCACAGCTCGTCCGTCAGTTATTAAGCCGCATACTACCTGTAAATATATGTAGCATAAAAACAAACATTACAATACGAAATAATTTTTGGATTGTCATTATTTTGTAAGTAACCTCAACAACAAATTCTTACCATTCCAATAGAATTCTCAATTGTATAAATTCTACGGCCAGAATCAGGCTCATGCAATTTACTAGTAATCACTTTTTCAACAGCCAATACACATCCATCTTTACCCCGCAATCCAATTGCTGTTCCTGACATTTCTGCGGCTTTCATTGCATATTCGCACTGAAAAACTCGTCCATCAGGTGAAAATTGACTTGCACTTAAGTCATACTATAAATAAATGATTAATATAAACTGTAATTAACATAATTAAATAACTTTACTTACTCCTGTTCCAATAGAACTCATATTTTTTCAGAAAATTATTAAATTGTGTATAACAAAAAATCGCTGATATCACTCTCAAGTTTTTATTTATAGTTCAAATTTTGAACTCTTTATTTTTTACGCGAATTTTGTTATTGATCTTTGTTAATTTTCATGTTTACATTATATTAAGCTTTGTTCCTCTTATCAACAGCTAATCAGTCAGGCTATACTCAACTGTTTGGTAGCAAAAGAGTGGAGAATAATGTGGTAAAAAGTATGTAATTTTATACATCATGGATCTTAAACTGTGCCTTTTGTTTGTAAAATTTATGGTAAATTTTTCGTAGATATTCTAGATATGTCTTCATTTTGTCTGTCTATTCCACTGTATTAGTCACAAAAATCATTGGAATCTTGAAAATATTTCCATCACTTACAAACGTGGAAAAGTCTAAGAGGCTAAAGGGGCCGTTCACTTATTACGTTCGCACTTTAGGGGGGGGTTGAAAAATTGTAACAAGGGGGGAGGGGTCAAGAAGTATGTAACAAAATGTAACAAGGGGGGGGGGGGGGTCAAGAAGTATGTAACGTTCTAATTGTCGTCTGTCTTTTAAAATTTGTTAACAAATTCACATCAAAAACATTTTTTTAAATTTTCCACCTTTTTAATGATTTATGAATGTCTAGATCACTTTTGATAGCTAGGCAATACATAGTTTTTGTTATATAAAGTAACAAATCAATAGAAAACTGGCTTACAAGACTTTAAAATACAATCATGGAAATTTTCAAAATTAAATCAATCATAAGTTTAAAAGTAAATCTCTCTAAATCTGTCATTCAAATGATGATTAATATGATCCCATCCTTGTGATATTTACATTCAAAGTTGATTAAATTTTCCAAAATTCGATCGGGCATAATATTTTTCATGACATTTTTGAATTTTCTTCAAAAAAAAAACAAATTTTTGCTTTATATCTCAATCCAATAATTCATGAGAATGCTAATAGTATCAATCAAAACACGACCTATTAAGCTGTACAGTATTTTGAAGTTTAAGAAAAAAAATACAAAAGAACTTTAACCGTCTTTTTAGAATAAAAAATTATCAAAATAAAATAAATTATGAACGTTCAGGGGGGGGGGGGGGTTGTGTGTTGTAACATATTGTAACAAGGGGGAGGGGGGGGGGTGAAAAAAGTCGTTTTTTTGCGTAACGTAATAAGTGAACGGCCCCATATATGTTTTAGTCTAATAGGATTTTTTGAGGATCATTAAGGTAGGAAAAAGCGTTCTTGAATCGTATACTCACTTACTTCATTACTGATTCCTTTTGTTTGCAAAACTTTATTTTTGTTCATTTTTATTAAAAATGTAATTTAAGTAATTTCTTTATTTCAAACTGTTTTTTCAGTCCAAAGGATCATATTAAGACTTAAGACGTGTTCAGAATCATTAAAAAGATGTCCAATAACTCTCCTGACGATTCCCGTGAATCTTTATATTTAAGGTAAATAAATTTTGTTTATGATTACTTATGTTTTTAATTTTTACTGCGTAAGAAGAAGCTTATAAATTAATTAATTGGACTAATGATTCTGAATAATGGAAATCAGTGTAGAACCAACTAGAATTCACGGTCCTGCGATTTCCAGTCGCAACAATTATCATTGCTTTATTAATAATGTAATATAATCTGTTTAATTTTATAAATAGTATAAATTCAATCTCATCTTTGGCAATCACATCCGATGATTTCTTCAAGAACCTTGATTTTCCTCAGGAGTTTTTGGCTTCACTTCATCAGGCGCTCGAATCTGGACATTTAATTGACACAATAATAGTATCTGGTGTAGATAATAAGAAGTAAGTCTAATGCTCTCGTGTAATTTAATCTTTATTAAAGGGAACATATGTTTTTTGTTATGGAAAAACCAGATATTTTGGCAGCATTCCAAGTTACATTCCTTACAAGAGTTATTCACTTCCTTCATTTCAATTTCTTTGTTTTAATCTGTTCCTATTTTTGTTTTACTCAGAATAATAATTTATTCTTTTTAGAATTCCGGCCCATAAAATTGTTCTTTCGGTATGTAGTCCCTTCTTCAATGCAATGTTTAATTCAGATATGAAGGAAAACAGAGAAAAAGAAGTCACAATTAATGAAGTAGACGGAGAGACATTACAGCTTTTGATAAATTATTGTTATTGTGGATTAATCAATATAAATGAAGACAACGTCGAAAGAATTTTATCTACTGCATGTCGCTTCCAGATGTCAAATGTTGTAAGTGCATGCTCTAATTTTCTTGGAAAGCAACTACACTTCTCGAATGCTATCGGATTTAAAGTGTTTGCAGAGCAGCAGAGCTGTTCTGATCTTTACGAGATATCCCTAAAGTTTGTCGAAAGTAATTTCATGGAAATTTATCAAAAATCTGAAGAATTTTTACAATTAAGTGTCGAGCAATTGGGCAATTTGTTAAAAAACAATGACATTAATGTGATATCTGAAGAAGACGTTTTCAAGGCTCTAATTAAGTGGATAAGTTTTACTGATGATCGAAAGCAATATATCTCAACACTCCTTCCATTAGTTAAGCTTCAACTTTTATCTCCAGCTTTTATTGCTGATCAAGTAGAGACGTATTGTACGACTTTAGAAACTCAAAAAATGTTACTTGATGCTTACAAATATAAGTTGATTCCTGAAAGAAGAGACCATTCCAATAATCTTTCTATTCCTCGAAAATCAACTGTTGGAAAGCTCCTTTGTCTGGGCGGAATGGATCACAATAAAGGAACAACTAATATCGAATCATATGATCTGAGGGAAAACAAATGGGAACTTTTGAAAAGCATGCCAACTAGGCGAGTTCTTAAAATACGTTACAATTTAACAATTGTCGCTAATATTCAACTTTTCTTAGGAGACTCCAATTCGGCTGTGCGCTCTACATGGACAAGCTGATTATAGTTGGTGGAAGAGATGGTTTGAAGACATTAAACTCGGTTGATGCCGTAGATCTACAAACAATGAATTTTACATCACTTTCATCACCAATGGCAACTAGTCGTCATGGTTTGGCAGTGGCTTTATTAAAAAATGCACTTTACGCAATAGGAGGACATGATGGTAAGCATTAGTTAAATTAATTAAAGAAATTTTTTGTGTAAATCAAATCAAATTAGGTTGGTCGTATATAAATACTGTGGAACGATTAGATTTGACTACGAAAACTTGGTCATTTGTTGCACCGATGCAAACAATGAGATCTACATGTGGCGTGGCTGTTTATGACGAGAAACTTTATGTTATCGGAGGACGAGAATCTTCAATTTGCCATCGAACTGTTGAATGTTATGATCCACACTTGAATAAGTTTTCATTTAAGGCACCAATGAATCGTCGGAGAGGAGGAGTTGCTGCATGTGCACACAGGAATTTTATTTATGTATTCGGAGGTTACGATCTTCCAGTTTCTAATCCTCAGTGCCAACGAACCAATTCTATTGAAAGATATGACCCAATTACTGATACTTGGACATTAATTGCTAATCTCGAAGTAGGACGTGATTCAATTGGCGTTGGAGTTTTAGGAAATTACATTTTAGCCGTTGGTGGATTTAATGGAACGGAATATTCAAAATCTGTTGAACGATATGATCCTGAAAAGAATCAAATAGAAGCACTGAAGCCTTTAAATTTTCCGAGAGCAGGATCATGTATTGTAAAAATCAGAAATGATCAACTTTCTGGATGTAGCAATGAAAGCTTTTTCAGCATACAACAACAATCTGTAACAACAGTTTAGTATAATAATTCATAATCATTCAATTTTTTAAATTTGTTTAGAATAGAATCCTTAAAAATGTTTGGCAATTCCATTCCTTCCATAGCTTTTAAGATTTTAATTTTTTAAAACGAGTTTACACATCACGTTCAACAAAAAAGCTCTAATTTAAAGCTTTCAGTTCATTTTCTGCAATACAAAAATACTAATAAGCATTCCAACATCATCAAAGCTTTTGCATGTTGTGTGTCACAAAGCTTTTAATGTGCATTTCAAAACATACCTTAAATACTTTAATATCTCAAATCTACATTTATTTACAATTTTCTCTAGATAAGAAGAACTTCGAGTTTTAGAAACGCACAATTAAACTCATCATTTTATGACTATAGTGTTTGATGCACTCAACGATTGTGATTTTGTGGATATTTTTATATGACATTTAAAAAAAAAACTTTATAATTATTGACCTGAATAGACGAAAAAAAAAATCCTACTTTTTTATATTTTTTAAAATTTAAATAATGCACTAAATAAATTAATTTGATTTGAAACCTTTTAAAAGCATTCAAATTTGTTTTCAGCACTAATTGTTTCACTTTGACTGGATGATACTTTCGAAAAAGTCTAAATTGTTGTTCTTAAGGGCAATATAAATTTTACGACAAGGGTAGTCTGAAAAATTTTTGCTCCACATTTGAACAAATTATCTCTGCTAAAGTTTTCTTAAATGCTGAGTGCGTGATTGCATTATGCGTTTTTATAAACTTTCTTAAATTGTGAAGCATGTAATTTTACACAAAAGTTAAAACTCTTTCACAATTCTTGATTCCAACTATGTTTTTGTCATTAGGAAAGATTGTAAAGCTATTCCAAGCATAATTTTGGATATTAGAATAGAAATAAAAATTATAGGGTTCGAACTTTGAACTTAAAAATTTTTTCTTCGTTTTGATTTTCTGTTTGTGAATAGAGACTTTTTATGCAAATTGCATGGGAATAACATTAAATTAGGGATCTTGATTGTAGCTATATACATTCAAATTATACTTTTTGGAATTGAATAATTTTTTGATGTAGATTTTGAGATGAATAAACGATTCTGAATTATTATGCTTTACTAGTTTCTTTCTGATCAAAAATAAGCTATTCCTTTTTGTTTTCATATAATACCTTTTATTATTTAATACTTTGTCAATTAAAATAATTTATATTAATTTAAATACAAATTTTCTATTCCTGTCTATTTACAAAGGGTTTGTTTTTTGCATTTTAATTAAATTAAAACATGTCGTCTCTTCGATTCTCAAAGAAGAGGATAATTTAATAGAAAAAAACTTTCCTAATGAGAAAAATTACCTAATTACCAGTTTTTATTTCATATTAATTTACTTATAAAAGAAAATCTTGGTTTTTATTTGCACTGTTTTATTTGGAAAAAAAAATTCGAAAAGGACGACATTAACAAAAAAAAAATTTTAAACTTCACATTTAATCTCAATAATTGTTTGTGTGATATAAAATGTTTAAAAAATGTCAAGAGGAAGATTCAACTACAATGATATTATTTAGTTTACTTATTTTTTTCTTGATAATTATGATTTGAAACCTGCATTTATGTATTTTTATATACATACTTTAAAATTGAGAGTAGTAAAATACAAGAGATTTTTTCCCACTTTTCTTTTTTTTTGTTTTTGTAAGTTTAAGTAAACTTCAAAATCTCTAATTATCACAGATTTTCAGATTTTCTCTTTTCAGCATTATTATTCCTTTCTATTATATTCTTTTTTTTCGCTTCCTTTAACTTCTTCAAAAGAGAAATTATAAGTCACAATGAGACAAGAGCAATCAGTAATTCAGATTTTGTATGCTCACAACATATAAGACAAAGCATAACAAGTATGCTATTTAAGGTAGTTTCTTTCCATTCCGTCTTTAGTTCATTCTCCAAACTTTATACAGTTAAAGTTATGGTGACTGACTTTCTAAGCTAGAGCCGTATGTAAATGATAAAGTTGCATTAACATTTGTACATGTATTGGTAAGCAAGAAAGTCGATCGTGAGTATTTGAATCCATTGCAAGCCATGAAAGTACATTGTAACCTTCTAGTACATATCTTAGCACGTCTGCCGTAATATTTGAATCTAGTGGATGTTCCATTTTCGATGATTGTTCCTTGAAATAGATATCATCATTTTCCTTATGAATCGATGGTGAGTGTAGATGTAGAGCAGTTTTCAGAAATACTGGACAAACGTTCTCCAAATGTGGGCAAGAAGCCCAAAACCATGAAGGCATACGTCCTGTTGGTGCTGTTGATACTAAATATCCCAATGCCAATGGCTGTTGCAATAGTGTTCCAACCTAATAAATTATTTAATAATGTTTAATTCTGAATAGTTCTATTGCCAAATAAATAGTAATCATTACCTCTTCTTGTTCCTGCATTGAATATAACGCTCTTGAAGATCCAGACTGTTCAGTCATTCCTGGACTTTGCCTACTCTTATTCTCATCCATTGCAATTGGACTTCCACGATGAGAATCTCTCGTCGGACTTGTTTGAGGTATGCCAACAGCACCTAATTATAAAATAATTTAATTATTAACATATGTTCTTGTTGTGACAAAAAAAAAATTACAAAAGTCCTCGAGTTATTGATCGAAAGACTAGCGCATTTTTGACGCAGCGATCAGTATTTGATTAGCAAGTTAAGGCAAATGAAACAGCAAAATATACCCGTAGAAACATTTAAACTCATTACATGCTGTATTTTCCAAATTTTATGACGAACAAAGTTTATTATTAAGCTACATTTTAAAAACAAGTTTTCAAAAATGCAAAAAAAATAAATGTTGCAAACTTACTATCATTCCAGCACTCATCAAACAAATGTTGAATACCGTTAATATCTTCATCAACATCATCTGTGTCATCGATCATCATTAGATCTTCGCCAAAATCTAATGCGTTTTCCAAATGTTGTTCTTGAAAAGCTGTTTGTGAAGACTAAAATTGAACAAAATAATTAGCTATGTTTTAAAATTGTCAAAAATTAAAGCTCACCTGAGAAATGGCACTCGTAGGAAAGACGAGGATGTGCGTACATGTAACATCTTGAGGCGTGGATAGTGGAGATTGTGTAGATCTTTGACTAAATCTTTCATCTGGAGTAAATTGATCTGGCATTACGCGGAAATTAGAGTCAGGCTCGAGCGTAACGAGACAAGCACTCCAAATACTTGGAACTGCTTGCGGATACAATACCGAACATTGTTTACAGATATCTTTTAAGTACTTTGATGCTTTGACTAAATTTGGTTTACTAAGGAGCCACGACCATCCTTTCAACTCGCCATGACCAATTCTTCCTATGCGCCCTATTATAAGCCTCCAAGATTTGACAGATTGAGACATTATTCCTAATATAAAGTCCATTAGCTTTTTCAATCCGACCCTTCGCGCAGATGTCTTTCTTCTTCTTTTTCGATTTGGAATATCAATATTAATAGCACAATTTTCTAAAAATTCACCACGCTCGTCGGTGATGACGGCAAGTAATAAGCTTTGATCCTCTGATAAGCAATAACAACAGTACATAATGCTCGTACATTGTTGCTCAATGATAGATTGTCCAAAGTTTTCAACATTTTCGCTTTTAGCGTGCCTTGTTGACAGTATATAGGGCGGTGTATATAGTTTTAAAGGAGTACGATTCTTTTCATCTTTAGTCTTCAAAAAAGCTTCTGCTACGGCTGCTGTTCCGAATCCCGTAAGACTCTTGACATTATTTGTATGTGATAGATATCGATATGATTGGGTGAATACACTCAGTGCTAAATTACGCATATGATCACTCCATCGGTTAACATCTCGGTTCTTTCCTAATTCTAATATACTTTCTTGGGCTATAATTTGAAAACTTATATTGGCTTTTATTGATTCCGGAATTGAATTGAGAACGTTCAAATAGTGCTTTAAAATTGAAAGGCTCACTACTCTTTCAAGATTTGTTGAATCTGTTCCATTTGTAGCTGGCTCTATGATGTATAAAACAATATGTGGTGGGTTTAATTGATCTGATTGATTGTTGAGATCATTATTTGATGATGATGAATTGAGATTTTCCTTAGATTCCGAATCATTGTCTGACTTGGGTGTGTTTGGACCTTTATCGCACGTAATACTTGAATTTAAGCTGCCAGATGACATATTATTAGATTCTGGCGTATGTGGTGGTGGTAGCATTGGACTTGGAAGTGAAGAAGTCCTTTGATGATGACTATTATTATTATGGTGATGATCTTTGTAATTATAGAAGCTTTCGGGTGGATTGAGTAAGGTCTTGTCATGAGGAATTTTCGATAGATAAGGCACCAAATGTTGTTGAAAAGCTGCATCATACATCTTCATTATTCCATTTAACTTCTTATTGCTGTCAATTGAAAATAACCAATCATCTTCACTCTCAATATTCTCATTTTGACTTTCATCGTGCTTAGTTTCATATGTTGATTTTCCTACTTTTAATATTCCCTCCCATCCTTTTACTGGCTGATGTTTTCCTAGACGACACATTTCATAAGTTGTACTTAGTTCTTTAAAGAATGCCTTTACTTTCGATACAATAAAATCATTATCTGGAGATATCACAATATATGCAATATCACGAGGATAAGAATATGGCTCTAAAAGTAACTTATCCCAAAATTGTAATGCATATGGTGACACACAAAGCCATTCTTTATCATGTCCAACAACAATCGATGGAATTGGTTGAGGCTCACATTGTCCAATTCCTCGTCCAGCTAATCGATGAAATTCTCTCCACGTTAATGGACCTCGAACGGCATATGGTGCATCCCATAAACCTGTCGTACCATTTTGATTGAAAGCTTTCTGAAGTAATACTTTCATAGATTTCATAACACGAATTATATCTTGGTTACTTTTAGGACCTCCAGCATTTAAATATGGCCATTTATGAACACTAATTATATGTTGTATAGGAGTTGTTTTCTTTTCCAATTGTTTGTGATGTTGTTGGGGCACATAAACTTGACGATTATTATATCCATCAAATTTCTCAAAAATATATTTACTTTGTTCTAATGCCAAACTAACAATATCTAGAGCATCTATAAATTCTAACACATTGACTTGCGAATTAGGCAAGATTGGTGAATATTTATCCTGATTTAGATGCTTTATTGCACGTTGAATTGTATTTGATGTATTTTGAAATAATGTGCACTGGTCCCTTACAATGTCGAACAATGACATGGCTAATTCATGAACGTCCTTGTCAGTTTCATTTGACTTTTGCTTGGAATCATTTTCATTGGTGCCGTTTGGAGCAAATTTGGTTTCATTGTGTAACTTGAGAAGATACTTAAGTATTGAATGCTTTTTGTTGATTGAAGGATCTCTTGCCATGCCGGTAATTTCCATTTCGTCTTCATAAAATAAGCCTGTTTTATAAGCAAGTCTTCGATTAATTACTGCACTAAAACCACACCGACAAAATATCGGATCATCGTCAGCATATCCACTTAAATTCTGTTGCGCATTACTCATAAACGATGGAATTAAATCTGTGGATATACTAGTGTTGATATTGTTTTTGTGGTTGCTGCTGCTGCTGCTGCTTTGAGATGACAGTGCTGACACATTCGTTGATCTTGACGACGAATAATAAACTAGCGACGAAGGTGATTCGTCGGAAAATACATTTGTAAAATTCCTACTATTACCAAAATATCTTGATTCGCTCTGTTGCTCATTTGATTGTGCACTGCATTTCACTTCAAATGTCTTTTCAACAAGATTTGTTAAATTGCTATTGAAATTGAAATGACAATTTGAGGCCAGTGATAAATAAACGCCTGAATCTGAGCCGCGGATGTTTCCAACACATTTTGGAGTTGCATTACATACACAAATTGTACAACTATCAAAGTTGTGATCTCGGAAAATATTGAGAGATGTATCATATAAAAGTATGTTGACTAATAGTGAATTTGCTTCAGAAACTTTGCTATTTGTTGAGTTCATTGCATTATTTTGTTTCATATATGTGCCACCACACTTCATGCTTGAGATTCTCTTGTTGTTATTGTTGCTAATATCGTCATTGCCATTCACAGAACTTACGTTAGAATTGAGAGATGGACTGTGAATCGCAAGATCATATGGTGGAGGGGGTTGCGAATGTTGTTGTCCTATAACACTCGGTATATTTGATTTTCTAAATGATGAATCAGATGCCATCATATTACTGGTGTTATTATTATACGGAGCTGACGATGTAAAGTTCGGCGAACCCATAGAAGGATGAATTGTTCTATTATTAAGATACATGTTTGAGGGTGTTGTAGGACCTTGCGATAAAAGTTTATTAATAATTGTATTTTCACTTTTTAGCGGTTTTGCACTATTTGATGGTATAGAACTACCCAATGGACTTAACACCTCTGTTTTGATCTCTTTTTTAATATCCACAAGTAAAACTTTGCTTTGTTGCTCTCTCTTGATAATGTTATTATTATTATTAACTAATTCTGGTTTTGAATCCTTTTGCTTGCGTCGTATCTCCTCTTGTTCTCTTTGCTTGATCCACGAAGGTTTGTAGTTGCATTCATTTGGAAGGGTAATCGGCGGCAATGTCTGACTTAATAAATTATTTAAAGGTGCATATTTTGATGATCCAACAATTTTTGTTGTTTTTGGCGCTATAAATACGTACGACCAATCCTAAAAGAAGAAACACAAGAAAAAAAATAAAAAAAAATTTATAGAAACATTAAAAAGAAGTCTTACATCAATCGGTTCCTCCTGTGGACTACCAAAATTCGGATAAGAATCCATCTTGTGTAAAACTATTGTGTCTAAATTTTCTATTAAATTATCTGTAACGCTTCCGCAAACGTTGCTTGGTCCAGGACTTGAGTTTGTATGCTGCTCTATACTTGGTGGGGTTGGAAACATTTTCGATAACTCCTCACTTCTAATTATTCCTAAGGTGCCTAAGTTATTACTATTTAAACTACTTATTATATTGGTTTGTCCATTACTATTAATGTTAGTGAAACTGCCAAAAGTCATCTTGTCTCGCTTAGCTTCATTCTCCGAGAGCTCCATATCTGGATGGCATCCCATTGACTTATTTGAATGTGGTGGTGTATTATCAACGAGCTTATAAGAAAAGAAAATTTATCAATATGGAGTTGAAGCCATCAAAATTAATCATAAATAGCTTACATGATCATCATTAGAATTATCGTCAGAGTTATCAAAGATCTTGTTAAGATCTGCGTATGAGGGTTGTAAACCTTCACTGGTGAATAAGCTGTCTGTTGATATTTTGTCATTATCTATTTCACTCTTATTTTCTTTCATACAACTTGCATTGTTTGCACTATTGCTAGTCTTTTGTTCTTCACAATTTTTCCATAGACTCTCCACTTCACTTTTTATATCTTGTGCTAAATAATTTGGCTTGTTTTGTGTTGAATTCGAAAGAGTCAATTCATCATGTCCTGCATACAAATTAAAATCTAAATTCTTGTTTTTCAATTTATGTTGATCAACATTGTCAGACTTGAAACGTTTTATTGGATGATTCATCCTGTAGAGGAAAAAAAAATATTAAATGTATATAAATATACTAGTGATTAGGGACCCTTAACAGGCTTCACAATCAGAAACTCAAAACGAAGAAGAAAATTGGTCATTCTAATTTTTGTATGAAATTATATACTTCACAAATGCAAATTCCAACTTGGTAGAAAGTCATTAAGTTTTAGCCGAAATTTCCTTAAAAATTTTATGCAATTTTAACGAGGGGGGAGGAGCCAAAAAAATTTAAAATTCATCACGCAATTATGTATTTAAGAGAACTTATAGTGTAGAGTAGATTTTGATAATTAAACCAAATAAATAATGATTCATACCATGCATCCCAGGTTGAGTAATCGTAAAGTAGTTGATTAGAGGAATAATCTTCTTCTGTATTATTTTCACAATCTTGAATCATTAATGCAGGACGTTTAAGTGACTGGTTCTCCTTCTCAAATTGCTTCGATGAAAAATTCTGTGATACTTTGGCAGAATCACAACTCTCGCGATTTTGCTGAGAACTTTCTAATTTACTTTGTTCCTCCAATGTCTTCAAATTCTGAATTTCAGGTTTTTGATCGCTATTCTCATGACTTGGCGTTTGGGGTGATGTATCGGGTTGTTGATTAGGCGAGATTAAGTTTTGATCATTTAAAGGTATAGATGATGGTTGAGAATGCACCGAAAGGCTATGTTGCATAGGAGATTGACTGCCGACTGATCCAATTGACATTTGTTGTACTTCATTGCTGTGGGTCGAACTGTTTTTGTCTGAAGATCTGCAAGTTTTAATACAAAAAAAAATATATATACATCATTAGTCAACAAACTATATTAATAAAATAATAGTGATTAGTGTTAGCATGATTATCTTAACTAAGCATTTATTAATGATAAGAATCATTAGATATAATAAAAAGAATATTATGCAAAATATGAATAATAATAATGAATTTCATGAAAATATATGTACAAAAATGCCGAAATGTAGTCAGTGCAATGTGAACCCAAAACTCAATTAATAATTATTAAGTAAAATCAACAAACCTAATATTGACTTTTTTTGTTGCTAATGATGGTTCATTTGAGGATCTGTCCTTAGACTTATATGAAGATAACGAGGATTCAGATCTAAATTTATAGTACACAGTATTGAATTAGAATGTGATTGTGAAAAATAAAAGAGATTAATTTAATACCGTTTATGAAAGGGCGTTCGAGTACGGTTACTGTTATTTCGAAAATTTGATTTGCCACTTATTAGAGAGGAAGAATTTCCTGTAGATTTAAATGATGAAATACTTCCATTTCTGTAAAAATTTTAAACATCATTAAAGCTTTAATACTTCTGTGTGTTGTTCTTGTAAATAATTTTATGTCTTATCGTGATTTTTTAAGGAACTTAAGATTTAAGTGAAATTGATAGAAATCATAAGTTATTGATATTTTTTTTTTGTTTTTGTTTGTTCTCTTTATAAAAGGAGTATTTTGTTATAGTCTTTTTTTTTGTTGATAATCATCTTATTTTTAAATAAAATAAATAAAAAGTAAAGTTTTGAACAACTTACCGTTTACAATTACAGGAATTTTTCAGACACGGCTCCACGAAATTCCAAAGGACTTCTCCGGAAGAAGAGTCTGTCGTTTTCACATTTGTTGTAGAATTTTCTACATTTTTAGAATTAGCAATATTGATCGAATTTTCTCGGTTATTTTCAATTTTTATATGCTCACTTTTTTCATTTGTATATGCAGGATTCATAATAATGTCTTGCCAGATTCGTTCAGGCATAATTCCTGCTGCTGATTTTTGGATACCATCACAGTACAATATACTGCTTGATTTTGAACTATTGTCTAAGTGATTTTCACATTTACACAACTTCTTTTCTTTCTCTAAGTTTAATTTGTTATCACAAGCTAAGCCATTGTTGTTTTGCTTATTGATATCAAGATCGGTAATTAATACATATTTTGATGGATAAAGCATTTTAACACCACCTTAAATATTGTTTAAATGAGTAGAGAAAAAAGAAAGAAAAAGAGAAAAGAAATGAAAGCATTAGAAACATCTATGGAAATAATACCTGTGTAGTGCTGTGTACAGCAATATAATTATCATTACCTGAAATGACTTCGACGAGTTTTGGTAATTTAGATGACGTTGATCGCTCGTTTTCGTGTTTCTTCATTGGATAAAATGCATTCCAGTCCTCGACAATTTTCTCAGTATACTGTTCAGAATTTTCATTCTTACTGCCTGTTAATACTGCTGATAATCCAAAAGGAGCTAATATTACTGGTTGTGTGTTCATACTAAAAACATTAAACTCTTCTTTCTCCTCGTCATCTTCAAGTTCACAATTTTCCAAGTTTTGTTGGGAATTCTTAACAATATCATTTAGGTAATCCTCTGTTAAATGTCGTACTGGTGGATGTTCCCTTATGTCCATTGAAGCACACACTGTACTGTCTCCATGGACGAAGAAAGCAAAAGAAAACGATAGATGCATCGAGCTAAAAATAAATTTATGTTTAATAGTAATAATAATAATAATTAGGACTATTCAAGTCGTGGTCTTAGGAAAAAATGTAGAGAGTATACGAAAGTTTCATCAATCCTAAAGATGACAACTTCAGAGAACTCACAAAATTAATGTATGGAATGTGATGATGAAAAATATTTAACTCTTAATATAAATTCTTGCACACATTTCCAATAAATAGCAACAATAGCGAGAATGCATGTTTTTTTTTACTCCCTTACCTCTTCTCTTCGTTGCTTTTCGATGGTTGAACAAACCACTTTCCCAAACGAATTATATCCCTCGAAAGTAAACATCGTTCAATTAAATTATGTAGTGCCTTAAATAATAATGATCTGCATTCATAAGATAATCCGCCTTCCCATGATCCTTGTTCTCCAGAATCTAAATACAATAGAGGATTTATTTAACTAGTAAAAAGAATGGTGAGGAAATGAAATTTTTTTGAAATCACCTGGAGATTTAAGTAGTTCTGGCGACACTAAATCTGTCAAGTCAGGCTCTTCGCCATACCAGAATATCCATAGCTCTTTGGCAGCAGTCAGTGACAATGGTGGATGAATTACTGATGTGTTTTGACTAATGTCAAACATGCCAAGGCCACCTGTTTGATCCAAGTCATTTTTATGTTGCGTTACTCTACGCCATACACACAAGATATCTTTGGCCAAACATTTTGTATAAGATTTTAGCACTGGATCGTCTAATGGGTCTCCAGTTGCTTGAGGACGTTCATTTAATACTAGTTTCTTCCATTTTATTCCGCACAAATCAGCCTTAAATTAGACGAAAAAAGTAAACACATAAAAAAATAGTTTAAATTTATGTCCGATACACATGTGTAGGAATTGATATAGCGGCAGTTTGTAACGCCATTGAATAGAAAAAAAGTCTCAAAAATGAAAAAAAAAAAAACAAAAAAAAGTAAAATTTATAATATGAATGGAGAAAAAAAAAAATAAAAAATAATAATAAAGATAGAATGAGGAGAAAAGTAATGTACATGAAGCAGTTGCATACATTGACCGCGCCAGAAGAAGAGAGAAGAAAAATGTGACGAAATTTCTTGTAGACTGTTGAATGGTTGAATGGCGAAGATATAAAAGATAGAAAATAACAATATGTATGTAACTCTTACATTACGGTTTGTATATATATAGAGAAGAAAAAATATTATGAGAATAGGCTAGCGCACACGAAAAAAACGAAGAAAATTACATTTGTGTCTGTTCTCGTTGCTCTGTTCAGAGATTCTTATATACAACGTATGTGCATATTTCTACCTCCACACTGATATCTATGAAAAATTCTTTCAATAAATTGTTTTATTTATACCGAAAGAAAATAAACTGGTATTCCGTTTTCGATTCACATAATCATGTCTTTCACATTATTATGTATATTTTTTTCTTTCTTTTTTTTGTTTTGTAAAAAAATTAAACAAATTTTCTCTCACTTTCAAAAAAGTAAAAGAGCCAATTGCAATTGTATATTACTACATTTTCATAGATATTATGTACTATATAACATTTTTTTTTCTCCTCTATTCGCATGATATAGCATAGACTCATCACAGACCAAACCGTGAGAGATGAAGGGAAAGAATTGTACTTTAATAAAAGATAAAATAAAAATAAAATAATGGAAGTAGCACATTCTGTGTAAAAGAAAAATAGAAGAAAATGCCAAACTGGAGAGTAAAATATGATTATCAAAAATACATGAACTGTACTCACCAAAGCAAAAAAGTTTGTGTGGCAATCTTCCAAACTTGCGCCGTTAGTTTGGTTCTGATGCGTCATGGCTGTTGTAATATCATTTTTACAACTTTCACATAAATGAGAAAAGTATCTTCTTGTTTATTCACTTCACTTCAATTATTCGAATCTTAGCATATAAAACTCAAAATCACAAAGAATTATGCTTTTTTTTTTAAAAAAAAATATATATATATAATTTTTTTTCTTTCTTTTCTCGTTCGTCGAATAAAAGTAAGTAAAAGAAACTGTCCGTGTAATAAATAATGGAATCAATTTTCCATCTATACACACAACAAATGGTAATACAAGTTGGATTTGTGCAATGTGATTTAAAATAGTCTTTAATTTATTTATATGTACACCTTACAAATATATTTATATATATATATATATATATATTTGACTTTTTAAGAATTTATCAATATTTTATTCACGCTATTTCTATTAATTTTTTTGCATAAAATGGCGGATAAGCACTTAGAGATGAATTTTCTACATGTAATGTCTATTACATTTAATTATTTTCATAGCAAAAAATATTAGCCATAAGATTCAGTTTTTATTTACTCGTCATTTATTGTTATTAATAATATTATGTTGCTAGTTTTCACAAGTTTGCATCTCATTTTCTCTTTACCGTTCATATTTTAATTAAGTTAAACTGGTATTTATGTTTATTGACGAGTTTAAAATATATTTTCACAATTATTCGAATAAATAAAAGTATTTATTAAAGAAAACTAATTTCCACATTAAAGAATTTCGACGAGAAAAACTCAACTGCTGTTCAAACATACATTCATCCAATACATATGCAATGCTCTCACATTTATTTTCCTTGCTTTTGTAGTTTAGTTATCTCCGTATTATTATTATATACTTTTTTCAACACTAATACTTAAAGTTTTTATGTATTATGATATATTTTATGACCTTATATATTTTAGCTGATTCAAGAAACATACTTTCAATACCTTTACTTTCGGCTTTCTTGAATTATGTTTATGTTCAATTAAATTTACTTTTTTTGCTCTCTCACACTTCAAGTAAATCCGATTTATGTAAAGGCTTTTTTTCAATTTTTTTTTCACATTCACATATATTATAATTTACATTTTCACTAATTACACATAGATTTGAATAACCTTTATGGTATTTATCAAAATTTTTACTAGCTATTCCTTTATGCACTTCCCTTCATTTAATTTATTTAAAAATTTTCTAAATTTTGCGAGAACTCAAAAATGTGTATGTTTTTTTATAACTGTATGTGTTTTCTTCTTATTAACTTTTTGGATCAATGGCGATTTTCAAGAAAACTTCAACATTATTTTTATGCTTTCACGGTCGTTTTTTAAGCTTAATTAAATAGAATTTTAGCTTAAACTGTTCTTATGAATGTAACTGTGATATTTTCTCAAGAAAAAGTAACATTTTAATACATTTTTTTCTTAATTATTGAGTACTCTTTTTTTCTCGCGAAAGTTTTTTGAAAAATGAATTTGAAATATATATGTCGTGTTTGTTGTTGTAGTATTTGTGATTAAGTTTAAAAAATCCGTTAAAAAGTATCCACCCTCAATGAATTTTGACTTTTTTCATCGATTTCTGATCTTCTCTAGCTAATCTATTAATTTTTTTTCATAAATTAAACCAATTTAAAATACAATTTTTTGAAGGAAAATGATTTCTTTTGACCTATTGCAATTTAATTTTAAAAAAAATGAACGATAACAGTCAAATAAAATTTGAAAACCAAAATCAAGTAATTTTCTCTTAAATGAACTATAAATGACTAGGATTAGTTTTTGAAAAATGCGGGAAAATCCAAAGAAATTTAATTTTAATTAAATAATCATTTAGCTTTTGAAACAACTAGTGACGTGATTTCATTATAATACCTCTCATTACGTCATTAATTTGCTATTTTATTTTTAAAAAAATTGGATGAGTAACAGGGGTTGTTTTAAAAAGTAGACAACCGTTATAAAATAGCAATGTTATGGCATCGATTTTTCGTTAAGGTCACCAATAAAGTTGTGTAGAAATTGAAGAAAAATCTAGTTTTTGCGAATATTAAATATATATATATATAGATAATGTATCATTACTTTATTAATTTCCTCTCATCAGCAAAAAAGAGCAACTTTTTTTATTAAAAAACCAAGCTAATACGAAAATTGTTAATGCTCCTGAATCATGCTATTATTACTTTCAGATTCAATTCCTCCGCTGCTATTATTGTTGTCATTTGATAATGATGCTACATCATCTATAGAAACGTCATCCTCTTCGTCGAAATCCTCTCGTGACCTAATGTCACCATCTGATTGCTCTTGCTGTTGGTGAGATCTAATTACTGAATCAAACTTGTCTTTTATTTGATTATTGGCTCCTTTTGGATCTATCAAAAAAAAAAAAAAAAAAGAATGATGAATACGGACCATTGAAAGGAACACCAAAATAGGATTTTATTACCTAAATCAGTGGCCCAACTAAAATGCATTAATGCAAGGTCAATATTTCCGAGTTGTTTGTGTATTTTTCCTATTAGATAATAGACGATAAATTCTTTTGGCACTAACTGCTTAAGTTCCTCCAGTTCCTCGAGAGCTTCCTGAAGTTTTCCAATGTTAAAGTTCATCGAAGCATGATGGAATTTACACAGCGGATTCTTGGGATCTAGCTTTATAGCTTCCATTAACGTCTGAATTGCCTGTTCTCTTTTGTTCAAATAAAATTGCATAACGCCGATGTGAACTAAAATTACAGAATTTTTGCGATTGATTTTTAATGCATGACGAAAATGAATTTCAGCTAGTTGAAAACGTTCTTGCTTCGAGTATATTGTTCCGATTCCAAACCTAATGATGAAAAAATAAACATTGCATAAAAGAAAACAGTTTAGCTATTATTGCAGCATAAATTACCAAGCATTGTAATGTCTTGAGTCTTTTAGTATTGCCTTTCGATAACATCCTAATGCCTTCTCAAGTTCTTCAGTAAAGACTAACTCGTGTCCAAGCAGCGTGTAGGAATACGAAAATTCAGGATCGATTTGAATAGCACGATTGAAAAACTTGATTGCAGTATCGTGTTCTTTTAATGCGGAGAAACAATTTCCCGCGACACACCAAGTAATAGCTGACATTTTGTTATGTTGCATCAAGTCCTGCGCTAATGCAGAAAGTAAAGTATCTTTTTGTAAGTGCCATAAATCGGTACTGTAAATTTCCATGTATTGCAAACGATACGGCTCAGCTTTACGAATGTTTGAGAAAATTCTAACGGAATCTTCATATTCTCTCCGCTCGTGATGAATGATGGCAATTAATGATTGAACCCAACTGCTTTTAAAATGATGAAGTGGAACTTTTGTCTCAATAATCTCAAGAGCTTCATCAAGCTCATAATGTTGTAAATGCAAATAAACTTGTCCCAGAGTCTGAAGAAGTAGCATTAATCCGTCAGCACTTTGACGTTTCATTGATGCAATTTGATAATTATACGACACATCAGTGATTAACTGCGCAGACGTAACAGTCTCATTCTTTTCCTTTTCATTAAGCAATGAATTCTTTTCATTTAGCTCATTTAAAGTACATTTAGTCGACGTTTTCGAGACTCGCTTGCTCGTTTTTCGTGGGGGTGATCTAGGTTGTGTGAATTTGGTAAATTTTGGCGACTTATTGTTTTCCTTAACTGAATAATTACTAAAAATCCGAGAAGAGCGTCGAACGCTTTGACATTTTTCTTCCTGCGGAGTACGATGTGGTGTTATATTGCTAGATTGATTTAAAACTACCGATTTTGTATGCTGACTTTGTTGAAGTGGAGTAGTTGGAATCTCTTTTCTATTTACTAAAGAATTTAAATTTCCTCTAATTTTCTTGTTACTACTATTCTTATCGGAGTCAATCATTTGAGATTGAAGCGGTGGCGATGGTGTTATAAATAATGTTGTTTGCTTGATATTTTCATGTGGACTACTTAAAGGTAAAATCCCAAAACTTGGCGTGACAGGACTAATGTTTGAATGTAGATATTTAAACTGCTTGCGATATGGTGTTTCGACTTCATAAATATGATTTTCGATTGTTTGATTCTTTGTTAATGGAGTATCATCGACTGTTGTAACACTGAAATTTATTGGATTAACGTTGTTGTTCGGTGTTGTCACACAATTTTGCTGGATCCCAGAAATACTGATATTTTTATCATTTAATGTAATATAACTATGTTCTGATGAATGATTATGATGCAATTGCTTTTCTAATTGAATCAAAAAATCTTCGTTTCTTATTTGAAATGTATCTTTTGGATTTGGTCTTTCGCCTCGATTGCACAAGTCAATGTAGGAATTCCACAGAAATGGATTATGTCTTAATGAAGTTCTACTACAGTCATTTGCTAACGATATTCTCTCCGTTTGCTTACAAACCTTTGACAAGAGTTGCATTACGAATCCACTCAGTTCTACTCCATACTCTTTACATATTGATTCCAAGTCTTTTTGAGTTCTGGGTGTTTTATTCTGACACAAAATATTTTCAGCTTCCGAATAGCTTAAAGGAAAATGGAGAAACAAGAAAAAAAAATTGAAATTTTTCACAAAACTTTCATCCACTATTAATTTTTACGTCTTACTGTTTTAACTCATATGCACATTTAGCTAGCAAGTATTTGGATTTTTGAGTAGAAGCTCCTTTTGTGTTTAAAAGCCAGTATGCTTCATTCACTCGTCCTGAGCGATAATAACAAGTTGCTAGCAAATATAAGCTTTCTGAAGTTTCCACTGAAAATGTATACACTTTTCATTATTAACTGACTTAGGCCACACTATTTTATAGCATAATTACCTTCTGCACAAAGTCTTTCAGCCAAGAAGATCGCATCTTCGTAAGCATAAAAATTTAAATTTGTCCAAATAGCAACCTTGAAAGAAAAATTAGAAATTTTATTAATTCACTGCCTTTTTCTGCGAAATTGCACTCTATTTACCTGTACAGGTTCTTGAATTATCATTTCAAGGTATTAAATAGATAAAATTACTCTTACAAATGACTTATTTAATCAAATTTTTATAAATTTTTAATTTATTCGAACGACGGGGTTTTCAACTTTCAGAGAAAAAAATAATCACTTTTTTCGGTCTACACTTTTAAATCGTTAAAAACGTTACATGATGGATTTCAAATTGAAATAGCGCAACTCCGTTTTTATTTTGTATTCTTTATTTCTTCTTCTTCTTCTTCTCAACAGGTTCACCCTCATTAAAGATGCTTAATTCCTTGCAAAATAATACAGTTTGTGCAACACCTGCTTTTAACCCATAAACTGATCTAAATGTGTCACCAATTTTACGATACAACTTGAGATTCATAGATTTGACTTTTGTAACTTCTGGAATATAATGTTGGGCTACCTGGATGATATGTGTGTCAACTGGAACTGCTTCAAGAAAATTAAGTGCCATTAAGCATATACAGTCTCCAACTTTTGGTCCAATTCCTGGCAGTTTTATAAGCTCATCGTGAGCTTTCGGATAGTTCAGTCTTGTCAAACTATCGAGCCATTTAACACCACCTTTGTTTGAAATGTCTTTAGCTGCTTTTGCAATATATTTTGCTCTATATCCAAAGCCTAGATTACGAAGTTTACTTTCCATTTCTTCATCTTTTGATAGCTTTTCTAAAGATGGAAAGTTGTAAAATGATCGTCCATCTGTAGAACATATCAATTCGCCATAATTAGTGCACAATTTCTCTACAAGTGATGATATTCGTGAAATGTGATTATTTTGTGAGCAAATAAAGCTAAACAGAGTTTCAACAATTTCCTGGTCGAGTTGAGTGATGAATGTTTGATCCTTTGATGTTTTCGATTTAAAGTGTTTATGTGCTTCGATCCAGATATTATAATCTTCGTCTAAATTGCTATCTAAACGAAAATACTTGTTCAACAACTGCTCATAATACTTTTGTTCATACAGCACAAGTCCTTTTTTGGATGTAATCTTCGGTTTTTCCACTTTGATTCTAAGACAATTTGCATCAGTTGGATACGGTAGTTCTCCTATTACTTCGTAACTTAAATCACATTCATCTGCTTTGATTTTCCATGCAATATTTGCAAAAATTCCAATAAAATACTCATCACTTTGTGTCCATCTATTTTTAAAATAAAATAGAATCTTTCAAATATTGTAATTACTTGTTGATTATATCCACTAAATACGCATTTTTATTACCTGAAAGATTGTCCACCTAATAACGTCTGTTGCAAGTTTATAGGCCATTTTAATTTAATTAAATTCATTGACATGTTTTCGGTACAACTTTTTGTTTACCTTTGTTAAGTTCTTCTCAAACTATGTTTCGCGAATCTTAAATTGTGTAGGGCCTCGTCACAAACAAATTGTACTTGAGTGACGGTTTGTATTTTATGAATTTCTCGTTATGCTTACAAGCAAAAATTTCTAAAATTATGTTTTTAAAAAAAGAGAATTAAAATTCCTATCTTTTGATGCATAAATGGCATTTTAAAAATTAACTGATGCTTCAAAACGATTTTACAAACAATCACTTTTTACAGGTTTTGAAGTATAAATTCATGTATTTGGAAATATTACTGCTAGCGTAATTTAGGGAATAGTAAGTAGATTTATATTGAGAAGTCACAAAAACTTGGTTATTGCCCCTTCAGTTTGTTTACAAAAATAAAACTAGCGTGATCTTTTCCGATAAAAATTCATTTACGTTAATTAACATTTACGAAGAAGTTTGAGATGGAAACAATTGATCCAACTATTTGCTATATCAAAAAAGAGTAAGTTTACATATAATCAATAGTCGTCTTAAAGGATTAGAAAGTAAAATTAATTTTTTTTTTCAGGTTTCATGCAAAAAAAGTTGAAATTCCCGAAAAGAAACATGAAATTGAGGAACCACCAAGGAAAAAGCATAAAGGTGGACGCAATAAGAAACGACCAGTATTTAAAGAAGCATTTGATGAAAAATTATGTCGTGCATTAGTTGATGGACAAGAATTGGATAAATGTAGTAGAGAGAATTGCAAATTTCTTCATGATGTTAAAAGTTATATGGAAATGAAGCCTCCAGATATTGCTGAGAAATGTCCATTATATACAACAAAAGGATTTTGTACGTATGGTATAACTTGCCGTTTTGGAAAGGAACATATTACTGAAGATTTTAAGAATGCTAATTCTTCAATTCGAGTCGAGAATGAACAGAGAGTAAATTTGTCGCATGAACTTCAAGTCCAATTAAGAAAGAAGACTTATGATTTTACAAATTCAGACAACATATTAGCAAGTGTTAGTGAAATAATATCAAAGAAAACTAAGGACGTTGGTTCTTGTGAGGATGACGAAAATGTAGTCACACGACTGGTAGAAAAGAAGAAAATTGACTTTCGAAATAAATTGGTCTTAAGTCCATTGACAACTGTTGGTAATTTACCATTTAGAAGGATTTGTAAAGAATATGGTGCAGATATAACAGTGGGAGAAATGGCATGTTCAGTGCCACTAATAAACGGAAATTTATCCGAGTGGGCTCTTACTAGACGACACAGTTCTGAAGATATTTTCGGTATTCAAATAGAAGGAAATAATGCAAAACTTATTACTTATGCTGCTCAAGTATTGTCGGAAATAACTGACGTTGATTTTATTGACTTAAATATTGGTTGTCCTATTGACTTGATCTTTCAACAAGGTGGCGGTTCTGCATTGTTAAGACGACAAACAGTTCTAGAGCATACGGTACGAAGCTGCTCACAAGTTCTTAAAGATAAGCCATTTACAGTTAAAACTCGCATTGGTATACATGCTAATAAATTGGTGGCAAAAGAACTTTTGCCAAAACTCGAAAAATGGGGTGCTTCGGCAGTAACAATACACGGCCGTACAAAGGAACAGAGATATACGAAATCAGCTGATTGGAATTACGTTAATGAGTGTGCCTCACTAGTAAAAGAAATGCCTGTTATTGGCAATGGCGATGTTTTAAATCTTGAAGATTATCAACATATCAAGAAGACTTATACAAATGTTTCGTCGATTATGATTGGTCGTGGTGCTCTAATCAAACCTTGGATATTTAAGGCAATTAATTAATTTAAAAAAAAAACTTTAATTCACTTATACATGATATATGATGTTTTGTAAATTTTAGGAAATCAAAGAAGGAAAAGTCTATGATATTAGCAGTCAAGAACGATTAGACATTGTTCAAAAGTATGTCAATTATGGACTTGAATGCTTTGGAAGCGACACAAAAGGTGTAGAAACAACAAGAAGATTCCTTCTCGAATGGTTATCATTCCTTTATCGTTACGTTCCTTACGGTATATTAGAGCATCCTCCACAAAAAATTAATCAACGTCCAGAGTACGATTATTATACTGGAAGAGATGATTTAGAGACATTGATGGCAAGCAGACAATCAAGCGATTGGGTAAAAATCAGCGAAATGTTTTTAGGTAAAGTCCCTGATGGTTTCACATTTATTCCAAAGCATAAAGCCAATTCATTTTAAATTTTGACCATTAATAATCACCAACATCATAGATTACAGAAATAAAAAATATAATAATAATAAAATTGTTAAATTGTTATTTTCTGTCGGGTCTATTTATCCAAAAAATAATCTTGGAATGTTCATGATAAAGTAAAATGTGTGCTTTAATTTTCAAACAATAAAATTAAAATTAGATCTCAATGAATGTATTTTTTAAGTAAATAGCTACATTGTCTGCAATCGATTTACTTAAAATGTATAAGGTACCAAAAAGCACGTTCAATGCACATAAAAGATCATATAGAAATGTGTCGAAACCCCTGTTTTCTTTTTCTCTTCTTCTCTTTTACCTTGTTGTACACTCCAATACTCATTCTTTAAGAAACTTATTTTATTAATTCATTTGTATGTTAGAGCTCGGCTAGTGAAGATTGAAACCATGTGTGGTGTGAATAGATCTTTTTTTTGAGTTATTAAAGATTTTTTTACAAAAAGAAGGAAATATCTTGAATGATGGCTAAATTGTTCATTCTTATTTTCTTATCTTATCAGTGTGTATGAAATAAAATTCAATAAGGTATATAAGATAAATTAGAGATTAAAAAATTAATTAAAATGTGTTAAGTGTTGGAAGTAAATTACTTTGTGAATTTTGCATGTGAGAAACAATGAATTTGATATTTCGCAATAGCACTAGAAAATTTAATGTACTATATAAGATTGAATAAGTAATTTGAATCTTGAAAGAAAAGAAAGAAAAAAAGCTCGACTTGAGTATACTTTTAAGAATCGAGTCAATGATTCCATTTATATTATTCTTAAGCAGTGAGAGAGCAAGAGCAGCAAGCACACATACAAAAGAGTGGATAATGGGAAAAAATACAGAACCGGCGATGATAAAATTTAAAATGTATTGTGTATATAACTAAGAAAAAGTCTTTTTAAAAAAGAATAGTGCAAAACGAAAATATTAGTGCTTAAAAATTTCTATGTACTTAGTGAATGTCTACACTTATATCTGTGATTTTAAATAAAAACGCGTTTCCTTCAGCTACAAAAGTGAAATAATATTTTTTATGAGCCTCATCAAAAGAAGAAACCATACATATTTATTAGAAATAAAAGTTGGTAAGGAAAGCAAACTTGCTAATCCAACTTATAAGTAAGAAGAAAAAAATATATAAAGGAACTTGGATACTTTTACGAATGGTTGCAAGTCGTTCTATACGAAATATTTGCATATGTGTGTTGTGGCACTCTTTAAGAGGGAATAGAAAACAAATAATATAAGTCTCAATCATGAATTCGAATTCCACTACATCTAAAATAGTAGCTACAAAGAAAAATGGAAATAATTTAAATAGTTCAATACGATTTCGCAATAGTTCTTCGGATATATCAATTAATCATAGGAAGTCATTTCCTAGTTCTTCATCATCTGATTTATGCTCATCATTAAATAGTAATACTCAGGTAAGACTTTACATTCATGTTTCTGCAAACAGTCCTTTTTCCTTAATTATAAGACTATTAAAAGTTTTATTGAAAAAACTTTTGCATGCTATATAGACTATTTGCCATTCCTTTCATGAGGAGAAATTTTGATTTCTTCTGTGAAAAAAAAAATTAATAAGAGTAAGAAGACATAAATGTCTCGCATTAAAATTGATTTTATGCTCAGATCGGACACAAGCAACTAAAGTTTAAGTACTGAAAAATTTCAATATGAAAAATAGTTTTCACTTTTCTTATGTATTTTCTCGCAGGCCTGGCTGTACTTTGGCCTTTGGTTTAATTTTATTAACGAACAGTCAGTGTGACATTCTTGCCTTTCTTTCTTCCAAACCGCATGTAGTTTTTTTTGCACTATTGTATGTATCAAGTATGCTGATAGATTTATTTTATATTCTAAATTATCCATAGTTGCAGTTTGAAAATGGAATTAAATGAAATATCCGCCAAGACGAGAGGAAAAAAAACGAGATTTAATAATTATGACCTCAAAAGTACAAAGAGACTTCCAATTTCTTTTTATTTTTCGATCATCATCATTGTTCGTTTCATGAAATTTTTCTTGAGTGGAATATACAATACTTTTTCTCAATCTCAATGTTACTCTTGTTTTCTGTGTAAATGGGCAACTCTCTATCTACCAATTCAACATATATTCATTTGAATTTGCTTTATGAGAATTATTATTTTTTCTTTTTTCAATTCATTCATTTGCGTTTTGTTATTTAAGTAGTTTTTTGAGAGCAGTTTTCTTTTCCTTCAAACTATATATCTGACTTAGACTTTATTATTTCCATTTATTTCACTAATTTACAATCTCACACCATAAGCATCAAAAATAAGAATTTTTTTTATAATTATTATACGCAAAATATGTATGACTGTGAAAAAGTTCGATTCATCTACCCAGTATGATACTGTCTCTAACTCCCATGGCATAAGAGCATGAATATTGAACATTACAATGTAAGTAACCAAAAAGAAAGGACCTGTTTTTATTATCTGTTAAATGTGTAAATGGATAAATAAAGAGAAACAGTATGAAGAAGTTGCAAGTCTTTCATCATTTATAGATGTATGCAACGCTTATTCTACCTCTTATATTTTTTACTCTTCTTGCATTCTTTAACTTTAGATTCAGCATCTCTACCAAGAGAATGAATTGCTTTAATTCAACTCATTGAAAAAATCAGTTTAATGGAGTTCTGTCTCTTAGGAGATTGGAAAAAAGATTGAAATAGTTCATGTTGAAATTAAATCTTGGCACAAGTTTGAAATTTATTCATGACATTGTGTCTTATTTTTGTGATTTTTTTATTTCAAAAATGTGTTAGATATAACAGGTTGTAAACTCTTGACACACAAGAGAGAAAAAATACATGCACACAGTTAAGGTAAAAAAGTAAGCTTCAATATTTTTTTTTTATCTTTCTCAGTTCGTAGGATTTTTGACTCTGAGCATATGCTCAGCCTTTCAAAATCCTTTTTTTTAAAGAAAGATATTTTCATCATAAATTGCCCTTCAAGGAAACAACATAAATTATTGTTTAACAAAAGGAAGAAAAAAAAATGTGCAACACACGGAAGATTTATTTGGAGATTATTCAGGAGATAACAACGTTTGCCATATTTAGAGATACATTACTTTCCAAATTGAAAGCTGAAGATGATTAAAACTTCCAAATAATTATTCAGCATACTATAGTGAAAAGAAATTGTATTAAGTTTTATCATTGGGCTTTGATGGAAACAATGAGGAAATGAAAAAAAAAATAAGTAATATTCATGAAAAATATCGGCTGTGTTGTGTGTATTTAGATATAAATTCCTACCTGAATAAACATTTGAAATTTAATAGTCGCATGCTAAGCTCGGCATATTGATCCTAAAATTTTGTTTACTTTATTAAGCAACTGTTATTGTTTTAAAAACTTTATACATTATCATATATGTTGACCGATGAGCTGGAATAGTTGTGCAAATATTATGGAAAAAGACTAATTAAATAGAATATCAAGTTACAGCCTCAAAAATAACTCAAAATTTTTAAACATTCTTCTAAGAATCATATAACATTGCTGGTTTTCAAAAAGACTGACAAGGAGGGTTTAAAGGAACCGCTGACACGAATTAATTAGTTTTTATATTTTTTTTGCAAGCCTTGTTTCAAAAGAAAACTTAACGGTGCGGGTGGTCTTTATCTTGACAGCATTAATACCTGAAATTTCTTCCTTATTGCTTAAGTAACGCTAAATGAAAAGTGATATTATTTACATGTCCTAATATGCAGAAATACTTGAATATGGTTTTCTCTTTAGTTCAGAATTACATAACTTTATCTTGAAATGACGAAAACGGTCGAAAAATAAATTAACATTGTTTACCAAAATTTTGTTGCTATACTATTTAACTTAACACACATCTATAAAATAAAATTTTGTATCAAAATATCGCATTTTATTATTATATGCCTGTTATTCCTCTTCCATACATAACAAATATCAATAAATCTCGTATGTTAGTTGTATTAAATGTCATTGAGTCTTAAACAGAGCTAAATTTGTTGAGGTCAAAATTTTAAACTGTACACACAAAAACGTACATACTCAGACGAAAGATACCTTTTTTATCTTTAAGCCCTTATGCAACGGTTCCGTGAATATATCTTCTTAAAAGAAACACATGCGTAGCGATGCGAAAATGCTCATAATATTGTCAAGTTCAAATGAGAATTGGAAAAAATTAACATTGAAAATAAAATAATAGGAGATTTGCTTAAAGATCGTTCCACTGATAGGCTCCAATAACTTTTGGCTCGTGTGCAACATTTTTTTCTCCTATCTTAAACATGCGGATGAAATGGTTGCGTCTGTTTTTAAATTTTCACTCATTCCTTAAAAAGGAGCTTATTCTATATATTTTTAATCTTTTTTGTAAATGTCAGTAAAAGTATAACTTCATGAGCCATCACTTTGGTATAATGGTCAGAAAAAAAAACAGGAAATGATTGTATAATGTCCTTTAAACCAACACACAAAAAATATGTAGGTTTTAAAATATACTCGTTTGCTTTTTAAACCAATAAATATATCGAGTAATTGAATACCTGCTAATTGATTGGACTTTAATAAAAAGTTTTGAAAGAGCTTGCATTTATTAAAATTTGATTACTTTTAATCCTAACTTAACTTAAAATAGATTATCTTAATAGAACAACATCAAAACATTCATTGTTAACGAATTACTTTATTTTTGGTTCCAAAAAATAAGAAAATGAAGAAAATTTTGATTTGCAAAAATGATGTTTGAATTGAAAATGAAATTTATATCTTGTTTTTAAATTATCATATTTATAGGAATATGAAGGCATATTTTATAGACATTTATTAAATCTCGTCATATTTTACGACTAGTGTTGTATCACACTATTCATGAGAGAGCATCATCAAAAGCTGTTTTTGTAAAATTTGCTTCAAGTTATAAAAATCTTCAGAATTTGTTTGAAATAAATTAGAAATTTTAATGTGGAATAAAACACAGAGACGAAAACATAAAAAAAATTATATAAGTAGATAATAAAAAGTCTCTTCCTTGAAATAACAAAATCGTAAAAAACTATTATAATAAGAGATTTAAATGAGTGTAAAATGCAGTAAAATGTACGAAAAAAAAAATTAATAATTTAAAAAGTTTACAGCGCAGGATAATTTTATATAGTCGAAGAGTATTAGAAATCAGAATATTTAAAGCTATATATTGTAATAAAGAAGTGGATGAGATTTTAAAGCAGTTTTCATTTTGGCATAGTGTTTGTTATGAAAGAAGAAAAAATAGCAAGAAAATATAACAATATATTCAAAAAGAAACCAGTTTAAAGTGTAAAAGAAAAAGTAGAGGTATATGTGTGCCTCTACATCAGATGGATCAGTAATATTACATATACACCCATAATTTTTGATAGGTGAGTTGGTCAGGGTGACGTATATATGTTGCCTGTATGTGGGCATTTGATAGAAGAGAAAGATTTTTTAAGCCTTGATTTGCAAAGAAAATATTTCTTTCTTATTACTCGTGATCTCATCTTCTAGTTTCTTTAATCTTTCTTTCTGAAAGGAACAATAAGCATTTAGATTAATTTAGAAGCACCTATCAATATTACCTATATAGAGTTAATTAAATCGTACATCATTTAAAATTTACTAGGAAATTTAAGCTATTGCTGCCCTGAATTAAAAGTAATTAAGGGAATCATAAAGTGTCGCATCACCATCATAATTAATTCATTTTTTCATATCAGATTTTGAGAACATAAGAAATCATTTTCTCATAATTGTACTTCCAATGTGAAGGGTTATTGTAATGCAAAGCGTAATAGAAAATTCACTGAAACTTAGTGAATGTATTCGACGTTAAGAAATTTATAGAAATTATGTAAATTGATGCAAAATTTCTCAATGTGAAAAAAAAGGTTGCTGGCTACATTGACCTACAAATGGTGTATTTTATGCGTTTTCAATACTTCTTGTATACCCTTTTTAAGTTACTTTTCCACGATCTGTCTTTACTACTAGCTATGAAAAAATCTTTTGAAAAAATAGTTTACTATAGAAACGTTTCGAAGTCGACAACTACATTTTCAATTTACTGCAATTGTATTCTAATTTATTTGAAGATTATACAAGGAGTTTCAAATGATTTAATGGCACTTTGCAGCTTAAGACGATTTTGTTTATAAAATGAGAGTAGAATGCTGAAACTTTTAACTTTCTATAGCTAGAATTGTATAAATCTGACTTGGATTATTGTTGAAGCATGAATACATAAGAAAGTATGTAATTAGACCTGTTCAAATTAATTAAAAATTAAATTTTTTGGAGTATTTAGGGTTCATACATGAAAAAGATAAAGTGCTTTCTATTAATTTACCAAAGTAAAGCTCGAGTGAAAAATATATGGAGATTTATTTGACTTAGTACGCCTTAACATTAATTAATGTTTAAAACTTTTTCAGCATTAACATTTCCGACTTTATAACGAAAGTATTACTCACTTTTTGATCATATAAAATATGGAAATAACTATTACCTATATACATATGATTGCTGACTTTTTTCTACAATAAAAAAAAACTAGTGCATTTAAACACGAATTGAATTAAGCATACAAAAAACCAATAAATCGCACAATTTCCATGTTTCCAATATCATCATGAAATAATGATAAATTTTTTTACCTAGATGAGATTCTTCAGAATAGGTACAAACTGTAAAAGTATTTTAAATAAATATCAATAATGATGAAAATAAAAATTTATGTGTTACAATAGGCTATCAATTCACAGCACGATTCTATTGTTACTACATATCTAAAGGAAGCACAATCGGAAGCAATTAGTAGTTAGCGGTGTGATGCGTTAAATATCATGCATAAGACCCAATTTCCATTACCATAAAAATAATAACCGGTCGATTAAACAATTAAATAACATCTTTAAACTGTATTTTATCAATTTCCATTCAACTTTTAAGATTTGTGTTTTACATGCTTTACATTCCTACTTTAGAATTGATGTTAGCAGTATTTTTTATTGCCATTAAATCTAGAAAATTTGGAATGCAAGCTTTTTAAAAATTGTAATTGAAATATTTATTGCATTTTTTGCTCGACTTGTCAAAACTTTAAAGGTTTTATAATAAGGCAGTTATTTCAGGAAATATCCAAGCATCTAAAATATTCGTTTTGAAAAATTTTCAGTCAAAATTCTTAACGAACTTCCTTTATTCTTTTTTTACAGTCGAATGAGCAGCTGAATGGAAATAACCAATACATTTTAACACAAGCTGGTCTAGAAGAATATAGTCGGTCATATTATGATCAAAATGTAATATTTAATCATCAAAAACAGTCATCATATGCTCAATCTGAAGGATATCACAGCTACGTATCAAGTTCAGACTCTACATCAACACCATTTTTAGACAGGTAAAGAACCTTTCTTTATCATATTTTTTTTTTATCTTCAAATATTGACGATACATCGAGACAAACTCTAGGAAGGAGAAAGTGTAGTATAACCTGATGTTTAAAAATAAAATAAAGTTCACAAAACTGTATTTTTTGAAAATATTGCCAAAAATGAATTAGTCTGTTACTCTTAAGAGCTCTTAAAAATCAAGTCTATCCCAAAACGTCCAAGATCAATAGAATTTATCATTTTAATTTTATTTACTCACCATGTTCGATTATATATAATATGCAAATCAATATATTCTTCTTGTGACATCATTTATAGCTTATTTTATATAAGTTCTTAATTCTTTCATATTCCCGTTATTCGTTTAGATTTGCAAATATTACTGAAATCATATGATCACTAAACGAAAAAAAAAAGATTCTTAATCAGAAGACATAATTGTATAAGGATTACGTACAGTAATTTTTTCTTTGGTTTTTTGTTTCATTTGTGTAGTAACATTGCTTACATTTTTATTATATTATTATTCAGTGTACTGTCGTGGAAAAAAAATTACCAATAACAATATAACCACAAATCAATATTAATACCTTTTACGTGGAACATACAGTTTTCTTGACTGTTATATTTTAAGCAGTAAATTATTAATTACATGGCAAATTCAGTTCAACTTGAAACAAAGTTTAAAAAAAAACATTCTTCGCGATCCATTTTGTAATTAAGTTTAAGGAACAAAAACTTTTGTAGTATTTCATATGTAACAACAATTTAAGATATATGTATTTACCTGGGATGACTCAAGTTTCAAAATGTCCTTTAAATTAAGAATATTGACAGAATACTTTTAAATGTCTATGTACTGAAAAAGTTTATTTGTTTCTAAGGTACATCAACTTTGAAAAAATTCACTGAATTGCACACTGAGGTCGCAGAATAAATGAAAAAAAAATGAAAAATTGAAATAAACGCTATATTAGAATAATTGAAGCATTTGGAAATGATTTTGAGAAATGATTGGCATTTTTTTCATACATAAATCCAAAAACATTCGTAATTCCTCCAAATTTAACTGAACGACTTTTACGACTTTTTAAGAAAATTTGTTTGAATATTTTTCATTCTGGAAGTACATTTTTCTGCTGTGTGCTGTTTCAGTGAATTTTTTCCAAGTTGGTATACCTTGATTGTTTCGTAATTATAAACATAAATTTGAAAGAATTAATTTCCAGTATCAGAATTTATCAATTAGATATCTCATATCAGTAAAGAGTAATTTTTTAATGAGCGCACTTAAAATTTTCCATAGACAATGCATATCCAAGTACTCATGTTTTCAAAAAACTATTAGTAGCAACTTGAGTATGCGGTAGTAAGAAAATTTAATTAAATTAAAATACTTTAATATTAGTAATAGCTCGTAGGTCATCATGTGTAAATGGAGATATAAACAGATTTTTGGAGCTTTCTCCTTATGTTTCGAAAATAATAATGATTTGGCATTTTCACTGATGCTGATATGCTGACGAGAAAGTTCGTGAAATGAAAATATGCTTAAATTTTGCGTAAACAGTATGAAAACTTTTAATTAATAAATTTAAAATAACAATGATTTGATATTATAGCTTTTAATCGACAACTAGCAAAAGAGTTGCGAAAAAAAGTTCTCGTATTACTATGAAGTATGCAAAAAAATTGCAATGTGTCTATATCAAATAAATAATTATCATGTTTTTGATATTTATGAACTAAAGAATTTCTTTAAAAATGAATTTGAAAAGAAATTTATTAAAGCATTAATTATGGATGATAATTATAAAGATACATTATTCTTTTTTATTATTAATTTTTTTATCGTATCATAAAATATAGGTTACGTCAAGAAAGTCATTTGATCCAGTCACGAGGCATCAATTGGTCTCAAGATTTCCAAACGCAAAATCTCAATGGTAGTACAAACAGCATTTCAAGTAGTACTGGCAATATAAGAGAATGTTCAGAGAGCAATTCTTCAACGGAAACATTAAAATGGCTTGGATCGATGAGTGATGTATCTGTGGTTAGTCAAGCAACGAACACATCTACGCTTTCTGGTAAGAGAATATAATCAAATAATTTGCATTTAATTGAATCATAGAAATAGACATAAATTTTCACTTTTTACCGTTGTTCATGATTTCATTGTTTTTATTTATATTAAAATAAAATTGTAATGATGAGGAAAAAATTGCATAATCATTATGATCATTAATCAAAAGCTAAAATCTCAGACAGATTTTGTTCGGACATAAACATAAAATTTATATCCAATAAAGTTTGAAGAAAATGTCGTGAAAACAATACTACTTTTGTTGTTAACCAAAATAAAAGATTTCCGTTTATTTGCTGTACACTATTTGAAACCTTGAATGCTTAACTATTAAATTTAACTATGCATAAATCTACCTTGAAAAGTAATTTTTATGTTTCCATCTCGTAGACTCCAATTTTTTTCTTCTCTCTCTCTCTCTTTAATATATCTACGACTGTTAAGAAATGTTCATGTTTTTAATGTTGAAATTAAAATAAAACTAATTCTTTGTATTTTACTTTATATTCTTGTAGCAGCATCTTCACAGTTAATTGTGCACAGCTCAAAAGTTCACACCCCACAGAGACATAATTCCGAAAGTGTACTTTACATGAACGAAGAAAGTATTTGTTCTGCAAACTCTGCGGAAGATCCATTACTTAATAATTCACAGCAACGATCTAGCCGAAGTGATAATAGATTATTTCCGATTAGCACATATATAGAGAGCTCAGCGATACAAAATAATTCGTTAACATCACCTTCGTTACCATCTCCTGAAAACAAGTAAAATTTTTTTGCCACATTTTATTTTTGTGTTGACTCATATTAATTATCTATTTTGACTTTTGTAGACTAGCCAATATTCAACAATGGCAATCAGTTGCTGATCGTATTAGTGAATTAGAGAACCAACAACAAGTAATTCACGATCATAATAGACAAAATTATACTTATTTAGATCCGAGTAAGACAAATCGTATACCAAGTTCGACATTGAAAGCATTTCAAAAGAACGCTGTTCAATCATATTTTGAAAGACAACAGCTACAACAACAATCGCTTAGACTGAGCAAATCTAAACTCAATGTTGAAAATGATGATGTAACAAAATTAAGAATAAATGACCAAGAAAAAATGAACTACAATCTTAGACTATCCAATACTTCATTAGCTGGAAATTCACCTCCATCACCATCTTTTAGTACTAGTCAACGTTCATCACTACCAAATTGGCCAAGTGATGCTTCATCTATGATTGGTATAAACTCGAATATTATGATGAGAAACAAAAATGATGTAGCCAAAAAGAACATGAAAAATAATGCAATAAGTTCAGCAATGCCTGAAAGCCAATTGCATCAAATTGTAAATGATACTAATCAAACAATCAATACTACTTTTACGTCATTTTGTGAAATTAAGACTGAAAATTGCAATTCAACAAATGCTACATCCGTCCAAACTTGTAAAAACAGTGATATTAATCTTAATACAAATGCTGGCGATAATATACCACCACCACCGCTTCCAAGAAAGAGTTCCATTTTAAGAAGGTAACGAGTTCATACATAGTCTATTGGAATTTTTGCTAATACATTTTTTATTAATTGCAGAACTTCATCTGCTTCGGAATATTCATCTACGCGAGATAGAATACTGCATCAAAGTCAGCACTTATCGAAAGACTTATTAGCTCCAATGATATTAGGAAAAATTATTTCTATAGATGATTGGGTTCCAGAGAGACCACCGAAGCCTAAAAGTAGACCTGGAAATACTATGCCGTTACGAGTTCCTTCCCCTGACTTACCACCTCCTCCAATCGATACCACAATACCGCTAAGTGAACAAGATGAAAATTTACCATTACCACCATTAGAAGTCCTTAAACAGGATTACGAAATGAGAATGAATCATCAACCAAGTCGACGAAATAGTTTTGCAGGACAAGGTAGTTTACCTCCAAAAGTCATAAAGAATGTAAACATTCATTTATCGCCTCCTGCAATTCCTATGAGGCCAAAAATCGTTCCAACACCAATAATGACTATCAATACAAAGCCGACGATTTATCAACCAACACAAGATCACACTGTACTTGCACAGCGAGCGGTTGTACAAAAGCAATGCTCTAATGAGCAAATTACTTTCAATCACCATGAGCAAGATATGACACCTCCGCGCGTAGCACCAAATCGTTTGCCTGATCAACGTATTTCAATTAGAAAACGAGCTCACAATTCTTCGCCAAAGGATTGCATTGGATACTCTGTGACGCCACCTCCGTTGAAGCCGAGAATGCGGAACCAAAACGAGAGCAATACTCAAACACAACTTAATGTCGTTAATAATAATAAAGTCCGGTAAGTAAAAGATATTTAAAACTTTATGATGTCATTGAAAATTTTCTTCATTATTACATTCATGCTTATAAATCTTTGATGATCTATATGTTTCGAAATCAACTGAAGTGTTTTCTTTAAAATTCTTTGTTTCACTTTTTTAATCAAAATTGAGAAATAATTTCAAAATGCTTCAAGGACGTCAAAAACGAATTTTAATATAACAAAATACTGTAAAATACCTGATTAAGTTAATGATAAAATTTTAAATTTCTTTGCGCTAGTTTTAAATGGTAATGAAAAAAAAATTTAAACAGATGAAAATAATAATCTTAAAATATAAGTTCTTCAAAAGCTCCTCGTGGTTTTAGTGATCTTGAGCAACCGAAACATCAGAAAGCTTAAAAGCAGCAAAGACACACTTTGAATCTGAATAATTTTTTAAAGAGAAAAGAGAAGTTTATGACTGTAAACTGTTTTTTGAGAGCAATTTCTTTCTCTTCTCAGTCAGCACTCTTGTAGGAAAGTAATGAAATATATTCAGTCGCAAACGTATAAGCAAAGAAACACGATGCTGACAATGTGATTGAAAAGTTTTGCAAAAAAATTTTATTTCACAAAAGGTTAAAGTGAAATTTTTATTTCGCGCTGCATTATGCAGAGGAGAGGTGTTTAATAGATGTATTGAAACTCGCTCAAAGTGAATACTATGAAACATAATGACAGCAAATGATCACGGATTGAACTGTATATACAAAAAAAATAAGAATTGCTTATAGTGGCGTTTACTTATTCTTTAAAAAGTAACATTATAATAAAAAATAAAGGAAATATTTTGTAAAGTGCTATGACACGTATCTTCCAATGCAATGCAAAGAATAAAAGAATACTAAAGGACTGTTGACTCTGTTAAGATCAATTAAATAAAAATAAATCATTTAGTATGATTGCGGTGATACAATGGATTTTAAAATAATAGCGCATCAATGCACGTAATTTAAATTGTGGCTTTACAATTCGTTAAATTCAAATGCCAAAAAAAAAGCAAATTTGTGTGAATGAATTAAGAAAATAGAAAAGTGAAAAAATACACAAGCTGAAGTATTGGATATATTCATTAAAGTCTGTTACAACTGACTATGGTTTTTGGAAATAGATTCCGAATTCGAAGGTAACGATTAAACTTGAAAAAAGAAAAGAACTGAAAAGGGAAATTTAAAAAACAGAAGAAAAATATGAAATGCATAAATGTACTGAAGTAAGAAATAAAGTAGAGTAAAAGTGTGTCTTTACCTTCTTTTTTTGCTTTTGTTCTACTTAATTTGCATAATTGTTACTATTTTTTTTGGAGGAAAGTTGCTCTTCCAAGTTTTTCTCTTTCTTGTGTTTCCTTTCTGCAACAACCTTTCATATGTGAAAATAAAATCGTTTCACTAATGAGACTTGCTACATGCTATATACATTTTTTTAACATTAATATTTCCAAATTCTTAAAATTGACACATTTCCTGTCTTATGTGCTTCACAAATAAATATTGTTGAATCTCAAGATTTCTTTTTATCCTAGCTTTAAATAAAACTTTTATTTCTGAATGGAATTTTATCGTAAATTGCGAAGAAAACAAAACAATTTGGATTAGAATTTCATTTTGATTATTGAATTTATATTAATTGGACATGGTGAAAATAAACCTTTTGCAATTTTATAAAATATGCAGATGACAATGAAATGAAAGTTATTAATCAATAATATTTATTCAAAAAAATTGAATTATTAAAACTTTTATACGCAGATCAAAATACTACAGCTATTGAAATTCAAAATTGAATTTTGGAATTTGATGTTTTAACTAAACCGCTAAATTGCAAATTTTCATCAACAAACTATAAATAAATTAATCTAAAATTAAAAACCGTATATTGGTTTGAATATAAAGATTGGAAAACATGTGTTTCATTTAAACACACATTTATAGATAACATATGTAGTGATTTGTTTTTGGCATTATTCCAAATTTCAAGTTCAAGAAAATAAGCCATCAATGATGATTTCATTCGGACATAACTTAAATGAATTGTACATTCTATTAAGGAAAATTTAAATTGAAGTTGAGATCTATTGAAATAAATCTAATCAATTGGAATTCACATTAATTTTCACGAAATTAAAAATACTTAGCGATAGACTTGAACAAAATTTATGATCTACATAAATAAATTTTTCGATATTTTAAAATTGCAAATCAGATTCATTACAATTTTTTTTTTGCCAAATATTTTCGATTCCAAGGATATTAATAATAGTAATGCATTTATAAACATTTATTTCAATTGCCAAAACTAAACTTTGTGGCGCTTACAATTTTCGTACAATTACAAAAAAAACCCTGAAATAATTCATGCTTTGCCTGTCTGTTTTCATAAAGTTCTTGGACATTGGATTTAGTAAATGAGGCATGCGAGAAAGAAACAAATTTGCATTTTATGAGATATGTAAAAGTATTGTGCTTTTTCCAAATGTCATCATAATTGGCAGGAGATCACAAGAAAAAATTATCAATGAGTAGCAGCTTTCGCCTTTCACAAAACGCATGATATTGTGTTTTTACAGTAAATTAATGTAAATTTAATGAAAGTAGAAAAATGAATCGAGTTTGAAATTATCCTGCTTTGAAACCAGCCATGAAATAGTAAAGTACAGTGGTACTTTTATGAATAATGTGAGAGACAGAGTATGTATATTTAAGCTTTTTGAAAAAAATTGACAACAGAAGGCGTTACTAATAAATTAACTTACGGTTAATAATGACAGATATATGCTCATAACTGTACTAGGAGTATTGTAGACATATTCTTTTTGTTCATAAAATAACGTTCACAGAATAGAGTCGTAATTATTTTTATGTAACGCTGGGATTATAACTTTAACTTGAGAATAATGCAATTATCTCAAGCATTTCAAACTCATTCACAAGACGATTGTATTATAAGAAAAAAAAAAAAACAACCTAGCATGAATAAGTGAGATCATTCCCGAGACTGGTGACGTTGATATACGTTTATGTATTTATATGTATTTATATATGCATGATGACAGAAAAGAAGCATCAAAAGCACTATAAGAGCTGCTAAGTAAATTAATTTTTTACATCATCTGATGAAAGTGAAATTTCTTATTTTATCTTTTGCTAAAAAAACGAGAAAGTCAAGTTGAAATAAAGAAGAAAAAATGAGCATGCGACTGTCTCGTCTTACATTTACCATTTTTTGATGTTGTTGAGTTTATTTTTTTTTTATAATAAAAACTTTAAATTTCTTGTTGAAGAGCTTTTAAATTACAATTAAAATAGGAGGTGATTAATTAAACACTGATTTAATTTTGTCAATAAATCATTATTTTACTTCCTACATGATATCTTCGCAATAACAGATGACCTGCTGGTAATTTTCGCAACACACAACGGTGTAATAAATTTTTCACGAAATTTCTTCATCAATATCTTAAAATTCTAAATATTACGTAACGTTTTTTTTTGTGTAGACTGTAAACACAGCCATACATTAAATTGGTAAATTCCGAAAGTAAAAAGTCATTCTGAACAAATATGTTGGACTTTCGTAAGCATTATTTAGTAGCTGTAAAACTGGTTTTCGTTCAATTCGTGCCATTTAAAAACATGCATCGGATTTAGTACAGACATCAACTATATTAAACTCTCTTAGAGTTAAACAGAGTTAAAAATCCGGATATGCGGATATGCAATTCAATAATATATCTATCGAGGAAGAAAGATCAAAACTGGTATTGCATGCATTAATAATTTATTCATTACTATTAAGTAAGAGAATTGCAGAAGATGAGAAAATTATATTCCAATGAGGCGAGAAGTAAAGACGTAATCCATATGCATATATGTTATTATGAAATTGCAGTTTTCATTTTCTGTTTTTTAATCAACACTTATATATTTGATTAAGCATAATGTATCACAAGCACGAGTAAAGCAATAAATATAAATTATATCATCTTGAATCTGCATTCCTCTTCCATTATAATCATAATCTTAACATTTCTGCTTCTTTTTTTGCGAAATATCAGAACATAATATCATTAACTGATTTCCCACAGCATGTTAATGCGCACTTAATTGTTTCTTTGAGTTCAAATCAATTACTTTTTCTTCATCATGTGGAAAATTATACTGCATTTTTTTAATATTTTTACAGAAGCAATTCAAAGGCATCATATTTACCACGGCAACAACGTGATAAATTACTCGATCCTGACCATGGAAGTTATAAGTTGACACTGCATGAACTTAGTGATAATATTAACGTAGAATATCAAGAGGATTTAACAAAATGCAATCTACCAGATGTGTTACCCGTGAATGTGAAATATCACAATTCATATCGAAATGCTTATCATTACCACAATCATATGAAATCACCGCATTTTCATTCATCAGATTCTCAATTAGTTCCACAAAGTGCTCCAACTTTAGGTGGAAATCCAATGAAATCGATATTCCATTTTCAAATGAGTAACAATTTGAATAGCATGTCTCCACCATCAACTGCTCCTGTTCAGTCAATATCTTCTTCTCCTTCGTTTAATAATGGATCTCCTATCCCAGCAATGAGTCCACAGTCGACTTCTTTGCAAAGTCCAAAATATACATCACAATCAACAATTGATTTAAAAATGACACAAGTTATTGACCCTAAATTGTATACAAATGAAGAATTGATCAAAGCCTATCATCAACAAAAAGAGACATGCCGAGAATTGAACAAAACAATATTATGTAATTCTCTACAGTCAATACAATCTTTAAATGAATGTGATAATAAAATAGCTGTTGTGAGAAAGTTGAATATGGTTGAATCTCCAGAAGAATCGAATGAAAATCTGAACGATACAAAAAATACATCTACAGAATCTTTAGAAGAAAAAGCAATGAATGAAAAATCCGAAAAACAAATTAAAATTGAGAAATCTACTAATTCTGAGATTGAAGAAGAACCGTTAATTCTAGAGGAAACTGATGAGTCAAAGGTGATGCAAAAAACTGAAATTACACTTACGGTTCGGCCCATAATACAAGATAAAATCGATATGGCTTGTCAAACGGAAGAAAGTCAGGATTCAGATAAAAATATATCATTATCAAACGTAGAAGATGAGAGTTTGAATAAAGACTCAACAAACTTTACAAAATTGTTTACACCTAATCAGCGACCAGAAGAGTTTGATTGTGAAAAGTTGTCAAAAGATCTCATAAGTCAGTTGTCTCCGTCAGACAAACTCCATAATATTTTAGGTAATCACATTCATTTCTTGTCGATATTATATATTAAAATATTTCTAACGTTTTTTTTTCGTCTTCTTAGTTCCAAAAACAGTAAAATCATCCGCAGATTATATATCTGATCTATTTAAAATTAATGTTACTATACGTCCAACGAAGAAAGATGTATCAACATCAACACTAGAGAAAACAATGATCAAAAGGTAAGTAGTCATGTGAAAAATTTCATTGATTTTAGCCATACTTTTTCTTTTAATTTCATATTTTCATTTCTTTAGTTCAATGGAAATGCTGACATCGAATTCGACCTACTTTTCCACATCGGAACCAAAAGCAAAACTAATGACAAGATATAGTCGTGAGATGACTTTAATAAATAGCGATTCTAGTGATTTAACAAAGAAGAAAGTAAGTAGAGGAAATGAAGACTTCATGTACACCTGTGAAATGTATATTTTTTTGGAAATATTATTTTATGTTGAAAAAAGTCTTTACAAAAAGTTTTAAAATTAATTTTAATTAATAGGAAGAGCTAGTCGAGCGACTTGGTAAAAAATTGAAAATTCTTGAAGCTGAACAAACTATATTAGCCGAAGAAAGTTCTATTAATGAAAGTCTTGGTCACGAAGTAGCATTTAAAGTAGCACAGAAACTTAAACCAGGAGATTCTACGAAATTTAGGTCTTATGTTGATGATATTGGCTATATAACCATGCTATTGCTTTCATTATCAGGACGGTTGGCTCGAATTGAGAATGCTTTGCATACCATTGGTGAAAAAAGTACTGATAAAGTAAGTTCTGAGGATTTAATTTTTAAGTCATAAATAATTTTTTAAACCTTTGTTTTAGAAAATTTTGGAAAACAAACGAGACAGACTCTTAGAGCAATTGGATGAAGCCAAAAGCCTTAAGGAAGATATTGATCGTCGAGGAACAAATTTATCAAAAATTTTGGAAAAATCTTTAACACAAGATGAATATGCTGATTATGACTATTTCATTAATATGAAAGCAAAACTCATTGTTGATTCAAGAGAAATTGCTGATAAGATTAAACTTGGAGAAGAACAGCTGAATGCCCTTAAAGATACTCTTGTTCATAGTGAATGCTAATTTTTTTTTAAAAAAACATAGCAAATACTGTATACGATTGCAAAATCAAAGGTTTGCAATTTTAAAAAGATTTTTTGATGACTACGAAATTTTTAAGTTTTATAGAATTTTCTTTCAAAAGATATTTTAGTGATATTAAAAAGTTTAAAAACTGAGAATTAAAAGACTTAAAAGTCTAATTTTTTTAACACAAAAATTCCTAAATGAATTAATATATTTAATGTACAAAACCAGATAACATTTTTTTTGAATATATAATCAATAGAGTTCACTAGATTTTACATTTTTCCTTAACATTAGACGAAAGAACGAAACTTAACTAAAATAGAATAAATTGATTTTTCCAATATTTCAATGCATAATGTTGAAGTCATTTTTGGATAAAATTTAGACATTTTAATCGATTTGGTAAATTTTTTATTTACACACCTTTAAAATCGCACTTTTGCTGTGTTGGATGTTTAACAAAACTATTTCAATGATCAAAAGAACTTATAATTAAGGTGCTTTCTAACATTTTATCTTATAGTTGATTGAAAATTTAAATTGTGATTTTTGTAACTTTATATCTATTTTCCAATAAATCATGCTTAAATTTCAAATATGTTTTGAAGAACTCGATATCGAGAATATAACTCGTCCCAATCCAAATAAGCTCCAATTATGTGACGTCGGTTATCTTTTGTGTCCAGGTACTTTTTTCTTCCGTGAATCAATCTGGTGTTATCAAAACAAAGTACGGTTCCTGTTTATGGAAACAACGACGAATAAAAATTGTTTAGTATTTAAGAAACAACAAAATTACGCTATTTATACCTTCTTTAGTTTTCATCTCAAGTGCTTCATTATATATCAAGTCTACAAACAATGCAAGCGCTTTATACCATAATTTAACATCTTTCAATGGAACAGTAAAGAATGAATCACGCTGGGGTATGCTATGATTTATTCTGTCTATGTTTCCTTCGTAATCTAAACATATCATCGGTGCTCGGTTAAGTGAATGGAAATGAATATTGTCCTCCTGGCCTATATCAGACCAATTCACTAAAACTTTTGTTAATATTTCAAATTCTTTAGGATATTCATTTCGCATTTTATCAGCAATATAAAATCCATCTGTTAAAAGATTTTCTGCACCTTCCGATTTTGCTTGCACTAGACAGTGAAGTAAATTGGCTCCGGGAGCGTAATCATAATAGGGCAAGTCAGTGTGCATTTGTAAATTTTCAGGTAGATAAGCAACATTTGATGTTCCTTCTTTTGCTTTTACGATGAACTCCTCGCCATAGTGAGTTCTTCTGATAAAAGCTACTCTATTGGCTAAGACACGAACTTCACTTTCTGTTTCAGGAACACAAGTAATAATTGCTATTCCATGTGTAATTAAACTGCGAAGCCATTTATATAATTCCATGTCATCTTGAATAACTTTATGATAGTCAAAATATTCAAGTTTGTGTTGCATATCAATTTTGTTTAAAAGTATTTTGGCCGGTCTATAGAATTTATTTAGATAAATGTTCCGATTTTCATCCGAAAAATTTCTTTCATCAAGCCAATCATATTCGTATTCCGAAATGTGTCCAGATTTATCATTCCATTCAATCTTTAAAATATTATTTTCATCATCATACTGAAAAGGGAATTTTGAATTATTTATACATCTTATAGAGGCTATTCATAAAAAACGTCCATCTAAAAACCAGAACTTTAGACCACCCTCTCCCCATTTGTCGAAAAATTTGGATGGAAAAAAATTTCCTTTGTTTAAGCTGTCATGAAATCTTCGACCCCCTCCCGCAATCCCTAAAGTGAACCATATGTGATCATTTATTATTTTACCATAATGTTTTTGGGCTTTACTGTCACATCAAATTTCTCCCAATTTATTATTCGACTAGATGAAGTTGGATGATGACACTTTTCGCACTGTAAAACATTATACAATTCTCATTATTAAGCCTAAAAAGCAATTAGTTTTATATTATATAATATTACCTTACAATTATCACGTAGCCAAACAAAGGGAAATTTAAGAGCTTTTATTGAATCTGAATCTTTAACATTTGAAGTCAGTTCTATAGTTTCATTTTGAATGTTTATGCTAGCGTTAACTTTACAATTACTAATAAAACTTGTCGAAAATGACTGTAACTTAGTCGAGTAAAGAGGAAGAAATTTTCGCAAAGAACTGCTTTTCCTTATCACTAAACTTTTTAATAGATTTTGAAACATGTTTTGAATTTTTCAGTTTTCGGTCTTTCCAATTTGAAGCTCAAAATATAAATAAAAATAATCAACAAACATACATCTGTTAGGCTTTATTCTCATTTTGAACGAGACAAAATGAAATGAGAGTATTTCTGGTTAACTTCAATTTATTTCTCAATTTAATTGAACTGTTCTCTTTAGGATTGATATACAAATCTAAGAGGATATAACAAGCTTTCGAACTTTACTCGTGCTTCTATGCCATATTATTAGCCAAACTTCTTTAAAATTCAATTAGAAACAAATACCGGCAAATGTCTCTCATTTTCTCAAAATTTAAACTTTGGACTAAAAATATGAATATTTTTACACGTGCAACAAATTCTTATGAGAAACTAGGAATAAAGCAGATCAAGCTTCACGCGGGTATTCACACCATACATTGAAGTTTCCATTATTTAGGAAAGATTTTAAAAATTATTTCCATAAAATTTAAGACTTTCATTAATTATGTCATTTGAAAATATCTTGAAATAAATCACGTCATTAAAATGAATATGAACAATGAGTCAAAACAAATTTGTTTCGAAATGGCGGTTTAATATAATATTAATTAATTTTGAACCAGTAAATGAACCAATTGCAGATCAAAAGCATAAAAGAAAAGAAAACTTTTAATTTAATTATGAAAATCTGTTCAGTAAGATTTTGTTGATCAATTCAAATTCTAATTTAAGTTCATAACGATTAAAAACATCAGAAACAGCATTTTTCTGTTTTTTGATGCACCATGCAAATAATTTTTTGATTATAATACATTGAAAATTTGGTGTGAATATGATTTGAAGACTGAAAAAGTCTTCAACTTGAATTTGAGAAGGTATGATCTTCTTCCAGTTATTTCATTGTATTAGTGCATGTTATTAATTTTTCCTTGTTACGAAAAACATTGACACATAGATGGCACGGAACTCAATTGCTCATGTTTTTAAAATTAACGAAAATTGAATAGAATTTTGTAAAGACATTTTACAATTCTAATATAAGTTGAAGAATTTTTTAAATATTTTTATAAGAAAATTCTGGAAAATCAAATAAGTTTGGCGAGATAATACTTGAAACAATTGTGTTTGAATGTATTGATTTAAGTTTAATTATAAAAAATGTCGATATCGATAAAACCATATAAATATTCCTTATCAATATTATATTAAAAACATTTGATTACAAATACTTGTTGATAATGAAAGTGAAGAAAAAAATATGATACAGTCGTAGTTGAGCAGCTGAAACAATTACACGTGTTTACTAAGTTGTCTCGTGAACAAAACACTCAATTGTATTAATTCTAATATTAGGTATCTACAATGGAAAGAGAATTAAATGAACGCGATAGAGCAGGAGTATCGGATGCGGTTTTACTTGAAGATTATACCAATGAAAATTCGTTCATTGAAAATCTTGAAAAAAGATTTAACGAAAATATAATTTACGTAAGTTATGATATCATCGCACTTACCGTAAAGTAACTTTATCAAAATTACAACAACAAAAATTGAGATTGTCAGAATTCATTAGAAATTTTATTTGTACTTCCTATTTTTAGACATATATTGGTCAAGTGCTGATATCAGTTAATCCTTACAAAGAACTATCCATCTACTCTGAAGACGATATTGAAGCTTATAGGAAAAAGTATTTTTTCGAGGTATCTCCTCATGTGTAAGTATATAAATGGATCAATTTTGGAATTGCTAATTTTGGAAATATTTCAAAATAAATACAAATTTAGTATACGTACATACCTTATTAATGAAAAATTATCAAATCAGAAATTTATCTGACAACTTAATCAAGAATTGACATTCTCTCACATAAATAGTGATTTTAGATGGCTTAAAAAGCAATTGCGAAATAATAAACGTTTGTATCACACTGTTATATAATTTGATAATTTCTTATCGAAAAGTGAATTATATCAGCGAAATGCCACTTAAGATTTAAAACAATATCAACACAATATATATTGAATGTGTAGTACACAATCTTAACAGTTGAAAAATTTCCTTTGGTTGTAGTTTCTCCATAAGTGATAACGCTTTTCGATTACTGATAGAGGAAAGCAGAAGCCAATGTATTTTAATATCAGGTGAATTTTTAGGCTTTATCTTATTTGCGAATAAATTAATTCATATTATTTATTCATATCAATCAGGCGAGAGTGGAAGTGGAAAAACCGAGAACTCAAAGAAAGTGTTGCAATATATTGCTGCCGCGTCAGGTCATATTCAAAGCGTTGAATCTGTTAAGGATAAACTTTTGCAAACAAATCCGATTCTTGAAGCTTTCGGAAATGCCAAAACAAACAGAAATAACAATTCATCGCGTTTTGGAAAGTACATGGATATTAACTTCAACTGGTGAGTTAATATTTAGTGTTTGATTGTGTACTCAAATTAAAATCAAATAAAAATGATCGATTGATAGGCAAGGCATTCCTGATGGAGGAAACATATTAAACTATCTACTGGAAAAGTCCCGTATAATCCATCAAAATGCGAATGAGAGAAATTTTCATATTTTCTATCAACTGTTGAATGGTGCTGATGATTCCCTATTAGAAAAGCTGCACCTTAAGCGAGATTTAAACAGCTATACATACTTAAGTCATGGCGTAAGAAATATTTTTGATACTCTCAGTTAATAACTTAATTGGCTATCAATTTTATTGTACAGGATAAAGTCGGCAATATGAGCGATAAGAATTTAGACGATGCTTCAAACTTTAAAATTGTCAATAACGCATGGAATACAATGGAAATGCCAAAAGAAGAACAAAATTCGCTAATTGAAATTATTGCAAGTGTTTTACATCTTGGAAATGTAACCTTTGGAGAGGATGAACTTGCGAAAGCTACTGTTTATGAAAATGAACATGTTCATGCAATTTCAAATGTGAGTTTTGAACAGTTTTGATTAAACTTATGGATTCAATTATATGATCTTTTAATTTACAAAAATAGATTCTTGGAATAAATCTTGATAAACTGAAGCATTCTTTAACACATAGAACAATTGATGCAAATGGAGATTTGGTAACATCACCATTAGACCGAGACATGAGTTTCTATGGTCGAGATGCATTAGCGAAAGCAGTTTATGCTCGACTTTTTGACTGGTTGGTCAAAAGAATCAATACATCGCTTCATACTCTATCTTGTGAAGCTATCAATCACCATGTCCTAGGTATTCTTGATATCTACGGCTTTGAAGTTTTCGAAACAAACATGTTTGAACAGGTAAGCAAATCAAATTTGTTAATTACTTTATCTAAAGGTTTATTTTTCTGCAGCTTTGCATCAACTTCTGCAATGAGAAATTACAACAGCTTTTTATTGAACTCACTTTAAAGCAAGAGCAAGAAGAATATTTGAGAGAAGGAATCGAATGGACACCAGTAAGTTACTTTAACAATAAAGTCATTTGCGACTTGATTGAAGAAAAACATGTTGGAATTATTGCCTTGATGGATGAAGAATGTTTGCGTCCTGGTGATGCAACAGATTTGACATTCTTAGATAAAATGAATGATCGTCTTGCATCACATCCACATTATATATTTAACAGCTCAAGAGCTAGTCTTCAAATCCAAAAATTAGTAGGTCGTAATGAGTTCCAATTACGTCATTATGCTGGAGACGTTAAATACAATGTTGAGGGATTCCTAGATAAAAATAATGATTTGCTTTTCAGAAATTTGAAAGAAGCTATGTCTCTTTCTGATAATATTATTTTGAAAGGTTTATTCCCATCAAGTGAATATTTAACATCCAGAAAACGTCCAGATACTGCCATTACACAGTTCAAAAATTCGTTGAACAATCTAATGGAAATTTTGATTTCCAAAGAGCCTTCTTACATTCGTTGCATTAAACCCAACGACATCCAAGGTCCAAACAGCTTCAATGTTGAATTGGTACGTCATCAAGTTAAATACTTAGGATTAATGGAAAATTTAAGAGTCCGAAGAGCTGGCTTTGCTTATCGACGAACATATGAAGCATTCTTAGAGCGCTATAAATGTTTGAGCAAAAAAACATGGCCAAATTGGAAAGGCGATCCTAGAGTAGGTGTTCAAATAATTGCGGATGAATTAAGCTATGGAACAAATGATTATAGAATGGGGAAGACAAAAATATTTATTCGTTTGCCAAAGACATTGTTCCAGACAGAAGATGCATTCCAACTCAGGAAAAATTATGTTGCATCTTTGATTCAAGCACGATGGAAGGGAAAATTACAGCGTAGAAAATATGAACAGTTGAGAGCGGCAGTTATTATTACACAAACATTTTGTCGACGCTATTTAGCTAAAAAGCGTCTAGCAGAACGTCGAGCTGCTGTTGAACGTATTCGTTACTTTATTAAAGGTTTTATTACGCGCAATCAATCACCGAATGAGTGTAATGAACATTTTGTCAAGCTTGTCAAGCATTTATGGTTAATTCGTTTATCGAAACAATTACCCAAAAGCTTTATGAATCACGTTTGGCCAAAACCAGCAGCTCATTGTGAGGAAGCATCAGAACATTTAAGAAAAATGCATTTGCTGTATTTAGCAAAATTATATCGCGATAGAATATCAGCTGAAAGACGTAAAGAATTCGAACTAAAGATATTAGCTGAAGAAATTTTCAAGGGAAAGAAGAAGAATTATGAAAGGAGTTTACCATATTGGTTTGTTAAAGATCGTGTTTCTGATATCCATAAACCACAAGTTTCATCATTCATCACATCCTCCATGCAAGGAGAAAGAGCTATTGTAAGTATAAATTTCAAATTGTGAATACACATATTTCATGTATCATGCTTGTATTTAGTATTCAACAAATTGCATGAAATACGATCGTCGAGGATATAAGCCACGTGACAGAGTTCTTATAATTGGTGAAAAGAACTTGATCCTTTTGGATTCAAAGACATATAAAGTCAAGCATAAGATTCCATTTAACAAAATTCCAAACATTGTCGTTACTAAAGAGGGAGATAATCTTATGCTTATCAGAATACCCGCAGAGCTGAAAAAAGATAAAGGAGATTTGATTTTGGACATTCCACAGGTCATTGAGTGTTGCATCTGGATAATAACTGCATCAAACAATAAGAACATAATTGAAATTATGGACAGTGCTTCGTAAGTTTGTTTCACTGAAAGTAAGAAATTTATTAAGGTTTTTATTTGTTAGATTCTCACATAACATGAGATCTGGAAAGACAGGAATGATTCAAGTAGAGAAAGGAACTGCAAGTATTACCACTATAACACGTGCCAAATCTGGAAATTTGCTAGTGGTGAGTAAATAAATAATACCTGGTTATGAACTGATTATATAACATTTTCTCTATTTTAACAATATTAAGATTGCTGCACAGTAAAATAAAGATGAACATTCATTTAATTTATATTGTTATTTGCTTAATAAATTTATATGGTTGTTGTATTGTATATTTTTGTATCAAATTTATACTTTTATGAATAAATATTATAAATAAATGGAATGCATTAATGCTTGTTAACACCAAAAAGCTCAACAGTTATAAAAAAACAGGTAAAATTGGCTCTTAATAATTCTTGAAAATGGAAGCGAATCATTATATAATTTTAATTGCAAATGTCTTTTGTATGTTACGTTCATTTGTTAATAGAAGTAACGGAGCCATTACGCACAGAATTCGATGATTCATCTATAGGTGGAAGAACATTTTCATGGAATTCACATATAATATTTCCAGGAGGATAGTAAAATGCTAAAATAAAAAATCAATTATCCATGATGAAAAAGTCTTAAAAAGTTCAAAAGCCTTACCAACTACAAAAATTTTTCCTGTATTTGAAAAAGCCTTTCCAACTCCAATAAATTTCGTGTTTTTCCAAACTATTTGAGTAAAATGTCCTGCATTGACGTTTGTATGAAGAAGTTGGGGCTTCTTGCAGAAGTCGTATCGTTTTATAGATGAGTACCAATATGATGCAACTTCCTGACCAGTAACACCTAAAGAAGCTTCAACACAGCAAAATATGTTCTGTCCAAAATTAAAAACTCGTTGTGGGCAATAATATAGTTCATTACGACTAGCTAGGTGATTTGCCTAAAATAAACAGATATCTTCTTAATATTACTTTCAATATATTTTAAAAAGAAGAATTTTCACACCCATTCTTGTGCAGAAACACAAAGTTTCATAGATATATTTAAAGCCGCAACACTGTGGCGTGCTCGATACTCATTATGCCAACAGAGACAATCAATTATAAAATCCTTATCGGTAGTTTGCTCTATTACGGTCTAGAAATAAAAATGTTCAAATATATTTGATGAAATTGAGTTTTTAAAAGTATTTATTACCTTCAATAAAGGCTTTTCCTCCTCATTAATTTCTAGTTCTCTTGGTTTCCTTTTAAAATTTTTATCTAATTGTAGTTCGCCAACTCTTTTTCTTAAGTTTTCCATTACCGTTTCTTCCTCCCTACAATTTTTAAGGTTGACATTTTTATTTTAATTACCAATGAATTTACGTCTTACCTCTTTCGGTTTGGTATAAGGTTTGGTTTGATTTCAAACTCATCAAATTCACTCTCAAATGAAACTTCTTGAGTTGAGAACTGAACATTTTTATTTGGTCTGGGCATTTTGTTTCCATTAATATCAATGTCAGAAGAAAAATTTACAGTCCTATCGAGTTTTTTTTCTTTATTTCCTTCCTTTGTTTCAGGATTGTCCTCATTTAATTTTTTTAATTCAATATCGTCAGTATTTGGATAAGATTTATAAGCCATAGTGGATAGTTTTAGTAAGAGTCAGAGAAATAGTAAAAGTGGAAGATTCTTGAGAAGAAATTATTAACATTCTAAGAAAATGGAAGTCAGATATATTGGAGATCACTAGATAGATCACATGTTTATATATTTTTTGACGTGTACTTTTAAATAAACAAAATTATTAACTTATATAATTTAATTTTATTTGATTGGGAGTTAATTTATATTGAATAAATGAAATTTGATCTCGAACTTAAAGAAAAACCTTATATTTGTGAGTGCTTAGTTGAATTTGCTTGAAATGAAAAGCGAATTGTAACTGGAAGCAAAATAAAGGAAATGCGCATGCCTGAGAAAATTCTCTTAAAAGATTTTCGAAATCATAAAGTTTTAAGAAAAAATTTCATCAAAAATAGTTCAATCGAGATGGGAAAGGCAAACAATTGTGGAAAAATTAATTTAAATGACCCCACTTCAATCTTTTTTTGGGGGTTAATAATTGTTTTGTTCATACTCGTAGTAGGAAATTTTATTCTTACATTGTCTATTATTTCATTCTTCAAAATAGGCATAGGAATGCCTATACAGTTAATTCCTGAATGGAAAACAGTAAAATTTCACGGATCTGTAGATTTTTTGAAAGTTTTTAAGAAAGATGGACAATTGGAGAGCTTTAAGGATACACCTGCGGTAATTGAATGTAATTTCCATAATATTTTGCAATAAAAATAGCAAGTGAAAATTCATAAATTTTCCAATTTTAGCTAATGAAGGATCCATAAAGTTTAATTTGATCGATCGAAAAAATCAAGTACACAATCGTTTTGTTATGGAAAATGACGGGATTGAAATCAAAGGATTAAATGTTTTAGCTATTCGTGATCCCAAAACAAATATACCGATTTTCACTACTTCCTCAAAATTAGTATATCACTTGGAGAAGCCAACAAAAAGTTTAGAATCAACATTTATTAATGCTAGAGAAATTGTAAGTCCAATCGATAAGAAGCTGGAGATACAATCGTTAAATATGTTTGTTCGTGGTATTGAAGGCACTGTCATGGATGGAAAAGACATTTTAATATCAGCAGGACAGCATATCTATCTGAAATCTTCAAATGGTTCGATTGGATTAGCAGCACAAAATGGAATTTATTTGAACATAGAAAAGATGCCCATTGTTGATAAGCAAAGGAATAGCGATTTACAATACAAGTTATGCGTTTGCTATCCAAAAGGTGTTCTTTATAGAGTTCCACTCATGAAGCTACATGACAGTAAAGATCCTTGCAGAGACTTTGACAAATCATATTTTAATCCTTGCATTTAATTTTATTAAAACAAGAACTTAGAATAATATTTCAATTTTGTTATTTGACAATTAACCAATCATATCAGTAATTAGAAACTTAACTTAGAAACAATTAGCACATGAATAAAATCATTAAATAATGAACATTCTATCTATAGAACAAATATACTTTTTATTATTTAACGGTTGCATTTTTTAACTACTAGAGAACTGTAATTACCAAGACAACATTCATCATCGCTCTGTAGCAATTCCAATTTACAACTAACAAATGGTTTGTAAATACACAGGAATCTATTTATAAAATACTCTTGGAATGTGAACGTGAAGAAAATGAATTTTCCAATCGTGTTTTTCCAAGTTGTGCAACTTTCGTGATACATTTTACTTTTGGATTATTTTTTAAAATAAATAAGACATGTCAATTTAATATGTAATGCTACACAGATAATATTAAGTATAAAAAGTCAGCTTATAAATTTTAAAATTATACAAAATTAAGGTAATAAAATTTTTTATTCATGATTTAAAATTGAGGCAAATTCATTTTCCAAGCAACTGTTGTGTTTATGCTGCGGTTAAAAGAGCATTGTAAGTAACACAACAAAAAGAATGTCACACAGTTAAGTGCGACAGTATTTCGGAAAGAAGAAAATGAAAACAAAAAACATATGTATGTAGCTTTAAAATATGTATTCGTGAGAACTGTAACATGTCTTGCATGCTGCGCGTTTCCAACATAGAAAAAATAATTTTTCCAACATTTTTCTCTTGTGTCTTTTTTTTGTACTCCACTCGTTCACGGTGATAGTCGAAGATTTATGTGCAATGTTCTGCTGGTATTACTGTTAGATGGTTGGAAGAATCTCAACCAAGCAGACGTTTCTCGTGGCACGCTTGGTCAATATAAACAGTGTGTATTCTTACAGTATGTTTCAAAAATATTTTATTTTTTATATTAAAATTCTATAAGGAAATGAATACAAAACACAGATAAAAAAATTGTGAAAAAATAATATTTCAAAAAAGATAAATTAAAGCCGTAAAGAGAAGGACAGTCAATTTTAGAAATATTTATAAAAAGAAATATAATTAATTTAAAAACGTGAAAAAAATGAATATCATCAAAAGTGCTTTAATAGTTATCAAAATATAAAACAATACTTTTTGTTACTTTTTTGTTTGTTCAATAGAGAAGAGAAATACAAAAGAATCATAAACGAGAAAGAAACTCCAAATCCACGTGCTTGGCAAATATCTTACGTGATAAATTCTAATATTCCCTATTTTGTTCTGCCGACACATATATAAATGTATATAAATACCGAAAAACCAAAAGGAGAGAAAGTATAAAAAATTGTAATAAGTGAAACAGATTGAAATAGAAGTTAAGAAAACATGTTATCACATTTAATGGAGATGTTATTACTACTATTGATTGCACTAAGCAAAAATGTTGATGCTTCAGCTGGTAGTGTTACTGGAAATAACGGTAAGTTTTCCGAAAATGTGACAGTGATAAGAAAACAATACATTTCATTATGAATAGAAAGAAGAATTAGTTTTAATTAGTTGAATGAGAAACAGAATAAATTTAATTATCTTCAATCCGATACGATTACAACAATAAGACTTGAATATTTTTGCGGAATCTTCAATTTGAATTTATTCATTATATTACAAATTGTTTTAAATTTATTTCAAGGAGAAAATATGAATATTGAAAAGATAGAAAATAGTTTTTGTGTTTGCCCTTGATTTACGAATATTTCGTATTAATATTAATAAAAAATGAATTATGAAGCGTGAGAAACATTGTCTCGTCTCACCCTCATAAAAAAAGTCATAATCGTAATTGCATCATTTTCACACCCTCACCATACTTATCATCAGTAAAATAGTAGTGAGCAATAAATCTACAATATGTAATCAAACTAATAGGATACAAAATATTTAAAGATGAAATTTTTTCATTCCATTCTTCTTATTTTGTTTTCCAACTCACACACAAAAAATGTTTTATGCGGCCTTAATTATAATCTTTACACATTAATGTCGCGTGTCATGGATTCTTTTATCTCATGTATACGAATGAAAAGAGAAACAAGACGAAATGTATCTATTTCTCGTTCATTTTCCCTTCTTTGTTTTCTGAAATGATGATCATGGTCGTAGAATGAAAATAAACTTACTGATCTTACTCGGTATGTCGTTGAATGTGACAAAGAGAAAAAGAAGAAGAAAATATTAAAAAGTAAATTTATAAACAACAAAAATATTCCTGCTATTTATACAATGTTGGCAATTCTACAGAATGATATATCACAATTTATACATCCTATAATTTTTTCCATAAAACGGTGACTTGGCCAATAAAATGATTAATTAATCTATCAGTTAACATTGTTTCAAGTTTAAACAAACAAAAAATATTGAATAATTTGTTTTCTCATTTGTTTAAAATAGTCAAATTGATGTTTTTTGAAAACTACATTCTTGCAATAAATTTTCGTGGAGTGTCTTTGAATATTTAAACTCTCTTCAGTGTCGTTAAAAGCGAAGAGACAGAAGAAAAAAATAGACAACATAAAGAAATTTGTATTCTTAATTGATACATGTTTTGTGTGAAAATTTGTATATGAGAGAAGGTTATACTCGTTAATTTTCATATCATTGAGATTCATTAAACGAACTCCATTCAGTCTTCACTTCGACTCTCATTTTCATTTCAGTTTTGAATTCATGTTCAGCTTCATAATATATTTTAAGGATGGTGTATATGAATATGTAGGTACATAAACGTGAATTGCATGTGTCTTCATAATGTTACACATATGCCAGAGTTTTTGAAGGGAGCTCAAATAATATCTTCATATTTTTTTTTCTTCATTCTGCAAAAGAAAATTTCCTGTCGTACACAAATAATTTATCGTCTCTGATGAATCCATTAGTAAAAATAACGTAACACTCACAAAATTTCGTTAAACTTGTTTTTCACAAAAGCACTGTCTATGTTTCTAAAGTGAACCTGTTAAATGCTAATTGAAATCGTGCGACATTTATTTCTACTACCATACCAACGAAAATATAATCGTGTAGGAGAGGAAGTATAGTGCACAAAAAATGTGATTTATTGATGTTTTTGCTCACAAAAAGCAACGAATAGTTGAATGATTCTCTCAAGAGATATAAAACATTAGGAGTAATATATATTTTGAACTGTAGCTATTTTCCTGCATGACTTGTCGAAATAAGTAATAAGAGACAGAGGCGTTTTATAAGTTCACTTTATAATGATATATGCATGATGTCACATGTTGTGATTTCTCAGTCACAAAAACTGAATTTAAATATGAAACCACTCATGTTCGCAAGCGTCAAATTATGTGTTTTTATTACACCCAAACAACTAAAATTACAATAATCATCGTGATTTACAGTTTTGCAAAGCAGATCAATTCTACCCAATCATTATACTTCATTGTTATCCTAGTCATTATGAAAAATACAATTGTTTTCTCCATTTCATATTATTATCATCAAGAAAATTTTAATTTTATGCATGGAAATAAATGAATGATGCAAGTTTAAAATTTAAACCAGAGTTGGAATCTGAGAACATACCTTAGATCTTGCTGATCGTGAACTCTGATTGAATTTTAGAATTTATTCATTATTTGCATTTATTTAATTATTTGTAAACTAATCTTTTAACTTAAAACAAGAAAACATCGTGAAAATCTAGGTTTAATGACCCTTTAAGGCACTTATATTAATTGTAGCAGTTTTTACTTTACTACTTGTATAACAAACAAAACAAAGGACACAATACATTTATTAATAATAATCCCTAGTAACCAAAAGGTAGATCAATGTATTCCATGAGAATCTTCCATGGATAATACATATGTATTATCCATGTATTATCCATCGGAAGATGATGTCCTATGAAAATGGAAGATAAATGGACAATGCAATAAGACATCAATGTAATACATCAAAGGAATACAAATGGAAAACAAATGGATTACTTTTTTTGAATAAAACACGTGTTAAATTCCACGTGTTATTTTGTATTTTTCATTTATTTGTGTAATTTTTTGTAAAAGTATTAGTGTGTACTTAATTAAAGTACACTAACACTACGAAAAAGAACAAAAGGACTTAATTTAATTAAGTCGCATACTGATGAACGACCAAGACTCGCACATAAACCTGAGGAAGATAAATAATTAATTGAAAGCCCCATACAAATTTAGAGAGAACTTATAATAGTGATTTCTTCGAGCAATTGTGAAGTATATGGCAAATGCCAAATTTAGAACAAATATTATTTTCCTGCAAAAAAATATTTTTTTGATGATATTTCATAGGATTTGATCCTAAGCAGGCTCGGGTAATACTTCGATGGAACACTTCTGTTACATATTTGTAAAACAAATATTTTCCATATAATAAATAATGATACATTTGATCTTCCATCGACGTCGAAGGAAGATTATATGGAACATTTTGGTTACTAGGGATGAAACTATCCAAATAGCAATGAGTTAATAATTCAATTAAGTTTGCATCTAAAAAAGCTCAAAAATTAAGTTGAGTTAATTAAAAGTTATTAAAATTAGTCTGAAATAAATTTCATCAATAAATTATAAATATTTTCAACAAATTTGAGAATAATGACCTAATTCAATTTTCATTCTGAATGGGTGTCAGAAAGATAAAATCTATTGAATATATTGAGGCAAGTTTATATGAGACACAAGAAATAAAAATAAAAAGCAGACACATATATTTCTCATAAAGCTAAATTATATTAATTAAAAGAGGATAAGGCCTACAAGATAACATGCTATACTTTCCTTTTTTATCAAAAAAAAAAAAAAATAACAAAGGGATTCACATGAGTCTGGCTATAAAAGTAAATAATGTTTAAATGCCACAGATGTAGAATGTTCATGAACATTTAATTGACATCATCATAATTCGATTTTGATTGTGTGTAAAATGACAAGTTTCATCAAAAATATCCTGACATAATTAATTACATTTTAAATTGTTAAAAAATTGTGCAGCAAAAATTGATTTACCACACTTTCTATTTTTTCATAATTCAATAAATTATGCTGATCACAATTTCATACACATTTTTTGTCAGGAAAAAAAAAGATTCAATGAATTGGCGTGATAAAAATTCTTTTATTTGATATTATTTTCATCTCGTTCGGAGGAGGTAAAAGCAACAACAACGAGTAAATTTTATCCAATTTTCGTTTCCAACCATAAATCAGAGAGGAAATTTTTTAATGCGTTGCCTTGAGGTGCAATTGAGAGAGAAAATGAAATTACAATGGGAAACCGTTTTTCAGTATGTATCATATTTTCTGCTGACTTCATTTGATATTTTTTTCCTTCTTTATTGCAATTGTTTCAAGTGGAAGCTTTATTTACATTTCTTATTATGTTCAACAACGACGAACTCTTGATGCCACTCTCTTCATAATGTTATTGCAATGATGAAAGTTTAGATAAAGAGAATGGAATATTTCATTACTTCTATTATTTTGAAGGAAGATGTCGGAAGAGTTTACTGTAGTGAATTGGATCTCAATTTAACCAAAGTAATTTAAGGTACTTTATTCACCTTAGGGCAATTTAACTTCCACTGGGACGCATAAACAAGCATAAGAATTTATTAATTTCTTTAACAACTCTGTGGACATGCTGCAAGGCCAATTTTCTTGTTACTGGCTTATTTTCCCTCTTTGTTTATTTTTTCAAACACTTCATGCACTTTCTTTGATTTTTTTAACCGTGGTCAATTCTGCAGATGTGTTTTTGGCATCATGCTTAAAGATTAGAATATAGTCTCTATAGCATCCGGTATCTTAATATTAATACTCGTTTTCGAATTCTAATAAAATTACAAAGTAATCCAAAGTAATTCAAAATAGAGTATGTTTTCAAAGAACTCGTAATCGTTTTTACATCCATATCCAATCAAATTGTATGAAATATTCTGTAGAATTGTCATCTTCAAATTTATATGATAGTAGTGTGCACGTGCCAACATCGTATATTTAAATTAAACTCTCCTGCTTTATTTACACTTTAAAAGGCAATGAAGAAAGTGAAGAAGCAAGTGAGGATTTTTCATGTCTTATCTTTACATTGCTTTCTCACCCTCAATGCATAACCACGTATCTCTTTACACTTCTTGTTCTTAACACTTATTGTGACTGATAAATTGGTTTCATTTAAATGTGAGAAATGTTTAGTCATTAAGTTTGACGATGATATTTGATAGAAAACTTATTTCATCAATCTCAATTGTTCTTAATTTTTTTTTATCGAAAAATGATGTGTTATAAATGATTATATTTTAATCTATTGTCAGGATGTTTATAGTCACTAAAAACAATTAAATTAAGCTCTTTTGTCTCTAAATCTCAATTTTAAATAAGTTTCACAAAAAGACAAAATTTTGAGAATCATTTGATTTTTCCACGAAACTTTTTCAATTCTTCAAGAAAAAAATTCAGACTCAATTCATAAATCAGTTATATCACTATGAAATAACTAAATTTTCAGGAAATGAATTTTCATGAATACAATTTGCACGGAAGTTATCAAATGAACCATTGATGTCATTTTAAGAAAAAACAGCTTTAAGATTGATTTCCTTATTTATTAATAAATGTTAATTCAATTAGTTGATAAGAAAGGAAAATTGAGAGACAGATTGAAATGCTATAAAGGAATAAAGAAAGAAAAAAGTTTGAATATGCATAAAGACGACCCAATTTCACCATTTTCCATTTCTTCGATCAAGCAGGAAGAAGAAAATATCATTAGATGTGCAGAAGAAGGAAAAAAAAAAAATGATGATGAAGCCTTCAAAAACACCCAAACTTTTATACAATCTATATGCTGTACTTTTTTCACTTGTCGTCACACAAGTATGATTAAGGTTTTAACGACGAAAGGAAGCGGCAAACTGTAACCACATAAAATTCGACATAATGTTAAAACTTTCTTGGAGCAAAAGAAAAAAAGAAAAACTTCTTTGCTCACCCATTGTGTGTCGTATGGGTTGTATATGGAAAAAAATATGTTTCTATTTTCATGTTTTTTACAAACCGATGCCTTTTGACGCTATTGATTTTCGACGGAAGTAAGTTTTGACATTTTTGTGACATAAAGGAAATAGAAATTTGAAAATCACAAGAATAATACGACGAAAAGAATTGGAAAAATCACATTTCTTATATACATGTAAACGCTCACGTATATAGATTCGAGGATATTGTATAGTAAACATAATAAAACCGATACACAATAATCATAAATTTTCAACGAAAGAAAATGTCATATCTAGTGTTTGAGAGAGGGAATAATAAAAAATATATATAGATCAATTCAATCAAAAGTTGTTGCCTTTATGACTATTTTTTTTTTTGATACTTCGATATGATGCAGTATAAAGAGAGAATTATACTTCTGAGAATACTTTTACTGTCGAATTGATTTAAATTCAAATTGAAAAAATAGATATTGGCAAGAAATGCACAAGAAATGTAGTTAAAAATTTTCTCATTAAAATTATAAATTATAATATCTTTGTCAATAAATATATCAAATATCTTTCCGATTGCAATGCTCAATTTATTCATAGAAATTTTTTTTCTTTCTTTTCAATTTTCCTTAGCTTTAAATGAAGATCCAGAGTTTACATCAACTATCGAAAATATCACTGTAAGTGACCAACTCGAGTAATTTAAATTCATGAAAGAATCATTTTATATTTATTTCTTATTTAGGTACCCGCTGGAAGAAATGTAAAATTAGCTTGTTCTGTAAAAAATCTTGGTAGCTACAAAGTGAGTTGAACAAAATACTCAAAACGATTTATTATTTTTTACTGCTATTCTTCTCGATTTTTTTTCCATTCCCATTTCGAGTTTGAACAATATAACTTTTGCTTCTCTCCTCAAAACTTTAATTTCCTTTTGTCGCGCCTTCATGAGAACGGTATGAGAGTAATGTGTTTGTAAACAAGTCAATAAATTGTCTTCCAATATTAAATATTTCTCTGATGGCACTGAAACGTAGAAAAGGAAAAAGAAGGAATATACATTCAGCTCATACAATTTATTAGTCAAACTAAAATGGAAAGAAAGAAAAAAATTTTGCTTCCATTTATCTTCTACTTCTAGCGTAACTATGTTACTATTTAATCATTTTATAAGTTCATGCTTTATTCAAAATTAAGTTTTATCTCGTAGATTTTTTTATAATTGGTAGAACTAATTGCACACAATCTGAAATATATTGAGTATTTAACCTACTAATGGATCTTGTTTATGATCAATATAATTAGTATCTGATTGGCATTATAACTTTAAGTAAAAACATTCGTTAAAATAATTTATTTTAAAGCTTCGAATTTTAAAAAGCTTTTTTAAAAATACAGTATCATTCGGCTGCATAATGAGAACAAATGGATGAAGAATTTCCTTGCAGGAATGCGACAAACTTTCTCCTCAACGTTATTGAAGTGAAAATAACTAATGAAAGGAAAAAGAATGAGAGGAAGGATAAAAATGCTATTCAAAAAGGGAATTGTTTTGTTGAATGAAAAACGGAATGTTTTTATGGTGCCAAATTCATTTTTGTCAGTTCACATTTAATTGCCATTTTTTCAAAATACACGAATAAAACATAAGTTTCTCGGGTATCTCATTCAATAAAACTCACTCATTTTATCTATATGGCCTCTGGGGTAGTGAAAGAGAAAGAATAAGTGTAGCAACAAAAAAAAATCACGATGAACAAAATTAAGATGCGAAGTAAGAGGCTGCATTGAATAAAAAGTGTCAAGAAATGCGGAATTTCTTTTTTCATGCTGTCTTTCTCTATCTTTTTCTCTCACACTAAGAAAACACGAACATTATTGAGCCGGAAGGAATATTCGATAAGGAGCACTTTGTATTCTTTTGACTTATCCTTAACGAGAATTCCAATTACTTTTGAAACCCTCAACGTTGCATTTTCCCCATTTGAAACTTTCTTACATATTTAACAAAATATATATGAACGAAAAAAATGCAGTAAAACGTATAAAATTCAACATTAAAAGTCAATATCTTTCTCTTTTTCAAATATCAGGTAGCATGGATGCATTTCGAACAATCAGCAATACTCACTGTGCATAATCATGTAATTACTAGAAATCCACGAATATCTGTGACACATGACAAGCACGATAAGCACAAAACTTGGTTTCTGCATATCGCAAATGTGCAAGAAGAAGATAAGGGACGATATATGTGTCAAATTAATACTGTGACAGCGAAAACTCAATTCGGATATCTTCATGTTGTTGGTAAGCTCTCCATTATATTAAAATAGAAAAAATAAAATCAAACTTTTCCCTCATTTACGAAAAGTTCCACCGAATATCGACGATCAGCAAACGTCGACAGGTAAGGCGTTTTTAAAAATTTCACTTTTATCTGACATTTTAATGTTTTTTATTTTTTTTTTAAAATATATGTTTAGATATAGTTGTAAGGGAAGGAGCAAATGTTAAAATGAAATGTAGTGCAAATGGATCTCCGCTTCCTACAATTAAATGGTTAGTGAACTTTGTTTGGATCTTTAACATGTTTTAATGTGAATGCAATTACTAATTTAACAAAAAAAAAAATCCATTTTCTTACAGGAAACGTGATGACGCTATGAAAATAAACATTAACAAATCTTTAGCGGTTTCTGAATGGGAAAATGACACACTCGAAATGACTTCTGTTTCGAGAGTAGACATTGGAGCTTACCTTTGCATAGCTTCTGTAAGTGTACAATTCTTTTTAATGAGTATAATCAATTATATTGTATGCTTGCCTTTGTTATCTGACTCTTACCATGCCTCACCCGAAAAAAATTTAGAACGGAATTCCTCCCTCTGTGAGCAAACGAATCAAATTAAGCATTGATTGTAAGTTATTATGCAAATGATCGTTAATTGTTTCAATTTATTAATGTTATAAAAATTTTGCTTGCACTAATAAATTTGACAGTTCCTCCAATGCTTGTGGTTCCCCATCAATTAGTTGGCATACCTTTAAACTACAATGCTACACTTGAGTGTATTGTTGAAGCACATCCTACCTCTCTTACATTTTGGTGCAGGGAAAATGAGAAGATAATGATTTATGATTCACAGAAATATAAGTAAGTACAAATTCATCATCCACATCAAGTACTCATTCATGTCCTTCATTTAGAATTTTGTTGTAAAAACTTTTTCATCCTTACTCACTCGTAATACAACAATTTAATTTTTTTTTCTCCTCTCTTCAACAATTTATGTAATGTAATAAAATAAAATGTAAAAAATTTTTGTGGGCCTTAAGGACTGAAACTTTATTGACTACACCATCATACAAAAGCATAATGAGGCTAACAATTTTCAATATTCAACATTCTGACTTTGGAATTTACAAATGCATCGGTAAGTTTGTAATGAAAAGTACAAAAATGTGATTTATTATAATGGTTTTTAAATTTGACATTATTCTTTAACTTAATACACAGCTAAAAATCCTCGTGGGGAGACAGAAAGTTCAATTCGGCTATATTGTAAGTAAAACAACATTATTTTTTCAAACTTGTTGTTGTTTCTGCAAAGATTAAGAAATTGTTTTGGTAATTTTTAAAATTATGTACTGTAATATGCTAGAAGCAGTAACTGAGGATAAATTCCTTCATCTTATGCAAACTGAATTTTGTGAATTCTAAAATAAATTACAAAAGCAAATGAACTTGATTCTTTTTTCATGGCTTTGTTTTTAAAAGAAAATTTATAAATAAGCATATTGTCGTGCATAAAATGTATAAATAACAGTCTCCTTAATTTAAGGGTCATTTAAAGATGCTTAACACATTAAATATATTATATATTTCCAGCATCGCAACCTCCAACGACAGTTCCACCTTCAACCACGGAGGCTGTTATAATAGAATCAACGACAACGAAAAAAATTGTCAATTATATGCCACCAGTTGGCCAGACAACCGTGTTTACGGTTCACATGAGTGATAAAGGTAGGGAAGAAATAAAGAAGATAATAAATTTCTCCTTAAAAATCATTAACATACACACATTTCTATGACTCTTATTCGTTTAGGATCTAAATATCAAGCGAGTGCTAACGAGATTGAAAATACAGAACAGAAGTACACTGACACGGCTAAAAGCGTAGATTGGTCGGGAGATATTGATAAAACTAATAAAGGTAATTGTCAATGCCATTAAAGTTTCCTTATTTCTCCCAATTGACTTGTACATTCACCCTCGCTTGTGAAATAAAATTAATTAATTGAATTTTCTTTTGTATCTCTTTTTCATCTCTTTCTTCTGCTCTTATTTAACATTCTTCTCAACGTTTTATTCTTTAACAATTTTTGGTGATATATAAAAATTCTCAACACAAGCTTCTGATGTAAGATTTCACATAGATTTGCTCAAGTTATCTATAATTTTTTATATAATCCAATCTTATTACTGACATTTATGCATAAGAAATTAATATTAAAAATAATTTTAATCGACTATTATTTATTGAAAATGTTATCGCTGTATATTAATTTGTTTTTGTTTAAAAGGATATTATGAACCTAATGTTATTGTATTTGAGCGCGCAAGAATTAAACAAGAAAAGAACACAACTGAAATGTTATTAAATTATTATAATATCAAAAATAATAATGTAAACATATACAAATATCTCTCTTTAGATTTAAAATAAAATAAAATGAAATAAATATTTGTAAAATAATTCAAACCCGTTTTTCAATATCCTTCAAATGTTTCAACTTATTGAGCTTTTCGATAATTTAAGCAAAATAAGTTATTCTTTTTGGAACCGAATTTTTTTTTGAACTTTAAACTTAGAAAAGTTTTAAGTTTAAATTCAGTTTGTGACTTCATAAAACAAAATAATTGTTAAATTTATACCTAAGGAGAATTAACCTATTTATATCTTTAAATAATGTTTCAAATCAAATCGAGTAATCTGAAGTGAATTGCCATGCACAGGTAGTTTTCAACTTAATTTGCACATTCCTTAGAGACATAAAGGTCATGTTTTATCAATCATTAAAGTCAGTAGAAAATTTATTTATTGACGATATAAAGTAAATAAAATAAATAAATTGAGACAAATTTTGCAGTCTTTACTCTATCATTATTACACGGGATCCTTCCTCGAGTTATGTAGTTTCTCCTTTTTATTTCATTTATTTTTTAAAATTGCTCCGGATTCACAATTGCACCGGCTATTGAAAGTTTCTGATGCTTTTTAAATTCAATTATCTCCGTTCATTTGCGAAATGAGAGCTGATTCTTGCCTTTATGCTATTGGTGCAGAACTGGATATTTCTTTTTTTTCATCACTGCAATCAGAATGAAGAAAAGTGAAGAGAAAAAGAAATATAGGGAAAAAAATAAAATAAAATTTATATGAATCGGGTTGAATTCGCATCAAAATGTATAAATCTTTTTTTCAGTCTTACTTCCACTTTATTCATCATCTGATGCAATGTTTTACCTTTTTGTTATAGTATTTAGTTTTGAAAATAAAATTAAAAACAAAAAGATTACAGGTATTAAGTACAATATGTTTCCGTTGTTTTTTTCTATGAATATTTATAACAATGAGAGAAACACAAAGTGGTAAGCAGAAAACCACTTTACAATATGATTTACTCAGCATGTATGCATAATAATACGACTTAAGGACTCGTTCAAGTTAGGAAAATATTTTCATAATTCTTCAACTATATAAGCTGTATTTTTAATACAAATGCACGTAGAAATTTTCTATTTTTTGTAAATGGAAAAATGCTCTTTTATGGAGCAAGAAACCTATTATTTTGAGAAGTTCACTTCACTAATCGAATATACAAAAAAATATTGAAAAGCTCTTTCCAAACTCTTCCTGATCAACGTAATTTAACCAAATTTTTTGTTCAGTTGGATGCTGGATATAAAAACTAAATTACATGGCAAGAAACAATCATTGCAGAAACGTGAAAACAAAAAAGAATTTTACTTTGTTGTTAACTCAACAATTATAAAAATTTCAATCATAAGGAACTGGTTATTTTCCATTTTCCATTATTGGTAATATCCTTATTTTGTGAGAGAGATCATAGTGATACGAAAGACTTATTTTCATTTATGGAGATGATTCTGTATCAATAAAAATTTAAATGACATCTAGTGTATTCTCGGATAGTTGCCAAAAGAAGAAAAAGAATGAATAAACTCAGGTGATTTTTGCTGAGAATACAGAATGATGCATTGCCTGTATTAAATCTTTCGTATGTTTTGTATCTCAAATGCAGCAAAATCGACTAAGCGTCATTTTAATGTTGTATTTATTTATTTATTTTTTCACTATTTTAATTTATGTGCTAAACAGTTTTTCTTGCTTCATTCTATTCGCCTTGCCTTGACTTTTCTCCGCTTTTAGGTTAAAAAATGAGGGAAAAATGTTTTGTAGAGAAAACAATTCACTGGAGGCATCATCATCATTGTATGAAGAGAATATTATTCAGATTTTATCCATTTTACTATGCTGCTGCAAACGAAACAGCGATAAATGCTTTTTTCACAGTTTGACTGTAAAATTACCACAGAGTTGGCGTCAAACAGGTAAAGTAAAGAATGATATTTTCTCCCGATTTTGTATCATAGATGGTGACAGAATGTTATCGGAGCATAGCATTTCACTTTAAAAGTCAAAAACTTAACATGCACGCTCAAAAATGTGTACATATAAATATTTTGCCCAAATTTTGAATTTAATTTTTCAAATCAATTGTTTGAATTTTCAGTATTGTAGCATCTTTTGAAATTAGAAAATGTTTATGCAAAAATAATTCAAGTAGCATTCTACTAAGCTATAAATTCATCTAGACAATGTCGAATTGAAAATTTTAGTATCTCTTTTTTTTTTCAAGATTGAAATGTGATGATGAATCCTTAAATATATTAAATGCACACTAATATGAACAATAGATTCCACAGACATGTCAACGTGGCACAAAGAAAAATTATCATTTAAACATCTGAGCGTGTAAATGAGGAAGAATTGTAAATGAAACATTCAAGTAACGAATAGGTGAGAATACGTTTAAAATCGACATAGGCAAAAAGTAAAAAGAGCTTCTGCCGTAAAATCACAATAGAATATAAAATAAGCATAAAATTTATTTACAATTGGGAATAGTATGTCGAGTCTCTGTGTGCACGCTTTCGCTTTTCATTTTCACCATCATTCGTTGTTCATGACTGAGAAAAAAGTTTATGTAAAACATCGCGATATTACACGTTGTTCGAGGCCTTTTGAGCTTTTGTGTTTTGATTTTGTCGTTTCTCTCACGTCGTCGACTTTCTCCACAGGACTTTGTCGCTTCTATTATACTGTCTCCTCCCACGTAATTGTTCACCTCCCTTTGACAGGTAATAGCATGATTTTATAGCAAGGCACTATAAAATTTAGGCATTTTATAATATCGACGATGCTCCTTGATATGCTAACATATTTTTACTCATTGCTTTTCGAAATGATTCTTCTATTTTTATCATAATTGAAAATCTTTTGCCATCACTGCACACTTAAATGTAACTGAAAATTCTAAAGAAGACATCCTTTTGACTTCATATCATATCAAAGGATTTGGTATTCTTTCAGTTCAATTATTTGTTTTGGTAATCCAAAAGATTTTTCCACAAGGAATAGATTGAATTTTATTTTTATATTTCTATACACAATTAATTAATGACAAGCTAAGTGAGCCACAGTTCCCGAACAACTTTAAACTAAATCATTTTTAGTACTTCTGGATTTTTTTGAAAATTATATATGATTATTGTTCAAATCACTGATTCCAAATAGGAGTTAACAAAAATTTCGTCCCTTGTTGTTGTCATCCAGAACAATGAATAATTTCTCATTCCGTTTCACAAGATTGACCAAAAATAAATCTTTGTTTCCTAATACAACTGTGATACTGTGTGACTTTTCCTCCCATTATATTTAAGCTCTTTTTTCTGCTTCAAGAAAAATCTTGTATTAAAAACCATACGTCATATCTTGATGTATAGATGTACATATATGGAAAATGCTAACGATCTTGTTTTTTATGCTACGAAACAGTAGAATATTATATTTTTAAGATTTTCTTTTTATTCCTTGGGAAAGTGGAAAGTTTTTTTGTGAAAATATCATGTTATTGAAATTTTATTATTTTTAGACCCTGATGCCTGATTTTCATCTAGTTTTTTAAGGGGGGAAATGATAAAAGTTTGTTATTCTACATGCTACATAGATACATAAAACTTATATTCATCTATGCTCTATGCATATGTGAATTTATGTGTATGTGTATACAAATATGAATTTGTTTTAATCTTGTTACAAGTGTGTTTTTATGGGATTTACGAACAGCAACATGGGGGGTAATTTTGAAATAGAGTAGAATGAGGATAAAGCAGAAAATGTAAAATATTTTTTTTCCTGGCTGTTTTCATATCTGGACAAATTTGCTTGCGGTTATACTTATGTGTCATGGTAATCATTGTTGTTTGCCTCTTAACACACAAATTCAGGAGTGCATTCACAAACACATATCAAACTTGGCGAACAAAAAAATGTTTTTCGTGGGGCTTCTCTTTATTTTTATGAAAGTCATAATGATTAGATATAATATTTATTGTTATCACTTGCATAAATTACAAATGTAACAACATGTAAATTTGTGACAAATCTATCAACAAAACTCCCTTGTGCGTCATAATTTCAAAATTGAAGAAATTACTGATAATCGATGATTATTTCTGAAATCTTTGTCTGACTCAGTTAATTATACCACATTAGAACTCTAGTTCCTTAATTTTTATAGCATTTTTATTGAACATTTGTTTATTACTTTGTTTACCACAGAATGTGAAGATTACATGCATTTTATTACTTTTCGAACTTTTAAACTTTGACGCTGATGTGACAGAAGAGATTCCTATTATTTATCTGTTAATCAGTATAACTGTTACAATTTTTGAATAAAACTTTTCATCTTTTGTTTCAGCAACAATTTACTTCTATTAGCTACTAATGATTTAAAATAATATTTTAGATAAATATTTTTAAGAAAGGGAAAACAAAACTTACAAAATTAAAGCAGTTTGTTATATTAATCAAACTTAATTGTTTGCGTTATGTAACCACAAATAGAAAAATACTGTAAAGCATTTTCAAACACTTGTTGGAAGTGTTTGCTTCATAAAACTATGTTTCAGCATTTTTTAATAAAAAATATGATCATTTATAAGTGTGCAATAAATTCAAAAGAATTAGTCAAAATGAATTTTAGCTACTTTTGATTCTTGATTGCCCTGATCAATTCAGTATGAAACTGTAGCACTATAATTACGAAAATTAAAATAAAAACTTTTATTTATGGTTTGCTGAAAACTTCCACTCCAAATGCATTCCATCATTAAAATTTTATTTTACTGTAGAAGTAATACTTAAGTACTTGTAGTATTCGAAAAGTGTATGCAAAAAGAAACGAAAGAGTCTCTTAAATTTTCATTCATTCATCCTTCCAATGTGAAGTCATACAATGGAAAATCAAAAACATGACACTTCAGATTTTATTCCTTTTTTCCTCCTCTTTGAACGATGAAAGAAAGTTTGTACCACATGCTACGATAGAGTATTTTACTTTTCACAATTTCTCTCCGTTAATAATTTAGATAATATATTTCGTAAATCGATAGAAAATATAATTAAAAAAGTTTTTATCATCAATATTTTTCTCTGGTTTTCCTCCTTTTTTCTCCAGTATGCATCAGAAATTTTTCCATCTCGTAAAATTTTTCTCGCTTTGTCAATTTCTTTCTCGCCTTTAACTTTCAATTCATAAAAGAAAAAAAAGTTCTTATGAGCTGCCAAAAAAATTTTCTTTGAAATACAATTGACAAAATTTATTTGCATATTAATTGACTCATCTCTTTCGATTTATGTACAGCTACACGAGAAGAAAATAAAAAAGAAGAAAAACACAACGCATAAAATCTTGACAGCATGAAAAATGCGATGCTTTGTTGCAGGTATCAAGTTCATTTCGAAGACCATTCATTTAACTTTCTTCTTCCTATAAATAACAACAAAAGAGAGAGAGAGTGTATTACTATTGTTATGCATATTGTATGAGAAATGAAAATTAAATACCACGCAATTTTTCATAACAATGAAGAAAGAAATGACCATTTTGATGAAAAACAGCACAATTTTGTGGCTTTTCCTTTTTATTCCTTTCTTTTCGTTCAACAAGAATAAATTATTTCGATTTTTTGAGCAATTTTATTATCCTGTGAGCATTTTTACTTGTACTTTGACACGTTGAAATAATTTTATCTTAAATATTTTTGGTTCTTAGTGCTTCAAACGGTTTCAAACATTAAAATAGAGCAAGTGCTTCTGGATCCACCGCGATTAAAGTTGGATAACAAACTCTTTATGCCTTTCAATATATATATACCTTTGACTGACCTAACACAGCATACTTAGAGTGATGTCTATTAAAAAGCACCTGGTTTGAAACTTAATATCCTAACAGACAAATGAGTATACTTATGGTACCGTACATATTCTGAACATAATCTTGAGTATGTTACGGTACCATGAGTATACTCACTTGTCTGTCAGGGAAACTCTTAAATCTTAGCAGCTTTAACATCGCTCTAAACACGCCCAGATTGGAGACTTTGTAAGATACTTGCTCTACAAATAAAGCTACAAAGAAAAATTGAATGGCTTCAAAGACGGAAAATTAATGACTTGTGTTAGTAGCAATGAAGCTAAACAATGTATATTGACTTTATGTTATTGTCCTCAAACCCCAAAAGAAAAGAAGACAAATATTTTTCATGTTTTTTGTTATATTCAAAAAATGAAAGAAATAATTTTTTTGAGTAATCAGAGACGTTTTTCGAAATGTAAATATTTTATTCCCATCTGATGTCAATAGAAGCTTTTGTTGGCTATACAAAAGCATGAAATATGCATGCACAAAAAAAATTATGAGAGCATTGAAAATTTGAATATTGCTATGAGTGAGTACAACAAAAAGGATTTCAATTTCTTTTGAATTGCTTCTTGAATTATAAAAATATATATATATATTTATATATATATATTGTATGAAATGAGTGGCTTGTAGTACAACATCATCAGCCTTTAATATCAAATCATTTGAGAGGCATGCAGAGAACAGCAGAGGAAAAAATTAATGAGCATTTCAACTAGATTCACAAAAAATCAAAAAAGAGAAAATAAAATAAAAAAAAATAAATTCAATCTAAAAAAGAGGAAATGCGAATCGAGCATAGATAAGTAGAGAAGAGAAAAAGTTTTTTGTGTAAGATTCAAGATACAAATCACGTTTATAAGCTGCAGCAGCATCCAGCATCCGCTATAGTGCATTCAAAATTCTCTTTCATTCCTTCACAGCAAATAATTCAAATGATAGCTTGTCGAGATAAATCTCGTTCTATCCTTTTTCTTTAAATGAACAACAAAATTGAAAGATTAGCAACAAAAGCGACCTCAATGAGTCTCCCTTATATAATTTTAAATTTTTTTTTCTCGAAATTTAATTTAATTTTGAAATGTTTGACAAGTTCTTTGAGTGTTTGAAAAGAAAAGTTTTTCGACCACCTTCTTCACAATTGTTTACCAGAAAAAGCACCTTAATTGAGCATTTCAAACTTTTCTAACCACGACCCTTACTTTAACCTCAAAATGGCCTCTATTCTTGTTTTAGTAAGCAAATTGATTTAAGCTTGGGCATTTTTATCTTCAGTTTGTCAGCTTTCGTTACAAAAATAAACTTGAATATTCTTTTAAATCTTGAAACTGATGAAAGAATATTAAGTACTAGCCTGAATGAAAATGCGTCTTTTATTCATCTTCTTAAATAGACATCTACTTTTTTTTCTGTTTTTGGTTATAAAAATTCACGAGTGTTCGCAAAATTGCCCTCTAACTATTGAGCCAACAAACGGTTGAATGAAAATCGGTTACCTGATAAAGTTTATCAAGGCAAATTAAGTTAATTAGATAAAAAAAAATAAATGGAAGAATAAATCTATAGTGCTTTAAGCAATACATAAAGAAGCAGATGATAAGAATCTTCAATGCCAATATAATCTTAATTGTTGTTTTTTTTTTCAACGAAAGGATGAAAAAATCTTGAGTCTTAATTAAGCGAGGGAGTGTGAAATGAAGAGAAAAAAAGGAAAGAAAGGAGAGAAAATACAAAAGTTGAATACCCGATTTACAGGAACATCATAATTTAAATCATATTAGAATGAAAGGAATTTATCTGGCGCTTTATTCTAATGATTACTAATAATTTAATTAAATTAAATTAAAGACGACCAAGATGATTATGCTTCTGTTGAGAAAAATAAAGTTATGGAACTTGTACTCATATATCTATCTTTGCTTTTCTCCTTCTGAAAATCTTCTGAGTTGTTTATAGAGGATTATAAGTCAGAAAAGCATGAGTAGGTTCGAGGTGGAGAAGTTTTGATAGTTAATTTCTCACGTCACGTCTTTTTCCCCCACAAAGCTATGTCTGAAAGATATAGTTTAATATTATTTATATACGTTAAACGTACATATGCCTGCATAACATTTTATATAAAAGCATAATAATTTTTATTAGTTATTCAAGTCATGTTTTTTCTCTAACGAGGCTAGACCACGTATTAATTTAGTTTTTTGTTGTTTATGTTCCATTTTTGTTGTTGTTCAAACAGTTTCATGCTTATCCTTGCAAGAAAAAATAACATACAAAACATAAGATGATTCATTCCGGGTGATGGTTTAATGAAGGAATATTTTTTTAAAAAAAAGTTATAAAGAAAAAGAAGAAAAAAAAAATTCTGAAACCACAAAAGGCAGAAGAAAAAGTGAAAAATTTAATTATAAAAAGTGATTGACAATAATTTATTGCAATTGGCATTTTCCACTTTCAATTTTTCATGATTTATGTCTCTTTATTTTTAAGGGTAAAATATTTTTTTATATAATAAAATATTCTATGTGGATCGAAAACCGCACACAGCTATTAATTCAATATTTTCCTTCATTTGTGACAATACGCTTTTTTTTAAAATAAAAAAAATCCAATGTGTGTTAATGTAATCATAATGTGAAAATTTCAGGTAAGCTTGATTTCATTCCGATATTTTTCAGAAACAGGAAATCCTTGATGTCGACTGTTTTTATTCGTTTTAAGGACGAATTAGGACAAAACTTGACAAAGCAAAATAATATTATTTTTTAATAAAAGGATTGTGAGGAGCTGCTTTGTGGATGAAAATAGAGCAAGAGGAAGACCGAAGAACTCTTGGATTGGTTGTGTTGAAAAGGACGCTAGAGTCCTGAATATCCCGAACTGGCAGAAGGTGTCAAAGGATAGAGCTGTTTTTAGAAGTAAGTAAGTAAGTGAGGAGTTGATTTTTTAGAATATTTCGAAAAAGTCGCATGCAAGAAAACATAACCTGAAAACAGGACAAATTTTAATCACTTCATTTAATCGGAATCAGACATTAACACATTATAGATAACAAATAATGAAATTTGACAAAAAAAAGAAATCTCGTCAATTAATTGGAATAAGTTACAAAATATGAAATAGATAACAAAAAAATAGATATATGTCATTTAAATCTGATCTTTGTCATCGAAATCATCTTTAAATTTAAAACTGTGCATTACTTTTTTTGGAAATGAAAATGCTTTTACTCATGGGCCTTAATAAAGATAATTAAGAAGAAGAAGAAGTTATCTTTGTTTGGGTTCAGGGGGAAAACTACTTGATGGGTAAAAAAGGGATATTTTCCATACAAAATGGTAAAAAAGGGAAAAGATAAAATTCTCACTCAAAATATAAAAATGGATGATAAAGAATGCTATTATAAATATAAAATCCATATTTTTTTGAAAATAGCCTACTATGATCGAAACCAAAAATACTTTAAATTGCATTTTAAAACATATCTAGGTAATATAAATGATAAAGAATGTTAATATAGATATAAAATCGATATTTTTTTTTTAAAAAAGCCTACTATCATCGAAACCAAAAATGATTTAAATTGCATTTTAAAATAAAACAAATCTAGGTAATATAAATGATAAAGAATGTTAATATAGATATAAAATCGATATTTTTTTTTTGAAAATAGCCTACTATGATCGAAACCAAAAATGCTTTAAATTGCATTTTAAAACATATCTAGGTATTATAAAAGATAAAGAATGTTAATATAGATATAAAATCGATATTTTTTTTGAAAATAGCCTACTATGATCGAAACCAAAAATGAATCTAGGTATTATAAAAGATAAAGAATGCTAATAAAGATATAAAATCAATATTTTTTTTAAAAATAGCCTACTATGATCGAAACCAAAAATGCTTTAAAATGCATTTTAAAACATATCTAGGTATTATAAAAGATAAAGAATGTTAATATAGATATAAAATCGATATTTTTTTTGAAAATAGCCTACTATGATCGAAACCAAAAATGTTTCTAGGTATTATAAAAGAGTAAGCATGCTAATAAAGATATAAAATCGATATTTTTTTTAAAAATAGCCTACTATGATCGAAACCAAAAATGCTTTAAATTGCATTTTAAAACTTATCTAGGTATTATAAATGATAAAGAATGCTAATAAAGATATAACATCGATATTTTTTTAAAAATAGCCTACTATGATCGAAACCAAAAATGTTTCTAGGTATTATAAAAGAGTAAGCATGCTAATAAAGATATAAAATCGATATTTTTTTTAAAAATAGCCTACTATGATCGAAACCAAAAATGCTTTAAATTGCATTTTAAAACTTATCTAGGTATTATAAATGATAAAGAATGCTCATAAAGATATAAAATCGATATTTTTTTTAAAAATAGCCTACTATGATCGAAACCAAAAATGCTTTTAATTGCATTTTAAAACATATCTAGGTATTATGAAAGATAAAGAATGGTAATATAGATATAAAATCGATATTTTTTTTAAAAATAGCCTACTATGATCGAAACCAAAAATGCTTTAAATTGCATTTTAAAACATATCTAGGTATTTTAAAAGATAAAGAATGTTAATATAGATATAAAATCGATATTTTTTTGAAAATAGCCTACTATGATCGAAACCAAAAATGCTTTAAATTGCATTTTAAAACTTATCTAGGTATTTTAAATGATAAAGAATGCTAATAAAGATATAAAATCGATATTTTTTTGAAAATAGCCTACTATGATCGAAACCAAAAATGCTTTAAATTGCATTTTAAAACTTATCTAGGTATTTTAAATGATAAAGAATGCTAATAAAGATATAACATCGATATTTTTTTAAAAATAGCCTACTATGATCGAAACCAAAAATGCTTTTAATTGCATTTTAAAACTTATCTAGGTATTATAAATGATAAAGAATGCTAATAAAGATATAAAATCGATATTTTTTTGAAAATAGCCTACTATGATCGAAACCAAAAATGCTTTATATTACATTTTAAGACATATCTAGGTATTATAAATGATAAAGAATGCTAATAAAGATATAAAATCGATATTTTTTTGAAAATAGCCTACTATGATCGAAACCAAAAATGCTTTAAATTGCATTTTAAAACATAAATAGGTATAATAAAAGATAAAGAATGTTAATAAAGATATTAAATCGATATTTTTTTGATAATAGCCTACTATGATCAAAACCAAAAATACTTTAAATTGCATTTTAAAACATATCTAGATATTATAAATGATAAAAAATGCTAATATAGATATAAAATCAATATGTTTTTTGAAAATAGCCTACTATGATCGAAACCAAAAATACTTTAAATTGCATTTTAAAACATATCTAGGTATTATAAATGATAAAAAATGCTAATATAGATATAAAATCAATATGTTTTTTGAAAATAGCCTACTATGATCAAAACCAAAAATACTTTAAATTGCATTTTAAAACATATCTAGATATTATAAATGATAAAAAATGCTAATATAGATATAAAATCAATATGTTTTTTGAAAATAGCCTACTATGATCAAAACCAAAAATACTTTAAATTGCATTTTAAAACATATCTAGGTATTATAAATGATAAAGAATGCTAATATAGATATAAAATCAATATGTTTTTTGAAAATAGCCTACTATGATCGAAACCAAAAATACTTTAAATTGCATTTTAAAACATATCTAGGTAATATAAATGATAAAGAATGTTAATATAGATATAAAATCGATATTTTTTTTGAAAAAAGCCTACTATCATCGAAACCAAAAATGATTTAAATTGCATTTTAAAATAAAACAAATCTAGGTAATATAAATGATAAAGAATGTTAATATAGATATAAAATCGATATTTTTTTTTTGAAAATAGCCTACTATGATCGAAACCAAAATGCTTTAAATTGCATTTTAAAACATATCTAGGTATTATAAAAGATAAAGAATGTTAATATAGATATAAAATCGATATTTTTTTTGAAAATAGCCTACTATGATCGAAACCAAAAATGAATCTAGGTATTATAAAAGATAAAGAATGTTAATATAGATATAAAATCGATATTTTTTTTGAAAATAGCCTACTATGATCGAAACCAAAAATGAATCTAGGTATTATAAAAGATAAAGAATGCTAATAAAGATATAAAATCAATATTTTTTTTAAAAATAGCCTACTATGATCGAAACCAAAAATGCTTTAAAATGCATTTTAAAACATATCTAGGTATTATAAAAGATAAAGAATGTTAATATAGATATAAAATCGATATTTTTTTTGAAAATAGCCTACTATGATCGAAACCAAAAATGCTTTAAATTGCATTTTAAAACTTATCTAGGTATTATAAATGATAAAGAATGCTAATAAAGATATAACATCGATATTTTTTTAAAAATAGCCTACTATGATCGAAACCAAAAATGCTTTAAAATGCATTTTAAAACATATCTAGGTATTATAAAAGATAAAGAATGTTAATATAGATATAAAATCGATATTTTTTTTGAAAATAGCCTACTATGATCGAAACCAAAAATGTTTCTAGGTATTATAAAAGAGTAAGCATGCTAATAAAGATATAAAATCGATATTTTTTTTAAAAATAGCCTACTATGATCGAAACCAAAAATGCTTTAAATTGCATTTTAAAAATTATCTAGGTATTATAAATGATAAAAAATGCTAATATAGATATAAAATCAATATGTTTTTTGAAAATAGCCTACTATGATCAAAACCAAAAATACTTTAAATTGCATTTTAAAACATATCTAGATATTATAAATGATAAAAAATGCTAATATAGATATAAAATCAATATGTTTTTTGAAAATAGCCTACTATGATCGAAACCAAAAATACTTTAAATTGCATTTTAAAACATATCTAGGTATTATAAAAGATAAAGAATGTTAATATAGATATAAAATCGATATTTTTTTTGAAAATAGCCTACTATGATCGAAACCAAAAATGAATCTAGGTATTATAAAAGATAAAGAATGTTAATATAGATATAAAATCGATATTTTTTTTGAAAATAGCCTACTATGATCGAAACCAAAAATGAATCTAGGTATTATAAAAGATAAAGAATGCTAATAAAGATATAAAATCAATATTTTTTTTAAAAATAGCCTACTATGATCGAAACCAAAAATGCTTTAAAATGCATTTTAAAACATATCTAGGTATTATAAAAGATAAAGAATGTTAATATAGATATAAAATCGATATTTTTTTTGAAAATAGCCTACTATGATCGAAACCAAAAATGTTTCTAGGTATTATAAAAGAGTAAGCATGCTAATAAAGATATAAAATCGATATTTTTTTTAAAAATAGCCTACTATGATCGAAACCAAAAATGCTTTAAATTGCATTTTAAAACTTATCTAGGTATTATAAATGATAAAGAATGCTAATAAAGATATAACATCGATATTTTTTTAAAAATAGCCTACTATGATCGAAACCAAAAATGCTTTTAATTGCATTTTAAAACATATCTAGGTATTATGAAAGATAAAGAATGGTAATATAGATATAAAATCGATATTTTTTTTGAAAATAGCCTACTATGATCGAAACCAAAAATGCTTTATATTACATTTTAAAACATATCTAGGTATTATAAATGATAAAGAATGCTCATAAAGATATAACATCGATATTTTTTTAAAAATAGCCTACTATGATCGAAACCAAAAATGTTTCTAGGTATTATAAAAGAGTAAGCATGCTAATAAAGATATAAAATCGATATTTTTTTTAAAAATAGCCTACTATGATCGAAACCAAAAATGCTTTTAATTGCATTTTAAAACATATCTAGGTATTATGAAAGATAAAGAATGGTAATATAGATATAAAATCGATATTTTTTTTGAAAATAGCCTACTATGATCGAAACCAAAAATGCTTTATATTACATTTTAAAACATATCTAGGTATTATAAATGATAAAGAATGCTCATAAAGATATAACATCGATATTTTTTTAAAAATAGCCTACTATGATCGAAACCAAAAATGTTTCTGGGTATTATAAAAGAGTAAGCATGCTAATAAAGATATAAAATCGATATTTTTTTTAAAAATAGCCTACTATGATCGAAACCAAAAATGCTTTAAATTGCATTTTAAAACTTATCTAGGTATTATAAATGATAAAGAATGCTAATAAAGGTATAACATCGATATTTTTTTAAAAATAGCCTACTATGATCGAAACCAAAAATGCTTTTAATTGCATTTTAAAACATATCTAGGTATTATGAAAGATAAAGAATGTTAATATAGATATAAAATCGATATTTTTTTGAAAATAGCCTACTATGATCGAAACCAAAAATGCTTTAAATTGCATTTTAAAACATAAATAGGTATTATAAATGATAAAGAATGCTCATAAAGATATAACATCGATATTTTTTTAAAAATAGCCTACTATGATCGAAACCAAAAATGTTTCTGGGTATTATAAAAGAGTAAGCATGCTAATAAAGATATAAAATCGATATTTTTTTTAAAAATAGCCTACTATGATCGAAACCAAAAATGCTTTTAATTGCATTTTAAAACATATCTAGGTATTATGAAAGATAAAGAATGTTAATATAGATATAAAATCGATATTTTTTTGAAAATAGCCTACTATGATCGAAACCAAAAATGCTTTAAATTGCATTTTAAAACATAAATAGGTATTATAAATATCAAAGAATGCTAATATAGATATAAAATCAATATTTTTTTGAAAAAAGCCTACTATGATCGAAACCAAAAATGCTTTAAATTGCATTTTAAAACATATCTAGGTATTATAAATGATAAAGAATGCTAATAAAGATATAAAATCGATATTTTTTTGAAAATAGCCTACTATGATCGAAACCAAAAATGCTTTAAATTGCATTTTAAAGCATATCTAGGTATTATAAAAGATAAAGAATGTTAATATAGATATAAAATTGATATTTTTTTGAAAAAAGTTTACTATGATCGAAACCAAAAATGCTTTAAATTGCATTTTAAAACATATCTGGGTATTATAAAAGATAAAGAATGGTAATATAGATATAAAATCGATATTTTTTTGAAAAAAGTTTACTATGATCGAAACCAAAAATGCTTTAAATTGCATTTTAAAACATAAATAGGTATTATAAATATCAAAGAATGCTAATATAGATATAAAATCAATATTTTTTTGAAAAAAGCCTACTATGATCGAAACCAAAAATGCTTTAAATTGCATTTTAAAACATATCTAGGTATTATAAATGATAAAGAATGCTAATAAAGATATAAAATCGATATTTTTTTGAAAATAGCCTACTATGATCGAAACCAAAAATGCTTTAAATTGCATTTTAAAGCATATCTAGGTATTATAAAAGATAAAGAATGTTAATATAGATATAAAATTGATATTTTTTTGAAAAAAGTTTACTATGATCGAAACCAAAAATGCTTTAAATTGCATTTTAAAACATATCTGGGTATTATAAAAGATAAAGAATGGTAATATAGATATAAAATCGATATTTTTTTGAAAAAAGTTTACTATGATCGAAACCAAAAATGCTTTAAATTGCATTTTAAAACATAAATAGGTATTATAAATATCAAAGAATGCTAATATAGATATAAAATCAATATTTTTTTGAAAAAAGCCTACTATGATCGAAACCAAAAATGCTTTAAATTGCATTTTAAAACATATCTAGGTATTATAAATGATAAAGAATGCTAATAAAGATATAAAATCGATATTTTTTTGAAAATAGCCTACTATGATCGAAACCAAAAATGCTTTAAATTGCATTTTAAAGCATATCTAGGTATTATAAAAGATAAAGAATGTTAATATAGATATAAAATTGATATTTTTTTGAAAAAAGTTTACTATGATCGAAACCAAAAATGCTTTAAATTGCATTTTAAAGCATATCTAGGTATTATAAAAGATAAAGAATGTTAATATAGATATAAAATTGATATTTTTTTGAAAAAAGTTTACTATGATCGAAACCAAAAATGCTTTAAATTGCATTTTAAAACATATCTGGGTATTATAAAAGATAAAGAATGGTAATATAGATATAAAATCGATATTTTTTTGAAAATAGCCTACTATGATCGAAACCAAAAATGCTTTAAATTGCATTTTAAAACATATCTAGATATTATAAATGATAAAGAATGTTAATATAGATATAAAATCGATATTTTTTTGAAAAAAGCCTACTATGATCGAAACCAAAAATGCTTTAAATTGCATTTTAAAACAAATCTAGGTATTTTAAAAGATAAAGAATGTTAATATAGATATAAAATAGATTTTTTTTTGAAAATAGCCTACTATGATCGAAACCAAAAATGCTTTTAATTGCATTTTAAAACATATCTAGGTATTATAAAAGATAAAGAATGGTAATATAGATATAAAATCGATATTTTTTTGAAAATAGCCTACTATGATCGAAACCAAAAATGCTTTAAATTGCATTTTAAAACATAAATAGGTATTATAAATATCAAAGAATGCTAATATAGATATAAAATCAATATTTTGTTTTGAAAAAAGCCTACTATGATCGAAACCAAAAATGCTTTAAATTGCATTTTAAAACAAATCTAGGTATTTTAAAAGATAAAGAATGTTAATATAGATATAAAATAGATTTTTTTTTTGAAAAAAGCCTACTATGATCGAAACCAAAAATGCTTTAAATTGCATTTTAAAACATATCTAGATATTATAAATGATAAAGAATGGTAATATAGATATAAAATCGATATTTTTTTTGAAAAAAGCCTACTATGATCGAAACCAAAAATGCTTTAAATTGCATTTTAAAACAAATCTAGGTATTATAAAAGATAAAGAATGTTAATATAGATATAAAATCGATATTTTTTTGAAAAAAGCCTACTATGATCGAAACCAAAAATGCTTTAAATTGCATTTTAAAACAAATCTAGGTATTTTAAAAGATAAAGAATGTTAATATAGATATAAAATAGATTTTTTTTTGAAAATAGCATACTATGATCGAAACCAAAAATGCTTTAAATTGCATTTTAAAACATATCTAGGTATTAGAAATGATAAAGAATGGTAATATAGATATAAAATCGATATTTTTTTAAAAAATAGCCTACTATGATCGAAACCAAAAATGCTTTAAATTGCATTTTAAAACATAAATAGGTATTATAAATGATAAAGAATGGTAATATAGATATAAAATCGATATTTTTTTTGAAAAAAGCATACTATGATCGAAACCAAAAATGCTTTAAATTGCATTTTAAAACATATCTAGGTATTAGAAATGATAAAGAATGGTAATATAGATATAAAATCGATATTTTTTTAAAAAATAGCCTACTATGATCGAAACCAAAAATGCTTTAAATTGCATTTTAAAACAAATCTAGGTATTTTAAAAGATAAAGAATGTTAATATAGATATAAAACAGATTTTTTTTTGAAAATAGCCTACTATGATCGAAACCAAAAATGCTTTAAATTGCATTTTAAAACATAAATAGGTATTATAAATGATAAAGAATGGTAATATAGATATAAAATCGATATTTTTTTAAAAAATAGCCTACTATGATCGAAACCAAAAATGCTTTAAATTGCATTTTAAAACATAAATAGGTATTATAAATGATAAAGAATGGTAATATAGATATAAAATCGATATTTTTTTTGAAAAAAGCATACTATGATCGAAACCAAAAATGCTTTAAATTGCATTTTAAAACATATCTAGGTATTAGAAATGATAAAGAATGGTAATATAGATATAAAATCGATATTTTTTTAAAAAATAGCCTACTATGATCGAAACCAAAAATGCTTTAAATTGCATTTTAAAACATATCTAGATATTATAAATGATAAAGAATGGTAATATAGATATAAAATCGATATTTTTTTTGAAAAAAGCATACTATGATCGAAACCAAAAATGCTTTAAATTGCATTTTAAAACATATCTAGGTATTAGAAATGATAAAGAATGGTAATATAGATATAAAATCGATATTTTTTTAAAAAATAGCCTACTATGATCGAAACCAAAAATGCTTTAAATTGCATTTTAAAACATATCTAGATATTATAAATGATAAAGAATGGTAAGATAGATATAAAATCGATATTTTTTTTGAAAAAAGCCTACTATGATCGAAACCAAAAATGCTTTAAATTGCATTTTAAAACAAATCTAGGTATTATAAAAGATAAAGAATGTTAATATAGATATAAAATCGATATTTTTTTGAAAAAAGCCTACTATGATCGAAACCAAAAATGCTTTAAATTGCATTTTAAAACAAATCTAGGTATTTTAAAAGATAAAGAATGTTAATATAGATATAAAATAGATTTTTTTTTGAAAATAGCCTACTATGATCGAAACCAAAACTGCTTTAAATTGCATTTTAAAACATATCCAAGTATTAAAAATGATAAACCAGGGGTTGACACGATTTCATCTTTTCATCTTTCCATACAAAAAATTCATCAATTTTCATCTTTCTTCATCATTTTTCATCAATTCGTACAAAAATTTCATCTTCCTTCATCATTTTTATCTTACGAATTTCACGTTTTATTTGGTTTGTGAAGTATATAATTTCATCCAAATTACCTTAAAAAACCTTTTTTAAAAAAATATTTATGAAAGATCGCTTTTTCATTTCCCAAGTAAGGAAATCGAGGCGAAAAATGGCTTTTCCAAGGGTTTTTCATCTCATCTAAGAAAATCTAGTCGAAAAATGACTTTTAGAAGGAAATCAAGACGAAAAATATGCTTATCTTTGGGGTTTTTCACTTTAAATAAAGAAATTAATGTAAACATATATTTTTCAGAAAGATTTTTCACCTCAAATAAGAAAAAATTGCCTTTTCGAGGTATTTTTAGGGTGACCATCTAATTTTTATGAAAATGCAGGACATTTGATGAATTTCCTTATAAAATACAGGACACAAAGGAAAATTTGAAAATTAACGGAAATTTTCGTGAAAAAAATACAGGACTGTCCGTTGTAAAACTACGCAGATGGTCACCCTAGGTATTTTTCATTCAAACCGAGCTCACCCGAAAAATTCATCATTTTTCATCTTTCTTCATCATTTTTCATCAATTCATACAAAAGTTTCATCTTAACAATAGAATGAAGAAATTTTTCATCAAGATGAAATCGTGTCAACCCCTGGATGAAAATATCACTAAGTCAGCATCAAACAAAACTATAAATTTTTCAATTTTCAAAAGTTAAAATCATTAATAAAACAAATTTTATCGTCAGATATATTTAAGTGTTTCTTCCCAGCTTTAGCGAACATGAATAACTTCCGGCCTGTTTCACTAAGGTGGATTATCCACCGATCGGATTATCCACTTTTTCAATCCGAGGATAATCCATAAATTAATTTACTTCGTTAAACTGCACGGTAAATCAGAAAAAAATGGATTTAAAGAAAATAATTGAATTTCACAAAAAAGATTATCCTAGCAGGTGGATTATCCGAAGATTATTCTAAGTTTATCCTAGGATAATCTTCAGGATTATCCTAGGATAATCTAAGATAATCCATATACTAAAATTATTTTTTTGAGATATTCACTACACAAGAAAAATGATTTTTCTCAAATTAGCTTGATTATTATTAACCAATTAATTTTACATCAGAAAGAAATTATTTGGATTTTTCTTATATCGAACAAAAAGATAATCCTAAAATGAGGATAATCCACCTTAGTGAAACAGACCGTTCAATTTTTTTTTAAAATTCTTGAGGTAAAAAAGTTTTAAGATGTATCTTATTTCATGAAATATGTTGCGTTATTAATTTATTATTTAATTAGATCAACACTCAAACTTCAAAAGCACATTTCACATAATTATAATTTATTATGCAGAATGAATACAAGAAAATGAAAAGAAAAATACACACATGTCAGGCACATGCTAATAAATGTGTTCAAAATATCTTATGTTCATTACTGTTAGCATGTTGACATTCTTTCAAAATTTACCTTCACTTAAAAAAATCAAAAGGAAATTGATAAGAGGAGGTAAGAACATACTAAAAATGCCATACATATTTAAATATGGAAGCATTTCACATTCAATTTTGAAGAGTCGAGAGTTTTATCAACGCCACATAAATATTCTTGTCGCATAAAGGTAAAGCAAGTTCGCCTTTTGCTTTATTTGCAAAACACACTACGTGAAATGGTCTAATAAATCATGTTTTTTTTCGTTTTTCATATTTGTGATTTAGATCTTTGTTTATGTTTTACTATTGCCTTTGATTTTTGCTTCCGTATCCATCAATGATTTCGACATGGAAAAGTGAATATAAGCTAAATATGTATGTGTTTCTTTTATTCCGTTTTCAAACTCAAAATATAAGACCTACTACACTGATAAGCCCATCACAAATCTTGACATTATTTGCTAAAAAAATATGGGATCATGGATGTATGTTTTCACACTCAATATTTTGTCAAGTGTGCGTTAAGCTATGTATATACTTTATTTATTGCACAAACAACCCAAGATTTTTGCCTCCAGTAGTATCATATAACTATTATTTAAGGAAGTGCTTAACTTTATGTCACCCTAATGAGTAAATCTCACTTATAAGAATAATAAACAGCATATTATTTTAGAGCATAAAATTGTAGCGGATTTTTATTTTTTTGATTAATTCATGAATTTACATGAAAAATTATTCTAAAATCAAATGATTAATCATAAAGGAAGGACAGAAATTTTGTGTGTGCTGAAATAAATTGGCTATGGAACATTATTCTAACATGACATTAGTCAACATTAAAATAATAAAATAATTTGCATAGAAAGCAAGTGCAAAATAATATGAATAAGTGAGTGTATAATCAATATAAATTAATGATGCGTTCAGTGATGAAAAACACATAATACTCTGATGAATAATAAAAGCAATTTAATATTATTAGATCACTCAAATAAGTGTTTCATTAAAATCATCGAAAAATCTTAATTTAAGCTTCTCAAAAATCCCATCCAATAATCAATTTATTGCTTCAATTGCATTATAAATTTTTTGATCACTTATGAATGGGATGTGTATAAAAGAGTGGAAGGACAGTAATAGCATAAATATAAAAGTTAATCTCATGAATATTCATAATTTAAGTTACAATAACAACGGATGTACGAAAAACAACAGCAGGGTCAGATTGTTGAAGCGTCTGCAGATTCAGCAACATTGAAATCATTGAAATCGAAAATTCCTATAATATGTACGCTCGTACGTATGTGTACATATAATATGAATCCAATCAATTCAAACTTACATATTTAAAATTGCGAGGAGCACTGAATAGTTGTTTTTGTTGAATTCATTCATATGCTTTATCCCCTCAATTTTGAAGCAAATTGAACAAAAAGGAAAATGAAAATATTATGGAAAATAATGCAAGAACATAAGCACATTTTTTATGCCACATAATTTCCTTTATGTCAAGCAATATTTCCTATATCAAATTCGCGAATCAATCTTTTTGTGCTCAACCTTAAAAATGCTTTTTGTTCATTTTTCTTAATCTTTTGGCCTACTTTACTTTTCAAGTACTATAGCATGTTAGTTTCATGCCTTTTCAGCATTTTTTTTTTGTTTTGTTTTGAAGCTCATAAAGTTACCAGCACGTGAACATACTTACTCTGTATGATTACGAGAGAGGAACTTCAGTATAAAACTGATAAAATGTTGAAAATTTATTATCATTGGTTTTCTCAACAAGCTGCTTGGGAAACTCATTGACAATGTTTATATTTCAATTATCTTCCTCAAAAATATTCAATAGCACTAGAATAAAATTTTCCAATTACAATGTAATTTTTAAGGGAGGTTTTTACGGTGAAAAATCAATATTTATCCAATTTTCAAATAAAATGCTAATTCGTAGAATGAACAATGAAAACAATGGATAAAAACAGGAAGAAGGAAGTTAATCTAATTAAAATAATTTTATAATTGCTATATGATGTTGATGTTGATTTTTTTAGATAAAAATATAAAAAAAAATCTTAAAGCGTTTTTATCAACATATAAACGTATAACTCCGACAGTACTTCACTCATGCTAGAAATTGCATTATCACAAAAAATGTATTTGGCCCGTTGGGTATTTTTCCATTTCATACAATCATAAAAAAATTCACTTCATGATTTTTTTTCTCTTCTCTTTTGATTTTTGTTCATTTTTTTCGACACAAAGAGTATGTAAATTCCTTTTAATGCCGTTATGTACCTTCGGGAAATGAATGATAATTTTTTATCGTGGTAAAATTAAGGGGAAATTTTGCGTTAACTTTCATTTCTTCCTTTACATTAACTCAATATATTGAACAATTATGAGAAAAAAATTTAAACTTCCTTACTTTATAATGAAAAGCGCACTTTCAAGGCAAGAATATTTATGATTAATTTTAGCAATTATAAAAGACTTAAGCATCAACTTTTCATATTAAAAAATCCGTAAAGTTTAAATGCTTAAAGAAGTAAATTTATAAGTTAAACAAACACTCACACGTTGATCTACAGTTAAAAAAAGAATCCGAACTTCTTCTTTAATTGTCTGCAGCTAACGCTTTTAAAAGCCTTCAGCTAAAATTAATTCATTGTTTTTCCAAATTTTATCATTATCTATTGATTTTTTTTCTCTCCAAAGTGTAGTGCTTGCATAGCTCATTCAATTGCAAATATGAGTATAAAAGAAAGTAGATCATGAATGACATATAAATTTTCATAATTGTTCAAAAAAAAGAAATCCTCGTCATTATTTTGTAAATTGTTATGACTCAAGTTTTGGAGCTAAATGGCAATCATAGAGAATTATTTTATTGGTAATGAAATGAGTTTTGATGAATATGAATTAAAATTACGAGGAAAGAAGAGAAGAAAATTTGTGCTAATGACTTGGGGCTGTGCGGAATCATGAGATGGGAAGAAAGAGTTCATTAATGGCAAATTGACTTACCTTTTGTTATAAACATCGTTTCTCATTGTGAAGAAGCGACGAAGTAAAGCGTTAAAACTTTTTCTCATAAATTTAATCTTCCTACTTGTACATTTTCATCTTAATTTATTATAGAGCTGTGATTCCAAACAATTCCAAAATTGATAGTATAAGATCAGCCAAGATATTTTACCGACTTGAAGAGGGAAATTAATTGGAATCAGGTAACAAACTATTGGCAAATTCACGTAACTTAAACATTAGAATAGGAGAGCAATTTGTGTGTGTGTGCATGTGTATTTGTGGTGGTTGTTATATCTGGAGAATGAAGAAACCCTTTATAGAATTCTTAATTACTTCGACGATTTCTGTAAGAAGATAATTAGAGCCGAGTTTTTCCTAAGATGAACGTGAAAAAACTTTTTTTCTCTTATGTACTATTTTATTGTTTGCGACAATAAATGTTTATGTCGAGCATATGAGAAAGGAAATAAAAAAACAGGAAATATAAAAATCTATCTTTTGTTTAAGTGTACACTTGACTTTAGAATATTTTATTTAAAAACACTTTAAATTAAATCATATAATGCTTGACGAACTGATCGAGAAATTAACATTTTAAAACAAACATCCTGCTAAATTTACTTTAATAAAAAGAAAACCTTTTACAATAAGCTAATAATAGAAATCTTTAAGCCAAAATAATACATTACGATGAAAATATAAAGGACATCAACTATTATTACCCCGACGATTCATTTAATTTCATTGATGTTTATAGTTAACCTTTTGTATGTTTCTATCTTACACATAATGAACCGACGTTAGGAAAAAGCTTCAATTAATTCTTGTGTCAAAAACATTATATTTTGCATATCTGTAATACAACAAACAAAAAAATAGAATTTGAAGTTTTCAACAGCAAGGATTTATAAAATAAGACCAAATTTTTTTGTACAGTCGAGAATTTTCAATAATTTTTAACCACATTTTTCTGCCACTTTATATCATCTGAGAAAATTGTACTTTAGATAGTTATAGAAAATGTTAGTATGTCAATATCCATAAGGAAAAATAGATATTTTCTTCACTGCTGTCCCTATTTTCAATACTTCCTATTTCTATGAAGCAAAATGAATTGATCGTAAGTCGATTTAGATTTTTTTGACTCGGAATAAAATAAAGGAATCAATATTTTTGTGTAAGCATGTATGTATACATACAACATACATATATGCTCATAAGTTTGTTTTTGGCTGATAACATCAAATGAAATTGACCTATGATATTTCTTAGTGTGTCAACAATAATGTATATTGGACAGCATCTATGATAAAGAGTATCATTTCATGTTTCTCGCTTTCCATAAGATTTATTGCGTTTTCTTGATTCCATCAATAGACAATGAAATTAAAAGTTTTGTTTTTTGAAAAAATTAAGCAAATGCCAAAAAAAGTCTACGATTACATGTCAAACAATGAAACTCGAATTTTCCAACGTAATAAAAATAATTTTAACATTATTGAAACAAATAAAGCTAATTATACAAATTGGTACACAGGCAATATTGCGTATATGAGGCCAAAAATAATAATAATGTCTACCACCCTAATTTACGATTATTGTACAGTTTTATGGATAAACTTTTTTTTCCTTCTCACTCACATTTGGATCATTTAGATAGAGAAAAGAGGAAAAGGAATTTTTCTGACTGTTTTTATTTTATTCAGAAATATTTTTTTTTTCTTTCTTTGCTGCAGAACAATTTATATTTTCAAGCGTGACAGAAGCAGCAATAAACCGTAATAATTGTCCAAGAGCTTAAGAAAACTTTTCATATTAATAATTATCATTCATTCTGACAACAGATTTATGTAACTTATTCTTTACGTTTTATCGTTAGCACAAAGAGAAGTCATAAGTCAGAGAAAGAAAAGAAGAAGAGAAATTCTTCAAAAGTAATAGCAGGAAGTGTTGGTACAATTACATACCTAATTGTGAGCTAACGAAAAGGAAACAAGAGAAATGTTAAATTAAAAAAAATAAGGAAACAAAAACATTTAAACTTTTTTAATTTTATGTTTTATTCTTTACAATATTTTAAATTAGATAATTTAAGTATTTCTGCAAATTGCATCAAATGATACAAAACTTCTTAATTTTAAATGCTTATGTTTTAAACTTAAAGATTTTAATAAAATCGAAAAGTTTCAAGTTGCAAATCATCAGTCTTAGAAAATTCTTTTGAAAAATAAAAATTTTAATAAGCAGTTATAAGAGATGGCTTATAAAAGAATTATTCCTCTGTAGTCCTTTTTATTAAGGAAATTTAAAAGCAGTCTTTTAAAAGTAAAACGTGGCGGCAAATAAAAAGTGTGGCATCCATGCAAGTCACTGGAACATTATAACTAATTTTAAAAATCAACTTAATTTTTGTTTATATATTTAACTATCTTCTTGCTGTAAATTTGAGTGAGTATGTTTCTGGTGGAACTGCAAGACATGCTTTATACATCTTTATGTTTTCAGTATTTTCACAGGATACATCGAAATTTTGGAGAATATTTATCAGCATAAGAAACGAGTATGATTTAACAAGATTTTGTCCAATGCATGTTCTCTTGCCAATCGAGAATGGAAGAAATTGTGGAATATTTTTCTTGACGCGAAGAACCATTGAAGAATCCAGTGCATTGTCCTTCTTTAATTTATGTACGGGAACATATTCTAAAAATCTCTCAGGGTTGAATTCTTTTGGATGTTCCCAGTATTTTTCGCTCATATTCAATTCGTAATTATTAATAAAAACAATCGTGTCTTTGAAAATCCCGTATCCATTGATCAAAGAGTTTTCTGTAGCAACATGAGGGACTATTGGTGATGATGTATGTCTTAAAATTTCGAATAAAGTTGCAATCGTAAATGGCATGTCTTCTGCATCATGAAGTGTGATTTTTCGCTTTCCATTCTGTGACATTGCATGGATTTCTTCTTGAATTCTTTTTCCAATTTGTGGATACTTGGCAATGTATCCCAAAGAAAGATACACAAGGTTTCCTGTTTTTTAAAAGTAATAATGAGCTTATAAGATTGTATTAAAATTTAAAAAAAAAAACTATAGTTTTAAATTACCTATAGCACTGTGTCCTCCTAAAAAGTCTTCAAGCATGAATATTATTGTATTTTTGGTAACATTTTCCTCCTTTGCCAAAGATCTCAGAAGTGCGTCAGTAAAGTCGTCATCATTTTCATTCTGCATTCTTATCTTTTCGTCTCGGTTGCCAATCACTCGATTTAAGATAAATTTTCGTATGACTTTAGCCCATGAGTCGAGAGTTTGCATGTGTTTCTTATAAAAAGGACTGAGCCATGGAAGAAAATCAACGGCATAACCCTGATTTATTTCCCAAAAAATTTCATCAAAACTTCTAACCATATTTTTAAAATCAATATCATCATATTCAAATCTTGTTGAGCACATATAACCCAAGAATAAATTTGCACATGTTTCCATAATCATTGGTTTCATATGAATTTCTCCTGCTGTGTCTTGGACCATTTTTTTCATATGCTCAATGCATTTTTCAACTTCTGTACATCCTACTTCATTCAATTTTTCGAAATAGTCTGTATTATTTCTAGGTGAACAATGTTTTCTTGCTAAATTACGCCTTTTTTGCTGAAGATTTGACCAGTCGCATAATGCAAGAGCTGTAATAATCAGACAAATTTAAATAACTTTTTATCCTTTTTGAGGAATTAGATGTCATGACAAATTTGATTTTGAATTATTATTACTAGCATTTCAAATATTAAATGATGATTTACATATTTACAAAAAGTAGTATAAACAAGACATGACAAATTTAACATATTCTTCATAAACTGACCTATGACAACAATCGTATACTCACTAGAGATGTAAAATGACCATATGAGCATTATTTTACTTACATAAGATCACTTATATCAAGGCTAATATTTTGATTGCATTCCACATAATAAAAAAGCCTGTTTAATAAGGGGAGAACCTGATGCATAAGACCAAGAAATATCTCAGTTGTTAAGGAAAAAATCATATTTTATTGCTTAGTACATCGAGAAAGTCTAAGAATATGTTTTGCCTGGTTTATAAAACAAGCTTTAACAGACCCTCATCACGGTCAAGTTCAACAAGATGGAATATTTCATGAAACTACTTTCTTATATAACTCAACAAATTATTTACTGATAGCATAATAATACTGGTATGGAATAAAACAAGAAATATAAGATGCACAGTAAAATAATCTTTTTAAAAAAATTGCATTTATTGTGGAATAATTTATTCCAGAAGTTGCGTTGTAGGTCAAATTGTTATTAAATTATAATTTTTTATCATCACACTTTCGAAAAATCGAGAACTCGTTTTGAAATTTAAGCATTTCTCCATTTCTTTCATTTCTCCTATTTACTTTTCTTTCTTTTTTTAAGAACGGGACAAAACATATTATATAATCGACAAAATGTAAAAAAAAACAAGTTTAAGGCAAGAAGTCTTCAAGTTCAAGATTTCGATTTTTTTTTTCTTGTTTCCCACACGCCATAAATAAAGCATAAAAAGTAACAGTAAATGAAAGTATAAGAAGGAAAGTTGTCGAGTTAAAATCAAATTTTAACATGAAGCCAATTTTTTCGCTTGATTTAAAAAATATTAAAAATACAGCAACTTACAATTATTCCGATCACCTCCGAAAATTCTATGGAACCTCTGTTGAAAAAAATGCAAATTTTTAATAAATTTTCGTTCAATAAAAGAATATTTTTTCATGCTTCACCTCAAAATCTGGTCGACCACCAAAAAATATACCATTTTGATTCAGGACTTCCTTGATTGTTTCTAAATTATTAACAACGACACACCTTATTGTTCCAAGAGTTAAACTGTAGACATCACCATAAATCTTGCTCAAAGCACTAAAACCTTCGAAAGGCACATCATATTTTCCCAGTAAGGCTAAATTTCCAATCAATGGAAGTGGCAGTGGCCCAGGTGGTTGCACCAAATATTGATCACTATTTTTATGATTTTTTTCAATGTGTCTCTTAACACTGTCAGAGATTTTTACAGCACGTTTACATTTAAATACCAATTTTAAATAAATTATCAAAAATAATACAATAATGACATAAAGCAAATAAAGTGTTAAAAATGCCATTCTGTTTAAACTATTTCAATCAAATAATACTTTTTTGTTTTAATATCACGATTTACTTTTAACCACGTACAAATTACGACTGATCACTTTGATTACTCGTCACAGGCTTTATATATTTTTTTATTTCGTTCAAGAATTTTTTTTTCGTTTCGATTACATTTGTGTTAAAAGGAACATGTAGATAACAGGGCAAACATACACTTTCAGAACTTAAAATCAGACAGTTTATAGATAATAGATATTTTGTCAAAAATTCCATAAAATTGTTAATTTTTTTTTTGTCAAACTCATGCAACTTAATTTCTCATTAATTCATACAGAATAGAATCAAATTTGGTAAAATGAGGAAAATTTTAATAAATAAGATTCATTTAAAATATTTGGGATTCTTAACGCATTTAATGTTTATTGCTTGCAACAATTTTTAAGCAGGAGCACTTTGGGAGTAGTTCACGTATGACGTCTGAAATTAACGATAATTTTTCAAAAAGAACATTTCAGATCCTGAAATTTCTATTATTCTTTTCTTCTTAGTTATTCCTAAACATCATAAATGAACGACCCCTTAATCAAAAGATATTAGAACCTTTCTAGAGTAGTTTCTAGCCATTAGGAATTTAAATACTTACACACTTAATTCTCTATATGTATTTCAATTTCATTACGTATAAGTATAAAAAAACCAACATTTTCTTTTATTACCAACCAAACATGTATGTAAACATATTACCGGCTTACACTTTACCGGCGTTGCTGGTGTATTGAAAATTATGAATGAACTACTACATTATGATGTAATATATTCACGTACAATACACAAGAAGAGATATACTAGACAATAAATTTCTAAGGAATGACAGTGTGAAGGAAGAACAAAGAAAATGTTCCTTTCTATCATCAATCAAATCAATGTATAAAAATGAATATACACACTAACAGCATTATTTCATCTTGGCAAGAGAAACAGGTCCTTTTTGATTATTCTTTGTCCGTTTTTATTTGAGAAATGACCATCGTGCACAAATGCTGCTTATAAGTTTTCAAATGAATTTCAAACACTTGATTTATTGAATTAGGGCCCGTTCACTTATGACGTCCATAGAGGGGGGGGGGGGGGGTCAGCAAGAAAAGAAAAATAGAAATTCCAGGAAATCCATTGTATAAGTGAACGACCCCTCATTTTAAATGAATTTTAAGCAACATTTTTACTTTTAATTCCAGACTCATACGATTTCAGCAGAAACTTAACAAACAATGTTAATCAAAACTTTTAATATCATCGTTCCTTAATTGTAAAAAAAATTGGCTGAAACAAACTGCTAAAATAATAAAAATATGATTATTTATAAAACATAAAATATTATAAATTATGATTTTAATTTATTTATATTCAAGAAGCTTCTCTTGCGGTTTTGCAATAAGTAGTCTCATCAAAATCTCTGCCTTAATAGAAGTAGGTCGTACGTGAAACCCTAAAAACTTTAAATTGATTAATTGACAATTTTTAATTTTTTGCCGCCAAGTGAATTTATGTCAATTAAAATTTTGAATTTGCACGGGAAGCATATAAAATATTTCAACATTAGCATTTAAATTCTATGTCTAATTAAAATGATAAAATCGCAGTTTATTAGTAAAATGATTCTTCTGTAAGATCTGTTTGAATTGTTAATTAAGCTTCTGATTTACATTCAATCAGGTGACATTTATTTTGCCATAATTTAAGTGTTGTCTACAAAAAAAATAATGATGCAACATTTAAATTAATAAATAAAGCTTTAATTTGTTTTTGTTTACGGCCCACAAAAAAAAATCTGTACAAGGGCATTATTTTAAAAAAATTTAAATCAAGTGATCAAATGAGGAAGAAGTATTCTGATGTTGGAATTCTCAAAAGGAAAAAGAGAAAGTTGAATATAATAAACAGTTATGTTATCTCAAATTCAGCAATAAGAACAGAAAACAACTTTTAACAGCGGTTATTAAAATGCGAAGAAAAGAGAAAACAATTCTCAGAATTAAATAAAAATCAACAGAATCACCAGGAAATTTACAGACCATAAATTTGTCAAAGAATTTTATTCAATGAAATTTGAGTATCCACGCGCAATACCAAATACTGTTAACGAGGGAAACAAATTCACTTAATAAGCAAATTCATTTAATTCTTTTCAATTAATAAATTTATAATGTGTTGCTATAAAAGTAATAAGAACAGCTGAGCACTTTTAAAAGATACATGAACCTAACATTTTGTACAAGATAGAAACAAGAATATATTACCAGACACATGTATGAGACTGCTCAGATCAAAATTTAATTTATGGCTCCTTCAAGTCTCCTCTGCCTGACCAATAACTGGTTTTATTAATTTCAATTACATTCATTCATAAAATCAAATGCGTAGCAACGACCTAATATAGCAATTTCTTGAATAGATTAGTATTAGTTGACAAATTTCTTCTTTACTTAATACTGGTCTTTATTAATCCTGTTGAGTATTTATGTATATGAATTTAAAAATGACTGATTGCAATTATATAATTGCCACTTTTTTAGCGTTTCCAAAATGCTCACACGATATATGATCAATTTAAAGGAAACACATGATAAAAGATAATTTATTCTTCTAATGTTTTAAAATTCGTTTCTGTGCTTAAAATCTTAAAGACTTGAGTAAATTCTAAATTCCCACTTGACTGGGACTCACTGTTTCAATCGATCATGCGGATTTTACAAGCAACAAGTCATGATCAAACTTTGGTAATTTTACACTTATAAAATTTCTTTGTTAATCTTCAGCTGTCCAAGTTTCTATTGACGTAATAGATTTCATTTATAAAGATATATCAAATACGTATTAGTTTACGTCATTTTAGTCAGTCATAAAGTTACAAAGCAACAAAAACTTAAGTCCTGACATCACATTTTTCAAAAGCATGTTTAAACAGCGTTTCACACCTTTTATAATAATTAAAGAATTAATTTGATCGCATTGACATTATTTTACAATATTTAGGAAGTCGGTAATTAGAACCGTCGATGAATATCACGTTGTGCAAACATATTCAGACACAGTAAGAAAAATTTCAATAAATCAAGCAAATTATAAGGAATTGATTTTTAAATAAAATATTGCAATTCGTAATAAATGTTTGTTGCTCGTTTTTAAAACAAACCGCAATAAAATAAGCAATAAGCTCATGATGATGATGATGATGATGTACTCAGAATTCTTAGAAATTTTTTAATTAAATTATAATGGAATCTGATTTAAACTAGATATTCGATTTGAATAAAATATCGATTTATAAGTTTTATTTCCTATCGATGTGAATTAAATTAATTAAATTAGATTTTTTATTAGAAAATTTGTCATGTCATGTGTGAAAGGAAATATTTTTAGTCAGATATCATCAATTCTAAAATTCAGAAAATAGACAGAGGAAAAATGTGACCACAAAAGTTAATGCAATTTTTCATATATGTATGTACACGAAAAGCTAGATCCATTTCGGAAATTAAATTTGAGGGAAACCACCAAACTATTGAATAGTATGCAAAAAAAAATATGCAGTCATTAAATCATCGCTATTGTGATTGTAAACATGCTGACACTTGAAAGTTTTTTAATTCAATTATTCTAGATAGACTTTTATGCATTTTTTAAAGGAACGTTAAATCCATAAATCGTTGTGGAAAAATATTGATAATTTTCTAACATGAAACGGTATGGAGCTTTAAAAGGAAGTAGGACAAAAAATAATTTTTAGGGTGTTAAAAGAGTATCTGCTTTATCTTCATCAAATCATTTTTCAACGAAACATGCTCTTGAATATCATTATATCCTCGTCATCCGCAACATCACACACTCTCTCATATAACATCACAGCCATTTCATTATAATAAAAAATAATCTAATTTTAAATACGTTTTCAAATCCATGGCTGGCAACAGTTTGCCCTTTTTTATCTTCACACTTATATTCTCAATTCTCATCACTTATACATTGAAGCTAATATTCCTATGTTAAGAAGAAGAGTTACTTTCATGTACATATCTATATCTATATATTATAAGCAGTACAAGTGAATGAAAAAAGTGATATAATCACAATTAACAAGTTTTCTGTTTACATCGCAAAACCATTGTATACATATTACCTTTTTAGTCTCATAAAATGTTTAATGTTGAAAAGAATGATCTGGTGGAAGTTAATTTTGTTTAAATATCCTGCATGATTTACTTAATTACAATGACATTTTTTTTAATATTCAAGGAACAGCAAAACCCTTCCATTTATTATCAACTGACTGTATAATATACTCGAATTGTGATGTTGTGATGATACATAGTGATGCATGAAATTCCATTAAAAGTTAGAAGTCAAATCCAAAAAAGAAGAAAAGGGAAACTGAAATTGTGTGATTCCTGCACGTTCTATGCAACATTTTTTTTCTTTCGTTCTTCTTTTTTATCAACTTTTTGTCTGTTATACTATCAGTTATCAAGAAAATATAGATAAAAACTTTTCAATTTTTGCATTATTTTAAAAGAGTTTTTAAGTAGATTATAAATTTATTACGGATTAAAATTAATATAATCATCTTTTTTAAAAAATAACATGCTTTAAAAGTCTAAATATATAGTCAACAAATTGTACTGTAAAAAATTCAACCTCTGGACCTTTAAAATCTAAAAGGATGAGAGATAATAGATGAAAAGTAGAAGAAAGACTTAAAAACTTACACACATACACGAAGGTATACAAAAAAGAATTTCATCACTCAGAAAAATCTCTTCTCATCGCCTTTCTTTCCATTTCCAGAATCAAATCGAAATATTACAACAAATACTTCTTTTGTAATTTATTACAAAACTTTTATGCGAGTTTTTGTATTGTTTAATAGGTCTTTGGAAGTAAAATTTTTCCTCGTTCTTATCTATCTATTATTAAATGCTTGCACATTAAGATAAACATTGAAGGAAAAAATACTGCTGTGTAAAAACTGGATAAGATCAAAATTTAATAAATGATAAAAGTTTTGGCTAATCTTATGATTTTTACATTCACTTTTCTCCAATATTGCAATATTTTCTCGACTAATGTTCATCTACTTTTGATTAAATTATACGTCAAATTTTGCAGTAAGTTGAAAAAAATAAATAAATATAAAAAGATGATTTTTTCTCAACATCATGTAACATTACAAAATCTGTAGGTGCCAATCAAAAATCTCGCATCTTAAAAACCCACCGTAAATATAACTAAGCATACACAATAAAGCATCTATACATATTTTATGAAGGTGATGCATATTGAAGTCATTTTAAAGGAGAAAATATTCACACCAATAAAATTTCCACACTTGTGATCAACCATTAATCAATAACTGCTATACTTTCGCATATATCCTTAATCAAACAATTTGTTTAATAAACCCCAAATCCATTTGATATGTTGACTGGCAATATTTATACGGGTGAATATGAAGATGAAAAAAAAAATAGAAAGACAGTGCTGTGTGGTGGATGAACATTGATTATTTAAATTCCAGGCACGAGTTGTATGTTCGCGTTAACACATTTTATTTAATATACGATGTTCACTTTTCATTTTCACTGATTTTCAGTTTCAATCTTTCTCTTTCATTCTACCTATCCATGTATCCTTTCATAATGTAATGTGATTTTGAGATATTAGATTTCTTATTTTCAATGATAATCATATTATGAAATCGATTTCAGTCACGCATTCATAAGGAAATTTTTTAAAACATTGATATTATTTTCGAATTTTCTCACATTTTACATGTGCTTCATGCTGCGTTATTCACCCGTATAAAAATTATGATGATTCTTAATTCAAGAGTAATGAATATAATTCGATCATTAGATGTAATCCATTTATTGTTATTACCGTGTTATTTCATGCACCATACTTTATTGACAAAAAAAATTGAAATAGCTTTGGAACATTCATGTTAAGCTTGTTGTCATTTACTATTGTTATATTAAGAATCAAGTTTGTATGGCTATTGGTTATGTAAAAGACTATTATTGGAAATCTATAATAGTTGTTTCCTTTAAATAAAAAACATTTTTTTCAAAATTTTTTTGAATGTCTGTTTTGGGTAAAATTTATTTTGAAGTTATTTAATTTTAGTGATTAGACCTTAATATCAATAGCTGCGTTACTTTCAAGACCTCCAACTCAAACTAGACCTATAGTTTAGTAAGGGTTCCGAACTACTCTTTTGATGACATTTTTGTTTTTATCCTACAAAGGATAGCGCCAAGTTCATTTGATTCGAAAAAGGACAAGAGATTTAAATGATCTCTCAAAACTAGGGTTACCATCTAGTTTTCATGAAAATACAGGACATTTGGTAAATTTTTTCGAAAAAAACAGGACATAGAGTAAAATTCGAAAATTAACGGAAATTTTCATGAAGAAAATACAGGACCAGGAACAAAATTTAAAAATTTATACAGGACAGGGTTTTGAAATACAGGACTGTCCGTTGTAAAACTACGCAGATGGTCACCCTACTCAAAACTTACCTTGTGTTCCAAAAATCATCATTAAACCAAATATTTTTTTGTAAAGTTTCACTAAAATAATGATCGTTGCTCGTTTGTAATAATTTTCTATCACAAGTACTGCATACATAAGTTGATCTAGTTCTTATCATCCTGCACACGAGTTTGAAATCTCTACGAAAAAAGTTTTCGATATTTTCAAATTTTATGAGGAATTTCATTGTCAATCTAATAAAATGTGAGATAAGTATCAATAACGTATTGTCAAACGTGTATTATACACACAAAGTATCGGACTATTTGCCATGTCATATGTTTGTTATTACCATGATACACATAAGCATTGCATGTATGTTTTATTCATCAAAATCGATGAATAGATTGCTTACTCTGACGTTATGAAATTGAAGTGTAGATGATATATAGTATGGAAGGCCTTTCAAAAAATCTTTCTATGGAATCCTTTTTTATATACGTTATTTTTTTTGTCCATTTAGATTGAATCAAAATGTTAATAATAATGGTAATACAATAAAGTAGTGTGAAATACTCGATAAATTGTCGAACGTGTCCATAAGAGTAAAATAGCCATGTGACTGAAGAGATAGAAAAAGAGAGCGGATGAAAATGTAAACATTCGATAACATGTGATTTTCTAAAGGTAGTTACCAAATAAAAAAAAGTACTACATGCTTCGTCGAAAAAGAATATGATCGTACAAAATTCAACTTATAACGCTATCTATTGGCAAATGTCGTTGTTTTATAAGCAAAAGTATAATGTTTATATATAAACATATACTACGTTTACATACAGTTTATGTAGAACTGCAGACGATAGCTGCTTTTTCTTTTTTCTCTTTTATTTTTATACATAAATGCGATAAAAGTTCCCTCTCAAAAGGAATTTCTCGTTCTGCAATTCATAAAGACTTCTTTTGCGTCCAAAACTCATTCGTAAACTCTTTCATGATTTTATACTAAGTTATAGAAAAAGCACACCGTGCAAAAAAATGAAATTCAATTTTCTTATATACATAGCTGAATGTCTTGAGTATTGAAAGCATGAAGGAGAAAATGAAATAAATAATAAAAAAGCTTCTATACACACTTACACTTATCTAAATCCCACCCAAATTCTGAAAAAAAAATTTATGATTGGTCGATTGTGCGCAAATTCCAAATGACTTCGGCTCTTTGAAAGCTTCGTGAAAAAGAGAGTAATCACATGTGAGAGAAAATTTTCAAGAGATTTTTTTTTCTACCCTTCATAAGATACATATTGAATCGTGATAGGGATACTGTGTGTGCAAAATTTTTCATCTCTCCATTCATAATGAAAAATTCTTTTGCACGTCTATGAATTGCTCAGTTTTTATTGAGCTTCGTTGCGTGATAGTCGTTTATGAAAAGTAAATATAATTTTAAAATACAAATATCATAAAGTTTATAATTATGATGATTCAGATGAAGTATGATTGAAATAACGTGACATGGCGCTTATGCTTCATTTGAAATCATCACTAAAACACCATCTCTTAAAAAGCCGCATTTTGTTATTGACAAACATTTGCTACTATTGATAGATCTCATAATCTGATTACCTAAACGAATCAAGCATATTTTTTTTTTCTTCTCTGTTTGTTGTTTAAAGAAGAGACATTCATGTGTCGCATACATAAAATATAAACTGTATAATGATAATCGTTGATACCAGAGAGTTTATCCATTTAAATAATAATAACAATAAAGTGAAAATGCAGTAAAAAATGTTTTGATCAATTTAATTTTTTTTTTTCAATAAACGACTCAGTGATTTCACATAAATGGATTTTGCAATTTAATTTATTATAAAGTGCTGCAAACAGATGAACTGAGTGGAAAATTGAATCTGCTAGAGATTCTCAGTGATAGTCAATTTATGGACGGAGATGTGATCACATCCATAATTTGTTTATAAACAATAATTTTCATTCAATTTTTCATTATTTACTTGAAAATAATAAGGATTTACATGATCAAAAAATTGTCGCTTTAAATTGAGTGCTCATTTTATTAAAAGATTAGTTTTGCTTATTTTTAAAAATAAATGTGGGTTAAATTCAATTGGTAAAACACAAAATCAGGAAAATAATTTGAACAAGATTAAAATTGCTTTAAGCAATTCATTTAAACATTCCTCATTTCCGCATATTATAAGAAAGTTTAAACGCAAGCAAAAAAGAGAAAAAAAGTTGTGAATCTCTTTTCAAACGAAAGAGTTGAGGAGAAAATTAAAAGAAAAATAAAATAACAAAGAATGAAAACTTTTCAATTAGTTATGATATCTTAATCATGGAAATGAGTATGCGGTAATAATATTTGCTGAGGAAAAAATAAAGGGAAGAAAACAATTTCTAAATGAATTTTATTGTTCGAGTGTTATGAAGAAATGAAACTTTTTATTTGTGTAGATATTTGTCATTAGCGATTTTCCTTCAGGTCTCTATACGCGGGAGAAATAGTTTGAGAAAATAAAAAAAATATTGCATGTGACCCGAGGAGCACAAAAAATTTCTAGTGGCAACATGTGTTGTCTTGAAACTTTTGTTCTCCTTCGGGGAAAAAAATAACCTATAAAGTTTTGATATCTTAGTCACGTGCTCATGTAATTTAACCGAGAATTAGCATAAATAACAATGGATTTACTTTTAAAAATGTGAACACAGTATTTGGATGCTGAGGATCATTAATGAAATGCACTATGTTTACAATGACAATAAAATATGCATAAATCAAATTGTGAACATTTTTACTACTTTATTTTACAATGAAAAATAATAAATTCTCGTAGAGTGCACTCAAACCACTAAAATCATAAACATACGTATGCACAAAAAATATTTTGGCTACAAATACGTACATGTATATGGTGTGTGTTTATATTAAACTTTGCTGAAAAAACCATTAAACCATAAATTAAGTGCTAAAACAAAATTAAATAAAATAATTTTATTGTGCTTCCGCTTTGGTTTTGCTGGAAAAATTCTGAAAGTGTTTTCAAAATTTTAATCAAATGAAACTAAATCAAACAGAGTGCAGCTGATGGTTTTACGATATTATATTGGAGCCCTTGTGTTGCTAGTTTCATTTCTAGCACCAAAGGGAGTCTCCTCAAACTCCAATGCCATTATTCCGTCGACCAATGGTAAGTGACACATTTTTCATCTTTCCATATGTTTATAGAAAAGATTATACAGCCACAATACGACTTTAATTTCACCGTGCGGAAATGCTTAATATACCAACCATATATTTTGTTACATTTGCTATTTTTTATATATATTGTATCACAAATTTCAGAACTATATACATTTGTTCGTTGACTTCTGTACGTCACCGCATGCAACGACAAACATGAAAACAATTTTTGGTATTGCAAAAAAAAATATGTTAAGCTTAACAGTAAAAATCATTTTTATGTGTTTCACCAACTATGAATGTAATTTTAATTTATTTTTATTGTTATTTCTGCAATGACTATAATGGAAAAATTACATTCAACCATTAAAATACAACAAAAAAGTTAATTTTTTTAAATGCCGAGAAAATCCTAACAAAAATTTAATTTTTCAGCAATTTGTAGAATTTTTAATTCCATAATTAAAATGAAATTTCTACATTTAAAAAAAAAATCCAAAATGTTTAATGGAAAAGTTTCATCATCACATTTTGTTTTATCTCAATTCAAGGACAAAAAAATCCTTTTCTGTTGTATTTGGTTGTTGCTTTAATCATAAAGAAAGGCACAAAAAGAAGAGAAAAGAAAGAGCCGGTGTGTTTACGCTAATTAACTGATGACAATAATAATCTGACTATTTATCTACAATGCGTGAAAATTGGGGTTGAGAAAAACATGTTTTTCGTTGCTGTGGTACTTTTTTCATGATTGAGGTAAAATTATGAATCATCTGAAAAACAATAATCTTTTTATGAACAATACGGTTCGATTTAAAAAATACTATAAGCTTATACTGCAAACTGCAATGTATCGTAAAAGTAATAGGCGAGTTTTTTCAAATCATAAATTTCAATTTCGAATGCATTTTTGTAATTTTTGGATGATTTTTTTTATCGAAATTGTCGGTTGTTTTTCCATTTATGAAAAAGTAATTATTTTCATCTAACACCGTGATTCAGATCACGATCAGAAATCTGCACAAGATTAATAATGACCAACCGACTCTAACGACCTACACATCTACATATCTTTTCAACGACACACAAATTGTGGCTCGGTACATGCTTGAGATATGAAATTATGCAGGGTTGCAAAAATCAGTCGTTTTTACTGACACAAATTGAAAAACATATAATCTAATGCTCAATGCATCAAAAATTATCAAAAAAATTACAAAACTACTCTTTGCTTTATGAACTGACTAATAAACGAATTTAATCCAAAAATCAAAACTTTAGCCTTTTTTGAAAATTTACGATTCCAACTTTATTTTTTTTCACCAGGAAATATTTTAATGCTATTCGAGCATAAATATTTTTTGATCAATTCTCTTTTTCTTCGTTTTGAGTTTTTATTTGTGAAAAGAGATTTTTTAAGCAAATTGCATCAAAACAACATTTAATTACAGAATTTCGATTAAAGCCACATGCATTATTAAATTCAGAGGATTTGTAGGCTCAATTTCAAAAGGTTTGAAATATACTAATTTGAAATCGAAGAATCGTGAAGCAACAAAATTCTATTTTAAGTATTACAGCCCCTAATCATATAGTATAAATACATTGTTTATTATTATTATTATGTTTAGGAAACAACGTTCCAAAAATGCACCAAAAAGCTGCTGCTTGAACACTTAAAATACAATTTTAAAATAAACTGACAAACTTAAGATTTTTTTAACGATAAGCTTTAAGACAAAGAAAAAGATTGTAAGTTTTACTTTAAAGTTCAATTAAATATGATTTTAGAAACTGTTAATCTTAGTTTTTTCCCCTGCATATTGATTTTTTTTTTCACATTTGGAAACCGTAAGTTAAAGTTATTTAAAGTCGGTTTTGATATTAAATTAAAAATTTAGTACTGAACTGAATTGAAATGAAAACAGAAGAAATTTAATTTAGAAAGAATTTTTCTTATCTTTAAACTTTTGGAAGTGCTTTAAATCTCTTTTAGAGAATTGCTCTATGGATAACAGACAGAAACATAAATAAAAATTTCGCGGATGTTTCATTTCGACACAGGAATTTATGAATAAAAATCTGAACTCGAAGAAATTTTTTGGGATTTTAATCTCCATTTGAAGAAATAAATGGTTGAGTAAAAGAGAAACATAAAAAAGTACATTTAGAACATTTTCAAATATTCTAAACTTAAATTCTGCTTTTATTTCTCTTTTACTGAGAGATTAAAGAAGATTTAAGATAAAAAAAGAAATAATAATAAGTTACTTGTTCCTAAATAATATTATAATTCCCGTCATGAGTCTGTTTGTTTGTAATTTTTGTAAATAATGTAAATTTCGCACAATGTCTTATCGATATATGCTTAAAAAATCGATCTAATATCAAAGTGATATGATTCAAATTTTAGCATTAAAAGCAAAAGTTACAAAGTTAAAGTCCTAAGTCAGAAAAATCGATATACCAACCGAAATATTTTATTAAAGTTTTATCAAGCACATAAGGATCTTTATTCTTTATGCTAATATTCGCAATATGGTGATATAAATATAGCATATAATTTGACTTTACTGAAATATTTTGGTCGTTGTTGAAAATAAAATGACCTTGAAGGCTCGTTTTTAAACTCTCTGTCTGACTTTTTTTTCATTGCAAGCAATTTTTAAAAGGACGTTGCAATTTTTCAGATCATTAAATATTTTAATTATTTTCATCATTCGCTTTACGTTTCGGATGAAAAATATGTTTCTCATTGTCCTTTTTTACAGCATGAGATTGATGCACAATCAAAAGAAGACAACATATAATATGGAAATGCAATTAATGGAATTTGCAATTGAAATGCTGTGCAACGTGATACATAAATTGAAGAATTAGTATTGATTTTCATGTGTAAATTTATCGTTTGTGGCTTTAGAACTTTTCATATATTTACATAAATGAAATGTCATTCACTTACCTTCGATAAATTCTATTTATTTTCTATGTTTTAGTGATAACTGAGGAACCAGAATTTACGGACGTAATCGAAAATGTCACCGTACCTGCAGGTAAATTTAAAAATCTTGAATCCTTTTCAAAATGATTTTCTCTAAAGCAGAAAATTTTCTTTCGTAACATTCTTTTAGGAAGGAATGTCAAATTGGCGTGCTCTGTAAAAAATTTAGGATCTTATAAGGTATGAGAAGAAAAAAAATCATTTTTTATTTTAATTTATACATAGTGGAAGGGCAAGAAAAGATTTGATGCTATTAAAATCACGTTACATTTTAATTAAACAACCCTTCCTCGAATATTTAATCAAATGACCTAAAGGATGAAACTACGTTAAGAGATTCCATCTTTTAATTGACTAAAATGACAAAACTAAGTGATTGTGAATTACAGACATAATAGCTTCTAGTGATCTTTATACATTTGCCCACGTTAATGAACTGAATGATTCTCATGTACGATAAAATAAAAGTAAATGCAAATCCTATTTGAAAAACAAACAAAATGTTTAGGAGGAACTTAGAAAGTTGAACAACAAATCTGTTCTTTATAATTAACAATCACATAAACCCCTGCTAAAGTCATGTCAATGTTTACATTATTTATTTTGTACAAGTTACAAAGAAATTTGCAATTTAAATTTAAGATAATTACAAGATAAACAAAATACAAAACTAATTATGAAGTTTTAAACTCTTCCTTGAATACATAATTGCTCGAACATAAAAAAGACCATAAGCATCATACTATTATGCCCGATTAATTGCAGTTTAATGATCAATCTCTGTAATTGACGGGAACAAGTAAAATTTAATTCAGTGATAAAACAACAAAAACAAAAACAAAGGCAAAAACAGTTGAAAATCAATCTGTTTGTCGGCAACAGTCTGTAAAAAATACAATAGTAGATTGATGGGGAAAGAATGGGCATCAAACGAAACTGAAACAAACAAAAACATAAAAACCAATAAAATCTGAATAAAAGCATTGAACGATAAAAAAAGTTTTTCTTTGCAAATTACCAAAAAAAAAAACTTTATACATTGTGGATAGATAGACATATAAAGCATCTCGTGGTGCTGAATGCAATTAAAAAATCGTTTTTTACAATTCCTTTTTTTACACTTCTCTTTCAACCGATAAAATTCAACATTTTTGTACTCTTTATATTGCGTTGCTCTTTTCTGGTGATGATTATGGTTTTTATGTTCAATTACCATATACATACAATAGGTGACTATATGTTTGTTGTGTGTGTCCCAACCACATTTTGTAGTACCACATTTCAGGAAAAATTCAATTACAAAATTCAACATCTCCCCATAATACCTACAATATAAGTATTCAAGGACGCATATTGTGTATTTAAATTCACAAAGATGAAAATTTTAGGGTGGAAAATCTTTTTTATGATTCTTTAAAATGACAAAAGTATACACAACAAAAGTATGTTTATTTACTGACTTTCCTGACTTGCTCTCTTTTTTTCTTAAATCTCTGCAATCTGTGAAAAGCCGTAAAATGCCAAAAAATAGTCTTTGTTGAAAAGTATTCTTAAATAACTTTAGTGGTAATGGTAGAAAGTGTTGAAATCTTGATTTGATTGAAAGGTTCATACGTAAAATGGGGAATTTAATTGAAGAAATTCTTTTTTTTTACAAAGGGGGAGCATTTTTTCCACATAATCCTTAACTTTTTTTGCTATTTCTTATTGTTGTTACTTTTTAATTCAGATTGGTTTTAGTTCCTAAATATATCTTGTTGGAAATGATTTTTACTTGTGATCAGAGTTGCGCTAGGGCGTTACAAGGCTAATGATAGTTTAACGAGTGAGGATGCGCCAAACCGCTATACTCAACCCTAAACCTACAATTTATAGAGGGATCCGAAAAACTCCTTTGATGACATTTCTGCCTTTAGCCTACTAAGGTAAGCTGTGAGCCTCATTTCCAGTCCATTTCCAATTTACGATCGGTATTGTAATAATTTGGAACCGAAGTACTAAACCATTCTGCCACCGAGCCACTTCAGCTCACTTAATAAACAAAAAAACCACTTTATTAAAAACAAAGTGGATTGACCCTGAGTTTTGTATCTAAAAATATCTTAAAATTTCACGAAAATTATAAAGTTATGGTAGATCAAGAATAGTTTAGGGCTTGGAGAGAATTTTATTCGCATAGATCACTTAGAAGAGCACATTACAATTTATTCTAATATAAATCACCTAAATCTTTATTACATCGTCTAAGCTAAGAATATACATAGCCAAATATAGAAAAGGGTAATTTGAAGCATTTGTTCATACTTTTCGGAGACTTTAAAGTATCATGTTCTTTTTCAAACACACAAAAAATTTATGCACAAAAACCGTACAGAAAATGTTGTCTACAATCGGTTTTAAAGTTCAACCCACAAAGTGACTTTGTGAGTCATGTTGAAGTGATAAAATCTGGTAGCATTCTAATCCTTCAAAAAAAAAATTTAACCACAAAATTATTCGGTTTTTGTGTTTTATGCTTAAAAGCGCAATGTGGTAAAATCATTTGTTGAATTCTTTAAATTCTACTTCCAATATACTGTTTATAAGTATGGCAAGAAAAGGAGATCAACGTCAGATGGTGAAACAGGAAAAAAGTCGAAAGCAATAATTTGGCAAGTTTGTTCTGATGACTTATGAACATGTGTTTGAAATTGTTTTTATTCTTTTTTTGTATCTATTTCTTGTAAGCAAAAGAAAATATAACATGATGATATTTAACATCTTCTGTAGATGCTTTTATTAAATAAAATTTGGCGTACTTCTTCTTTCTTTGCTCCTTTGTATTTAAGGCATTCCATTTGTTGAGTGCTGACGGCATTATAACATAATCAAATTATGCGCTACTCGTTATCTTCTTTTCTCTAGTTTTCCTCTGTATTTTCTTATATGATTCCCCTTTTTTGAAAAAAAAAAGGCAGCCAACAAACATGTATGATTATTTTCTATACAATTTCTCTAGCATTTCGTTCACCATTCTTATTCATAAAGTCAAGGTAAATTACATACTTGAGTGAACAACATTTTCTCATGAACAGGTTTTATTATGTCGACCGACCCATTCTTACCACTTTATTTTATTTTGCTGAGCTGTGCTTTTCTTCAAAAAGTTTGATTCGATGTATAGACTGTTTTGCAAATATTTTTAAGAAAATCTAACACTGGGAAAGCAGAAAAATTTGAAATCAATAGCCTCTTATAAATTGAGTATCAAAATTTTTCTTTAATATTCCACAGTACTATTTACTAGAATTCAATAAATGTTGACTCAAAGTTATAGACAACTTAAATCATATCAGAATTAATAAAATGCGTCGTACTCAGTATAATTCACATGAATTTTTAACTTGATATTTTTCATTCTATTCTTTGTGTAAACCATCAAATATACTTCTACTGACATGTTCATATGAAAAGGAATCTAACTAATTTTGCGCAAATATTTACTGTGTGTATACACACATTCACTAGCATCTAGAAAAAATTTTATTTTGCCCTTTCATCAAAACATTTTTTGATTCTGAAAAGAAGATCTTTAATTCTATTATCGTCTTCTTGCTGTAAGCATTATTATCATTATTATTGGGCAAGTATATTCTTAATCATAATAATACAATCTATCCATACATTATAGGTTGCTTGGATGCATTTCGAACAATCAGCAATATTGACTGTACATAATCACGTAATTACTAGAAATCCACGGATATCTGTGACACATGATAAGCATGATAAATTCAAGACATGGTTCTTGCATATTGCAAATGTCCAGGAAGAAGACAAAGGACGATATATGTGTCAAATAAACACGGTAACTGCAAAAACTCAGTTTGGATACGTCCACGTTGTAGGTGAGTTCCTAAGCTTCTTCAAAATTATTGACGCAAAACTTCTTCTTTCACAACCGAAAAACTTTTTAACAAGTTTCTTGAACCTCAATAGGAGATATACAAGAGCACTTTAGATTCAAAAAAAAAATTATTTTTGCATTTGAATTTTTTCTTCCTTGCTTTTTTATATTATTCTGGGTTTTTTTAAATTACTTTCTCTTCAATCATTTCTTTTTTCATATTTTTTTTTTTACTCTTATTATGAAACGTAAATCATTGAAGCTGTTTTCTTTTTTCGCTTAAGCAATTTCTATTTAAAAAATAAGAAAGAAGAAAAATTCTTTTTCAAATGAGATTTCTTACGGGTAGAAAAAGAAAAAAATGCGACTGCAGATTTGTAATGAATTTTTAATTGAAATACACAAATTATAATCCATTTGAACTTTGAATGAAATTTCAATTAAATTTTTTATTCCTTTTTTCTTGAGTTTTATTTAAAAAAAATTCTCTTTTATTCTAAAAAAGGTGAGACTTATACTTGCTTATACTGCTTTCATAACAAGTTACAAAGAATTGCTTACTTTTATTTTATGTAAATAAATCATTGATAAGCAATGATCCGCATCTAAACGGAGCGAAACTAACGACGCAGTTAAGAATTAGAATAACTGTTTAATTGACAGCTCTTTGTGCAATTATTAAAAGATCAGTCTGAAGGAATTATAAAAGAAAATGTTAAATCACAACTCTTTTGTACCAAAAAATACTTCAGTAAGTGGACAAAACGAACGGTGTTAAGAAATCACACATGACAATAATAAAAATTCTGTAAATTTATTTTTAAAAAACCAACAGACATGCTCTTCAAATCCATGACTTCAAAGCCATTTCCTTAAGGAATTCCGAGTAGCATCGATACAGAATAAATTATTTGATACGATAAAACGAAATGTGAATGAGAATTGTGGTACAAAATGTATGTTGAAACTTTTCACGATTTTCGTACGTTTTCAGAATTAAGAGTGAATTTTACGACGAGATTAAAGTTTCAACGAAATTCTTATATCTAAAGTTAATAAAACATAGTTAAAAGAAAAACTTTCAACACAAATTAAATGTGATTTTATTGAACGTTAATAGAATCAATGGAGTTGAAATAAAATTGAATAAAATATGAAAAAGAAATCTATTGAATTGTCAAATAAATCTTTATCAATGTCTCATTCATTTCAGTTCCTCCCAATATTGATGACAGTCTGAGTTCAAGTGACATTATTGTGCGAGAAAATTCAAATGTAACGCTTAAATGTAGAGCCCATGGTTCTCCGCATCCCACAATTAAATGGAAGCGTGATGATAATTCAAAAATAAATATTAATAGATCAACGAGCGGTATGTATATTCTATTTTAAGTCAGAACGGGTCAGAGCTAATTTAATTTTAATTATTTTATATAAAATTCAATAAAATTTTTCCCACAGTATATGATTGGGATGGAGAAATGTTAGAAATCACAAAAATATCGCGCTTAGATATGGGAGCATATTTGTGTATTGCAAGCAACACCGTTCCACCTTCTGTCAGTAAGCGAATTAAAGTCAGCGTAGATTGTGAGTATAAATTAAAATGACTAAATCTCTCTTGCTCATTTAAAGGACTTTTTTTTTGGTCAATTGAATTTGAGAAGTGGCTTGAAACAAACAAACGTCACGCTTTTAAAATAAAAATTTGAAACCGGATATTTCTTAATTCATCAAATGCATTTTTTTAAAACAAATAACATTAACTTTGGGGTGACAAGCCTTTTTTAATTCAATTAAAAAGTTGAATAAATAATGCACGAGTATGTTTTATAAAACTGAATGGTCCTTAAAAGGAAAATTAAACCAGTGAATAACAAAATTTTCTGAGGATAGCATCAACAACTTTAATACTGAAATGTGACCGAAAATCGATATGGTTAGTCAAATGATTTTCAAAAGTAACCAACATGACTCTCACAATAATGCGGAAAATGTGAGTGTGGTAACAGATGGAAATAGTATTTAATTATTGAAATCTCGATAGAATTTTATGCTCCATTTGTTCTTTCTCATTTTTCATTGCTAAGGAAATGAATTTTATTTTAATTCAATTGCATGAAATAAGGAATATGTTACTGTTTGTTTTGATACATCACATAGTTGCTCTATAAGCTTCAATGAAATATTATTAGTCATAAAGTTACTGCTAAGCATAATTTATATTCAACAAGCATGCTTGCTTTTGCTGAAGAAAAACACTTTGAATAATTTCTCCCCCACAACAATAAAGGAAATAAAAACAAACAAAGTGGCAAACTGTTGCTATGTATCATTAGCTGTCACGAGCGACATCGCACCATCAAAATCTACTCGGGGCTAGAAGAGCAAATGTAAATATTTTATTAATAATTTTTTTCTCCTCAACCTCAATTGTTAAACAATAACTAGTTCCTTCCGTTGTGGCTCCCAAAAATTTACATTCTCTTAGTTGAAGTGCTATTAATAAAACCACGCCGTATGCAACCAGAAGAAGAAGAAAAAAAAACGATTGGAATAAAGAGGGAATTTTTAAAGATATCTTTTCCCGTTTTCTACTCACCATGAAAGGTCATGTCAAGCATGGCAGCAAACATTATGCAGAAAATATTATTCAATATATTAAAACAATATGGAACACTTGTTTTGCATATTATTAGAAAACGAGAAGGAATTTTTCATTCTGCACCAAAACTGTGCTTCAATCATTCCATTTCTCTTGTTGTCTCATTTCTCTTTATCTCCCTCACTTAAGGCAATTCTTCCATCGCTGCTGTATAATATGTTTAGATGTGTACACAATGAATTTCTTAAGATGTTTGGCTTTCTTTTACTTTGGTTAAAGAAGTAAAGAAAGAATAAATATTTACATAAGAAATCTGTTAAACTTCTTCCTATTTCGCTCTTTCATTTTCTTTCTTGTGTTCAGTCAGTGCTGAATGTTTCTCATGCTCTTCCCAAAGAGAGGAGAAAATAAAAACCAAAGTAAATTATTGTGTTTGTTTGCACAGGGAAATAGCGAAAGGAATGAAGAATTAATAATAAAACATTTATGAATTGGGATCAAAAGTCTTAAACTTCAATTATTTAGCAACATCTTTGAGTTACTTCAAACAACCTCATGCCTGTATTATATCTGCGTTTTCTTTTGTATCATAAAGCACGGCTAAAAAGTATCAGAAAAGAAAATTAAATTTGTTTAATTTTATTTGTGCTTATTTAATTTTGCATGCTTAATTGGAAAACAAAAACGTTTTGAATATAAATTTTTACAGAAATCGATAAGTCGCTGTCGGTCTAGATAATGCTCTCTAGTCAAACATTACAAGAAAATAAATTTAAAAGAATAAAAATCGAACAACGTGTAGTGTTGAATGTCAATGAGCAAAATTCCTGCATCATGATACATTTTAAAGTTTTTTTTTCTTCTCTGTTTCTTATTTTTCGCCTCACTCCCTCTTTGTTCGACATGTTAATGGAATGTCTACTTTAAATTTTTTTATTCTTCTTATTTTCTTCTCATCATTTTACGTTGCGAAGGGGAACTTTGCCTTTATGCAAGAAAAAAAAAATCTTTAAATAAAATTTCCCGTGTTTGAGTTTACTGACCGGAAGAAATTATTATGACACAATATCTACATCTAGTTTGTAAATAATATTATTATTTATCATATTTCCAATTTTATTTTCGCCATAAAATTTCAAGGAAATCAAAGATGATGTTTGGGATGAAATAAAAAGTTTTCAGATAGAATCATATCTACCTTATAATGCATTCAGATGCTTCCATGTGTCGACTTCATTTCAAATAAATAAATAGGAGAAAACAGTAGAAAAGTAGTACTTAGATATATGCGAATGATACAAGGAACGTGTGTGAAATTGCACCTACTGTTTTCCAATTTCCACACATTATTTCCTCGCTCTTTTCCCGCTATTTCACATACATGAAATATTTTCTGTTAAAGCTCGAGGGCACTATCAAAGGGAAAAAGAACATAAAATAAATATGAAAAGGAAAGAGGAAGTGTGAAAAAAGAGTAATAAAGATAGACATATAAAAAGCAAAAAAGTGAGAGGGGTGAAAATTTTACAAACGGAATATAAAAATTATTTGTCTTACGCACATTCCTTTCATCTTTCAATGGGGCTCATAATAAAGTGATTTTTCTGGTAACGTTAACATGCATGTATGTATCCTGTAAATATACAATCTATATGTGTGCAAAAAGAAAAAAATAAGAAGAAAGAAAAACTAGAAGATAATAAATGGTAAAATGAAAATCTACTTCATGAATACCAAATGAGATTGGAGAACGTTTTCATTTCGACATTAAGTTCATAAAGATATGCCTGTGTATTTTTATGTACACATATTGTATGTTTATACGTTTTCATATATGTTACTAGATTTGATTACTGGAATCCTTCTGATTAGAGCTGAGCAACATAATGTGCAAAGTGTTTTAATTATGAATTCTATCCTACAAGATATCGATCTGAAAAGATTTTCTCTTTGAAGCCTTTTACGAATCTCAAAGAATACTGTTGACTAGCTTATTTTATATGTATGATATAATCATTTCATCATTATCATATGTCGTAGGGATTATTCACTTCAACAAAATGCCTCCAGGATAACAAGTGTTGAAAATCAGTAAAGAACGATGTCGACAATCCTCTACAATTTGCTCCACTTAATGTCACATTTCTCTTGTTCTCATGGGATTAATATTATTTCAATTAACAAAAGTACAAAATAGTTATGTAATAGAATGTGTGAATACGGTGAAACATCAATAATTAAATTTGAGCAACAGATGAGAATTATTACCACGTGGAATACATTTTTTGATTATAGCTTATTGCCAGTGGCGTAACTTACTTCTTTTCACTCTTCCATTACCTATAAAAAAATAATGAATTAATTTCGGGTTTTTATTTTCGGCATTGAGTTCAAAAAACCCTTGCTACGTCTCTGCTTGCTACATTTTACCTTTAGTCTATTATGACATTGATAATACTGTGATTTGCATATTTCATCTACCTTTGCAGATTAAAAGTCACGCTTCATTCCATTTAAAAACTCGTTATTATGATTACAAAATTTCTACTTAATTACCAACAGAGTTCTTCGGCAAAGATGCTATAAAAATTATGGTGAAAATTCCTTTCGGTAGAAATCCCAGTTCATGAATAATAAAATATTATTCATAAAGCATTCAACAATAAAAAGAATATAGCTCCGGATTTTTCCTATTAATATTTCCGTATCTTGTTCACTTTTTTCGTATTATTTTTTTTTTGTTGTTATATCAAAATGCTCTTTCTGGCATTTGTCTCTGGTGAGTTGTATCATTTCATTGCCATTATATTCATCATATTCTTTTAAACATGAATACCTTTATTTTCCACCCCGATGAGCGAATTCTTTCTATTTTTTATGCAAGGCAGGCAGAAAAAAACATATTGTGTTTTACAAAACCGCAACAAAATTCATAAAGTTACCTAATTATTCTTTTTGTGGCCATTTCACTGACACTTTGGAGATTTTCACATTAATTTATGATTTATCCGAAATAATGAGCAGCGGAGATATATTTTTATAAAAGCTTTACTGTTCATAAAATAATGAAACATCCTTCCATTACTAATTTAATCTTACTTTTCCGTTCTTCATTTTCAGTTTCCCCAATGCTTCAGGTTGGATCATAAGTTTAAAACTTTTAGAAACGACTTTATGATAATTTCTTAACCTTTGCTCTTTTCCTAGATTCCTCATCAACTAGTTGGAGTTCCTTTAAATTTCAACGTTACATTGGAATGCTTTACTGAGGCTCATCCTACTAGCTTAAATTATTGGACTAGAGAGGATGGTCACATGATACATGATAGCAAAAAATATAAGTAATTCTCATAAGATTTGATTAAAAAACCAATATTATTTTTATTTCATACATATATGAGTAAAAGAATAACAAGAAATTGCATAAAGCACCAAATGCTGTAGTATAACGTGTGTTTATATAAACCCAAAACAGCAACAATAAATGCAGACACATGTTTCATAACTACAACACATCACTTGAAGCTGTCGACAAATTAAATTATAATTTTTTCTCTCTTCTATTTTCCATGAATGAAATTTTTATATAAACGATTTATATGTGAGTCGCAGCACTAGAACAGATTTTATAATGAAAATAGGAAGAAAAATCAAAAAAATTTAACTTAAAAATAATAAAATTCAAAGTCATGGCCCCATTTTTTCTCCCATTTATGGTGCTGAATTTTCCATTGAGGTCTGAGTTTTATTAAAATTTTGTGCGATTTATATGAGCGAAGTTGGATGTATAATTTGGGAAAGAGAGATGGAAATTTTGGAAAAATACTTGATATGGAATATACAAACATAATTTTTTATGTTACAACTTTATTGCAGAACTGAACAGAGCGTTGGAGTGCCATCCTATAGGACACATATGCGCTTAACTATTTACAATGTACAACATTCAGATTACGGAACTGTAAAGTGTGTTGGTACGATATTATTTCCTCAGATAATTAAAGTACTAAAACTTTTTACTAAATATAAACTTTTCCTTATTTCAATAGCGAAAAATCCTCGTGGAGAGACAGACGGAACAATCCGACTTTATCGTAAGTCAAACATCAATTTTTTTTCTAGTGTTTTCGTAAAACCATCTTGTGATTATGCAGTCATACTAAAAACTTTCACATTCGCTAGAAAATAATTTTGATATATGCCTCGATTGCTAATATCATTTTGATGCTCACTTATGCTATAAACAATCCGATTTGGCATTTATTGCATTGAATCAAAATTTTTGCTCATATATTATTTGTTTTATATGAGGCATAATAAAAGACATAATCATGAACAATTTATAAATCACACTAGCTCTCTAGAACAATGGTTGGGTGTAAATATTTTCAAGTGAATGGAAATAGAAACAGCAACCCCAAATAAAATATGTTCAACATGTTTATATTCTCTCTCACTATCTTTCCTCTTCCTATAGAATAGAGGTACTGTGTGTGAATACATTTTAGTTTTTGGGTTGAAATTGATGGTTTCATCGGTTATTCCTTTCAACATAAGCATTTATTTCTGTGCTTTGGGAAATTTTATTAAAATGGTTCAAAATTTTCCTGTTCTTAAATCTAAAGGTGGTTATATCTACAGCAAGAAAAATTTGAAATTATTGTAGATGCAAATTTTATGTCAAAAAACATTTTCTTTCTAACTCAATTTTGAAATTGTTTACATTCCACTTCATTTTTATGGGGTTGGAAGTCTCAAAAATAACAATTGTCTTGATTAGTTCCCATTCACAAAAGCTGTCTCATAAAACTCGTCTAAATTGGAAAAACTTTATTTTACAATATTCAGAAAATTTTAAATTAAAATGTCAATTAATAATGTTCCGAGAGGACTCAGAACAAGTTCATTAACGATGACTTATTGGAAAATTTATGACCGAAATATGCTACAGCAATTTTTCCACCGTAAAATTTTCTTATTGTTAACAACTACAAAAAGAAGGAAGAATAACTGTATGGTAATAACGCTGAAAATACAAAACAATGTTATGAATCATGATTGTCTTGCAGTACAAAAAGTATAGTGGCATTGTGGGGCGCTTTGTGACTTAGAAAAGAAAGAAAGAAGAAAAAAGATGAATGAATGTAAAAATTTGAAATGCTCATAAATCATTTTTGAAATTATGATAAGAATTTTTTTCATTTTACTCGCAATTAAAGGCGGTATGAATAGCCTAAATGCTTTTCTCCCTTTTATCCAACTTTTTACTTTTTTTTATGAATATATACAAATAAGAGTTGTTCAAGAAGAAGAAAAAAAAGGCAGTTAAAAGTTTTTATCATCTTAAAGTCTAATCAAATAAAATAGAGGGGAAGGAAACAGCAGCCAGCTTCTTTCTATAAAAATATGTATGCTTATAAAAAAAATTCCTTCTTTCTTTTTAATGGTTTTTCACCTTTCATTGTTATGATAACAAAAGGGCAGCGATAATAACACAAAAAGTGTAAAGTCATTAGAACATGAATTTTTCGGAATAAAAAAAGTTATATCTATTATATTTATATACTGCTGATGGTGAATCGACAATGAGTCAATGAATATTTGCATCATTAGATAATTTCACAATTTTCAGGCAATAAAACGCTTAACTTTTATGTGGTTCCAAATTAAGATTCATGATGTCTTGAGATATATTTTTATTATATGCACACTATGTACGACGTCATGTAAATATGTGAGGCTCGGAATCATGAAATAATTCCTTTTTAATACCATTCATCAATTAACTGATAATAATGTTAAAATAAATTCAAACGCTAAAACTATTTCATGAAACATTTGAGATTTCAAAAATACTTGAAAAACCCCCCAAAAAAAATTTTTTTTATAAATTAAAATTAAAATAAATCATCTCATTTAAAATTAATGATGTTCTCATCAGTTGAAACAATTCATTCATAATGGTTACAATTAAATGATAACATTTAAATTAATTATTCAATTAAAATTAACTGCTTATTATTTCGTGTCGTCACGCGCAAACAATATGTGAATGTTAACAATTATTACATTAAATTTTTAATATTTGATAATTTTGTTTCCTTAAGCCTTTAATATACACTCAAACATTATTTCCATTTTCATTGTGATAATTTCCTTTTCTTGTTGCTTTTTCCCCTTTTTCATTCTTCACTCACTCATTGAGTGTTAAAAGTACATAAACATATGTATAGGAATCCTTGATGGATAAAAGAAAGTTATAAAAGTTATTTCAAGTGCTTTTCTCGACAGCTCATTCATGTCAAATTATTGTCTTTCCTGTACTTGTATGAATACAATTTGCGGTGCGGTATGAAGTGGTTTTAGGTGTGAGGAACGAAAAATATTTCTCAATTTTCATTTTCATCACATAAATCATCTTTATTTTCGAGCAATGAAATTAGTAAAGTTCCATGAAATCATTTATCCATTCTATCTAAATGCTATTGCATGTATTTATGCATGAATTTAAGGTAGAGAAAAAGAATTAAGCATTTTATGACAATAATGCTGCTAAGAGTTTTAAGGCATGAGTACTCTAGGCATAGCAAAAAACAAAAGTGCCATCAAGAATAAAAGGCAATAGAGGAAACAATAACATGCCATTTGAATTTAATTTATTCATAATTCATTGACAGGTGTTTATTCATGCTATTAAATAGTACAATATATACCGAGGAAATTTATGACTCAATTTTAAGATATTTTATTGCTCGGTTAGTAAATGTAGACAGGAGGTAGTTGGGGAAAAAATTCTTCTCACCCCTTCAGGTTCAAATTTCATATATCTTTCTTTTATATTTTCTTTGAAATGTTAAGTTCCTCTCAACACCGCAATAAATCTGACTTGGAAGGTTTGAAAAATTGTACTTTACTTATTGCCTTCATGATTCTCCTTCAATCTCTAAAACATTTATAATTTATTACCTCAATTTCGACGGTTCATCAATCGACACAAAATTGATCATATTTATTTTCTTCGTGCTCCCCTTCATAGTACTTCATGTTTCACTGACAAAATTAGCTTCCTTCATACACCATTTAATCTTTTAAAAGTTAATAACAAAGTCGATCAATTTATTTTATTTTTTTCTTAACTTTTGCTATTTTTCTCATTCGCAGTAATTTCTCATTCAATCAGAATTTTATTATTATCATATATGAGCTGTACAAAGGGAAATGCTGATTGCGAATTTTTTCATATTTCTTCTTATATTTTTTTTCTTCTTAACTGTAATAACTACGGTGGTAGACTTCATCATAAATGTATAGCTTCTAAAAACACATCTTGAATTATTTCATATTTCTTAATGTAATCAGTTAAGGAAGAAATGGATGCTCTACCATAAAATTCTTAATTTCTATAGCAGACAAAGATATTTTAGATCATTTGATACTTCTTGGTTGAATCTTTCTAACGTGTAATATTTTACGTGTCACTTACTTAAAGGTACAAAATTTCCACATGAATTATGTATTTACTAGCAACTAGACAATCTTAAAGAGAACATGAACGTGGTCTGTCAAGTCACAAATACTCAGAAAATTACCAAATAATAAGGAGGGTGGATTTTCATGTTTTATGAACTATATATTGAAAATTTACTTCCAGCAAAGATTGTTATAGTATCTTATCACAACTGTGGGAAGCATGAAAAATTACAGAACTCATAGCAAAGCTACAAGTCTTTGGATTATAAAAACCCTCTGAAGACATTGTCAATTCAACTTATAATCAGTAGCAATAAATATGATGTAGATGATGGCACATTTTAATAAACCTGATCCCTTAACAATATATCTCATACTTTATAATCCTTTGACAATATGCAAATTGAAAAGGATCTTTATTTACCATAAGAGCCATATGTAAATAAATGGTATGCATGTAAGATTCTCAAACAATATTACTAAAAAAGATCCTTAGTAGTCACGTTAAAACTTCAAGATAACAGAATCTCTCTATGAAGGTCATCCTTACTTTCACTCTGCGGGAAATCTGATAATTTAAATTGCGCGATTGCTGGTTTATCCTACCTTACCCAAATTTAAAACGAATAATCGATAATTCAAGCAATTTTCTTTCTACTTACATTTTATATTTCCTTAAGAATTGAAAAAAAGGCATTGAAAATTTTATAATTTTTACTACCGACATTTTTCTCCTTAAACTTTTTTATATTCTACTACGGCTGTTTCCTTTCTCTGCTTGTAATAATAATATGTTTTTGTATCATCTCTTCTCTTCTATTTCATGTTGAAATTTATAAGGTACTATAGCTAAAATGCGCCCAGAATATAAATCGCAATCACGAGATTTTCTCTTCTGTTATTCTTTCTCATACTGAAGACTACTAAGGTTTTCCTTACTATGTGTATTGAAATTGTGTTTGTTGTATAGCAGCACATTCCAAAGTGTAGTCTCATAATATTATGGCAGCATACAGACATGCAGTCTTTTTTCTTATTCTTCTACTTTTACTGCTCTCCACTATGTCTTCCTTTCAACTGGGTCATGCTTAATATTTTATTTCTCATGATTTTTTATTCATTTCCTTTCATACATTGATAGATGGAAAAATTAGTCATTTGATTAAAAAAAAAATCTGTCATGACGTCGAATGTTGCATAAATTATAAAGTTCACTTGTTGTGTGTATTATTTGTTGTACATAAATAAGAAGGAATGTCAGTGAACATTATCTATATTTTAATACGAACAAAGGAGGATGTCAGACGATAGTCATTGATGAAATACCATTAGAGCTATCTTTCTTCAGAATGATAAAAAGGGAGGATGGAAAGAAGAAAATAAAAAGTGAAAAAATGGTATTAGATGAAAAGTGAATGTGTACATAAAAGATCTTTTCTGTCAATTCTTGATGATTGCTAAAAGTGATAATATTACTTTATTAGGTTTTCCTCGCTATATTTCTACCCTTATATATAATCCATCCCTACAGTAAACTAATTCTCAACATTAATTTAAGGCATTAATTTTATTTGCGCCTTTAGACACGAGCATCTAAAAGCTATTTTCAACCCCGATTTCTCCATATAATCTCTATTCTCATCATTCCGACAGAAGATGTTTTTATGCCTTATAGCTAATGTACTGATAACAAAATTTTCTCCTTATTTTTACAGTTTCAACACCACCTACAAATTCGCCTGCTTCTACAGTAGAAAATTTCAAAGACTGGTCGGACATTAGGAGTGATATTAATGCCAATAATACAATCATCAACGGTCAAATTCATTCCAATTCTGTACACGTTTCTGAGAAAAGTATGCTAATTAGACAAATGCTATATTTTTTAAAATCGACTTGAACTTTATGTTACTCACTTTCTTTTGAGGAAATTTAATTTAAGGATTATTTTTTTGCATTTAAAAAAAACTCTAGATTAATAAGTTTTTTAATGATATTTTTTTTATACATTTTCTTTTTCAATATTAGACATCAAACACATATCCAACATTAATGATATTGACAGATTCGAGCAAAAATCATCAGAAAAGAAATTGAATTGGCCAATAGAAGAGAGTAAAGCCAGTAAGTAATGGATAAAACAAATTACAAATTCATAGTGATAATTAAAATATTTATTTTCCCTTTATGCAGATTACGTCAATAAAATAGAAAACGTCTTATTAGGAATGATTCTATTTCTTGGACTTATGATACAGCAACGAATTATATTAACAAATTAAATGAATTTTATTTTTTATATTTTAATATCTATGTACGTTAAGTAAAACTTTGATTAATTATTACTTTTTTGAAAATTTGTCCAAAAATCTAATGCAGGGTCATTAAATTAAAGAAAAAAAAATATATAGGAAAAAGTGTTTTCGAATTTTGTAAATGATATTATAAAAACTGTTAAGGTAATGCTCTCTGAAATGACTTAGTACTTTTGTTTTTAATTGCCCCACCTTGTTTTCATTTAAAAAACGTTTCTTTTTATTCCAATTCAAAGAGCAAATACGAAAATCTTTTTCAATTCAGTCAATCAAAAACTAATACGCCAAATTAAAATTCATAAGGTTAGTAAGTGCATTTTCTGAAGCATTAGCCAAGCATATCTAATCTACTATAGTATTTGTACATTTATCGTAAAAATATACAAATATGTAATGTGGCTTATACAATATTCAATATTTTTAAATGTTCTGATCAGACTTTCAGACCTAACTTAAAAAAAAAATATTAAAATTATCTAAACCTTGTGATACATTTCTATTGCAAATGTGAATAGTTTACTTTCCATACTCGCCATAAAACGTGCTTAACAATCTTCAATCTTCGTTATAAGCCCACTCATTTCACTATCTTTTATGCATTATAGAGTCAAGCATGAGTACAAAAGGATGAAGTTTTTCGTTCTTTAGTTTTTGGGGAATAGTTGAAGAGCACTTATCAAATTTGCTTCAGTTTTCATTTTATTGGCAGATACAAGATTCAGGATGAGAGGTTTCATAATGATGGAAGTTATTATTAAAGTTGAGAACTTTTGAGAAGGAAAATTTTCCTTAATTATTTTGATTCTTGATGATGCTTGAAAAATGAGTTACTATGTATTTGCCCAAGATTACAAAATTATGTTATAAAATGTCTATAGAATCGGAACAAGAGGCAACAAAACTTTCGAAAGAAGATTTCGTACACACAGTATAACACAATTTAATAACTTAAAAGCATACGCTTCACATAAAATACTATAGATTGTTATACATAAATGCATAAAAAAATATATATAAATTGCATATATACATAGAATACGTAAACCCAAATATAATTAAATCAATGACGATGATGATGATGATAATGATGATAAGTCTATAATATTTTAATTATTGTATGTATGAAGTACGAATATATACAAATATATACTGAAGATATGATAGAACTCAAATAAAATTTTAATTGCATTTAGACATATATGCAAATATAAATATACTCTCAACAAAAGATGAAAAAATATACCTGTCTATATGATCTCTACATTGATTTATTTTATTTTTAATGGTTATCATTTTCTTTCTTTTACATTCCAATTTCTTTACAGTTTATTCAACATTTGAATGATAATTTTAATCAAACATTTTTCTATACAAATACCTCCATTGCAAATCGATTTTTCATTCAATTTCATTTTATCGTGAGACTTTAATCAAATCAACATAAAAACGTGTTGAAAATCACGCCTAAAATGTAATTCACGATTCTTTTTTGCTATTCGAATTCAGTGTTTTAAAATCCAGATATTTTTCGTTGAAATTTTAAATTATTTTCGATTTATGTGAAATCTTCAGAATATCGAAATTTACAATCGAATCTAATTTTCTGTAAAGTTGAGTACTCTTGAGTAAAAGAGGTAGTTGTGTAAGCCACCGTAGTAAGGACTCATCTAATATAGTTATATTAAAAAGTAGTTTTTTCAGGTTCAAATGATTATATTTTCAAAATTTAATTCAAGCTTAATAAATTTCTGGGGTTCATAAGTAAATACCTTTTTCTCAATAATTCTTTAAATTTTAAAAAGGTTTGAAAAGCAAAATGTTTAAAGATTTTCTGATAATAAAAATCAAGGAATTGGATCAGAGTTTTAAATACTAAAGTATTGATACATGAAATGAACGTGTTTTACATTTATTGTCAACGGTAAGTGAAAATGTAAATGAAAAGTAAAAAATCACGATATTTGGGGATTTAAAAATTTCCTTACGCATTTCAAGTTTATTGTACATTTTCAATTTTTCTTCTTTTACATTCTTTCCTATATTTTAATATCACCCTCGCCGACATGAATGCACATGAAATGAAAATCAAATCTTGAAAAAGAATGTCGTAAAAATTCTTTTATTCTCCCACTGAAGTTTGTACAGCATTTCTCTTCCTCACTTTTTTTTTGTTAGAGAATAAAATTTAAATAACTTCTGAATAACACGAGTTCTCTTGCGATTCTTTTGCTGTTCATGTCGTTACATATAAATGAAAGGAGATAAAAAACTAGATGAAATCTTTCATTTAAATTTACTACCAAATAAACAGAATTAACAAAATTTTATGAACAGTTTTACTGAATTCTGAAATGTTTGGGTTAAATCTGGAATTACGTAAACTATATCCTCAAATTCAAAAATAAAACACTCACTTACTTCGAATGACTTCAATTGATAGAATTAACACTTTAAAAGAGATTCAAGATTGATGTATATTTATCATAATTTTTGTTTCCGGCTGAGGATCTAAAATCCAACCCATCAAAATATCCTGTTTATGAAAACTCATTGATTTTTCTCATTTTTGATTTTATTCAACATTTCGAGTATATCTGCACTTTAAAAGAATTATTGCTTGCACACTGTATCAATGCCAAATATATTCAGCACCGCTGTATGAATGAAAAGGGAACAGTTCGCCAACTAAATTGCCCATGAAATTTGCTTTTATAACTTTTTGCATTTTGAACATTTTCACGTAGTTTAAATAAATAATTACGTTTCTTCTCTGCTGCTTTTTTGGATCAAAAATTTCGATAATGCACAGGAGAAATAGTGCACACCGCCAAAAATGACATAATGTAGAAAAACAATTGTATGCAAGTAAAAGAAAAATTAGAGCGCATTTTTAACTTTTCTAATGAAGAAAATAACTCAAAACGATTTTTTAAAGATGATGATAACGACCGAAAATCTTAAGAAGTGAGTATTTGTAATATTTCAATTCTGCTTAATTTTAAACTACATAGTTGAATCAGTTCGTTAAAATTGGACCAAAGACTTCGATAAAAATCTAATTGTATAGAAAGTTCTGTAGTTGGACTCAAGTTTTAAGATTGACAAAGTGTCATTTGATTGTTTAGCATGACATGATGCATTAAACGTGTTAAAGAATAAAGGAAAGTCAATTGAAATCGACACATGTGAGATTTGTTAAGTAAATTAACAGCAACCAGATTTTACGAAAATTGATTGATTGTGAAAAAAAGAGATTGCTCAACGGATGGATCACAAATATGCAAATAAATCTATCACTTTTTTTTTTAGCTTTCATTGAGTTCAAATTGTTGTGTTGCAAGAGAAATGAATGAAAGAAAATGCCAAAGCAATTTTGAATCAATGCTGTTAGTCATTTCCTTTCTATTAAAAATGGAATTCTATTGTATCGTTATCAAATTTTCGTATTCTTTCTACATCGTACATATTTTCTACCTTTACTGGTGATACATTGGGGAGATATTGCTATTTATACAGAAGGAAGGAAGAATAAATAGAGAGGAAGGGGAAAATTTGCATTGTAATAGACTTCGTTCGGTTTTTTCAGAATTAAATTTTAATCTCTGTACTCTACCACGAAGATTAAAATTATTTTCATTTATTATTTCCGCATTCTGAGCACGCTGAAGGCTCTTCAATGAATGATATCACAGGTAAAATATTTACATTTTATAATTCTCAACATCATTCTCGAAATTTTACATTATTTATAAAATCAGTCTATGTACATCAAAATCTTAAAATCGATTTACTTTTCGTTGATATTGCTGTTGTGAATTTTTTAATCTCAATTTATATTTATCTACAGATGAATGAATCATGAACTCATTCGACTAGTTATTTTCAATAATAGTATAGCAAAAAAATAAAATTCACTGACTAAAGTCAGGGTTTTAACAGGTATGTTGATGACATTAAGATAATGCAGTGCAAAATATGATTATAAAGTGTGAAATGATTTCAATCAGTTTTCATAAAATACTTGACAATTTGATTTATAACACAGACATTCTTTTTACGTTCCATTACTCTCCATTTCTTTCTTTCAACAGCTACAAATGCTGAACTGAACAATTTGCATACTTCCGCTATGTAGCATTTTAAGTCATTAAATATTCAAATTGATAGATGTGACTAATTTTACATCAACGATTTGTTAAAATTCGTTGATGCTTTCACACATATAGAATTTTATCTGCTATTTTCATGTGATGTGAATTAAGCAAAAAAAAAAATCTCGTGATGTTTCTAAAAATCAATAAAGCATGCTGAAAGTCACGTCAAGTGTATACAAGAAAAAAAAAGTGAAAGGAACGAAAATGCTGTTTCCAAAAACACTGCTTAATGTCAATTTAGTTTGAGGGATTAGTTTTAACACTATAACGATGTCATTGCAAAAAGAACAAGAAAATTCTTTGAATGAAAACTTTTGCCTCTCTAATGCTACATTTAATCTTATTTTCGACTGCGAAAATCCAATACAGCAGCAGGAAAGGAATGAAAATATATGTATAGAATATAGAAATAGAAACATGTACGAAAAATAAGATTTACCTTTTTCCTTAAAGTGAAAAAGTCTCATGAAAAAATTATGTGTTGCAAGATAATACAAATTTTTCTCTATAGTTGTTCTGAAGGAATTTTGTCTATTAAAAGTAAAATTATTGACTTTCGTTCTTGATTTTATTTTAATTTATAGATGGTACTTGAAGTTGTCATCAAAATCACATTCATATTGTAAAATTAAGTTTCAAATAGATTGTAATTTTTTATCAAATATAACAGCAATTAAACTTAGAAGTTTAGATTAATGATAGTTTTTAAAAATTTGAGAAATGGCAATTTGGGTGATTTTGAGGTTAGGGTGGGTTTTATCCTCGAAATGTGGGTTCAAGAAAAACTTTTTCAAATTTTGATGCTTAGTAAGGTCTAAAGAAGCTGAAATTAGATATGCAGATTTCTTGGCAATGCTTGAATTGAAAACCAACACCTCATTTAGTGCTATGTAATTTATCATTTTTGATGCTTATCTAAGTCTAATCTCTACTACTCATAGAACGAAAACGATCACTCACACTCACGTGAGCGATAAAAATATGAGCACTCATTGAAATAAAAACTCTGATTTTTTCATTTCAATGAGTACTTGCGATTGGTGAGTAATCACCAGGGACAAAAATGAATGAAAAAAAAAAAATCTGTGTTGAAAAAAATCATTATTTTTGATAATGAAAAAAATTATAATTTTTTTTCGTAAACTCTTACGTAAAATTTCATCACGTAAGAATTCATCACGTATAGCAAAAAATGCAATAAAATCACACCAAATGAATTAATAATGCTAAATAATAAGAACAAGAGATAGAATAGATTAGTTTTGTTTAAAAAACTTGTATAGAAACTTTTATTCGTCATTTCTTGCTTTGCGTGACGAAATTCTACGTAAAAATGATTCTTACGTGATGAAATTTTACGTAATAATTTACGTAAATGAAAAAAATTATAATTTTTTTCATCATCAAAAATAATGATGTTTTTCATCACAGATTTTTTTCATTAATCTTGGTCCCTGGGAATCACCAATCTTAAGTACTCATTTAAATCATTTTAACCGTTAAAAATTTTAATCGAGATTTTTTTCAAACGGAATTCTTTAGAGGGCCGTTCACTTATGACGTCCAGTAAGGGGGGGGGGGGGGGGGGGTCAGCAAGAAAAGAACTATAGAAGTTCCTGGAAATCTATTGTTCTTTTTTGAAAAATGACCGTTAATTTCGGACGTCATAAGTCAGAGGTCGTTGTTTTTTTTTTTTTTTATCTAATATATAAAAGCCCAACTCACTGATTCACTGACTCTGGAACGGAAGCCATGTGAAGACATTTGTGAAGCCGTGTGAAGACAAAAATTTAAGGAGTGTTGACAAGGTGGTTGTCAGGTGGGTGTGGGTGTCTGGTGGGGGTGGGGGGTAAGTTTCAGGTGGGGGGGGGGGACAAAGTGGGTGTCGATATATTTTGTGAAGCCAATGTGGATGGGGGGCAAATGGGGTGACAGGCATATTTTGTGAAGCCAATGATGTGAGGGGTGCTGACAAGGTGGGTGTCAGTTGGGAGGGCGGCAATGTGGGTGTCAGGTGGGGATGGGGGCAAGGGGGTGTCAGGTATGTTTTGTGAAGCCAATGATGTGAGGGGTGCTGACAAGGTGGGTGTCAGTTGGGGGGGGGGGGGGGGGGGGGTGACAAGGTGGGGGGCAAGGGGAGTGTCAGGTATATTTTGTGATGCCAATGATGTGAGGGGTGCTGACAAGGTGGGTGTCAGTTGGTGTCAGCTTTGTGAAAAGACATGGTGGGTTTCGGGAGAATTAAAGTTTCAGTGGGATTAAGGGGGTTCGAGTCTGAGGGGGTTTGTGAAGCCATTTATAAAATTTTTGTCGGATTGAGTCCGAGTTTGAGGATGTTTGTGAAGCCATGTGAAGTTTTGTGAAGCTATTTATAAAGTTTTTGCGGGATTAAGGAAGTCCGAGTTTGAGGGAGTTTGTGAAGCCATTTATAAAGTTTTAGTGGGATTAAGGGGGTTCGAGTTCGAGGGGGTTTGTGAAGCCCTGTGAAGTTTTGTGAAGCACTTTATAAACTTTTTGAGGGATTAAAGAGATCCGAGTTTGAGGGGGTTTGTGAGGCCATGTGAAGTTTTGTGGTAGGATTGACCTTAAAAACATTATGGTTATTTGCGTCTTACAGTTATTTACATAATAGTAATTAAATTTTAACCCTGATAAGAGGCGCCACGGGCGCCTCCGGATAGCCTAGTATTTCAATAATGATGACATTGTCATTCTTTATTGAATGGACTAAATTATTTTACATTCCTTCAACAGACATTTTTATATTTTTTCATTCTGATAATTTTACTTTTACAAGGGGAAAAAGCCCTCTTAAGGAGTACTTAAACTTATTAAAAAGGCATAAAAAACCCTTGTATTAATTTAGTTTTAATACTCTAAATCCAAAGTCTAAGCAATCATAATGCTCATACATGAATATATCAAAAACAATACACGATAACATGTCACTTCCAACAGACTGGAACTGCTGAAAAAAAATTATTTCACTTTTGGACGTTTCGTGTATTTTTGGGGAGGGTAAAGATCTTCGGAACCAAGCAGTTCCACTACTTCCAAAATGTATTTTTCGGTCTTGATATTTCTATAATGAAGGGTTAAAGCTTAAGATAACATATTAAACGATTACATCAAGAAGTCTCGTTTATTTTATGCAAAAAATTACAAAAGTCCTCGTGTTATTGATCGAGGGACTTCAGCGCATTTTTGACGCAGCGATTAGTATTTGATTATCTAATTATTTTGCGTTCGTTTACAGATCATTAGAAGTTTAGAAGATTATTAATTTGAGTGTAATTAACAAATAATTATAATGAGTGCTTATATAGAAAGGCTTTATTATTTAACGGTCAATAAAAGAATTTGAAATTTTCCCGCTAAAAGTTGCACTTCAAAAACAATAACTATGATATAATTAATAATCTGTAGCAATAAATTTCCATATAGCAAGGGTTTATCATTAGACGTTTTTTGGAATTCAAATTTCTAGAAAAAATTTGAAATTATAGAGGTAATGTTGAATTTTTAAACGTACTCATCACGTGGTTTTGTTTATGAAATAAAAAAATCATTAATTGTAGTATAAATACACTGTTTCAAGACTTTTAACTGTTCGATCGGACAATAAACAATAGTAACGGAGCTAATAAAACAAACCTGAGCTCTCTACGATGTCTGGTTAAAAAGTTTTTCTTCAGACGAACGAGCAGCCGAATGAATGAACGAACGAACATTTCGCATTATTAAGCTCCCTTTTTGTATACAAGTATACAAAAATGCAAGATCAAAAAAAAATCAAGATTAAAATTATATGAATACTCACATTTTTTTCACTCACATGATCGTTTTTGGTCGCTGCTCACAAAACCATGCATCGAAGGGATCGTGAGATTGTCATAAATATGAGTCCCAAAAGATTTTAAAATGTTTAGATATCAAAGTCAAACATCTTTGTCTAAATGTAAGTAATAAAGGAAATAAAAGTACAGTCATTAAGAATAATTTTAAAAGGACCAAATTGGTAAATTGGAATCAACAAAAGTGATATTTTTATTGTACTCTTAATAGAAAAAATCATATGAAGAAAACCACTTATAATCTACGTGACATGACTACGTTAAACGATTTCAATTGAATTCATAAAAAAAGCAAGACACATAAAGGTTTTAAAATATGAAAATCCCTTTCCATCAAATGAAGCATTTATGATAATTTGTTTTACAAATATAATCCAAATGGTCTACGACAAATGGACGATATTATTGAAACAAATACGTCAGATCATCCCTTTTTTTGCTCCATACCACAGTCCTATGGATGGGATAATAGATTCTTTTTATGTTATGCAATAAAAATAATGTGGTTCAACAGTAAAACATGCTCAAAACAAATAGGGGAGAATTGCTACCGTAACCACTTGTTCATTTTTTGAAAACAAGAAAGTACAAAAAAAAAGTCTTGGCGTCACTTTTATGTTTTCGTTTGTTTGTCCTTTCTTTACTGATTTAGCAGAAAAATACTGACTTTTATTGATGTTTTCTTCTTTTATTATATATTGCTTGCATATGGATATACAAATAGTTAAGTACATTAACATTATTGACGATCTGCTCATTCCTAGTTTTTGTGCTGTAATTTTTGGAAGTGTCGGAACAATATTAATAAGTAATTATTGATTATAATCATAATTCAATGAATGTCGCCCTGTCGTTTCAAATAAAGATACTAATAATTAGCCATAGGAATTTTTTCATATAGCAATATCTCTGTTAAATTGCACAACAAAATCAAATTATTGAGGTAGTGAAATATAACAATTTACAACGGGGAGAATGGACATTTTCAGTGACTATGAAAGATAAATTTAAATTGGAAAATTCATATCGTTGATTTCAATCTGTGAATGCTTCTGTTTACTTCGTTCTGCTAGGGGAGAATTGTTTTCAAAATAGCAATAAAAATGTGTGTACAAGAACGAAAATTTTCATGGACATAGCCATGCCGTGATCTTGAATTTTTTTTTTTCGTTTCTCTGAGAGAATAGCTCCAACTTTGAGACTTTCAGTAGTTTTGCATTTGTGTCTTGATGCTTTTTAAACAGTTTTAAAATACAAGAAGGAACACAATTTTTTATAAACTATTTAATTTAAAAAAAAACCTAAAAACTGGAAACGATATTGGGTCATACTTTCAATAGTTCCACACAATTATTTAAAATGTTGATTACGTATACGTAAGTTTTACACAAAATATTCCCCTTTAAATGTTGGACGTTGGATGTGAATGAATAACTTCTTCAATCTCAATGCATATGGTTTATTATTGCAATAAGCAGCAATAAGCTGTGAATAAACAAGAATTGTAACAAATTTTCTTCACATTCATCATAAATTGTTATTTGTTGACTCATTTATTGTTTTTTCAAAACATGATTCAAACTCCCCTATTTTTATGTTGCTAGAAAGTGGCTTATGATTTATTTTCAACTCGATTTTGGCTTAAACTTGACTTGTTTATTAATTGAATTCCTGCTTTTGCGAAGTATACAATTCAATTCAAAAAGTCAAACTTCATCCTTTTTTGAAGTTTCTCAATTCCTGATCTCATTGGATCCCGTTGGATCTTAGGTTCTAAACATTGCTAATATTCTACCTGTATATGTTTTTGGTTTCAAACATGACTTGTTTATATTGAACGATAATTACATTAACTGGTCTAAACTGAGATAATACGTCTACTTCACCTGTTTAGATCTGATATCATAACTTACAAATTGAAGGACTAGGGATTTCTTTTGGATGAGTTTTAGGAAATTTTCATCAAACAATCGATTTTTTTTTCTAAAATTTTCTACTGTCGGCTCTCATTTTATTGGTTTAATTAGTGCATTAGGCTAATCTGTATCAGATTGTTTTAATTCCGTGTATTAATTAAGTTATTTGGATTCTTTGTTAATTTCACCTTAATCTATCAACATACTATATTGTTTCTCGTCGTTATGCATTAATTAAAGAGATTTTTCGATTCTTCGACAATCAATAGTGTCATTTGGTATCAAATTATCGTTGATTAGAAGCAATTAATTATAAAAGCTTATTCAAAACTGATATGAGCATTCAAAACATTTGTAATGCAGAGATTTTGAAGAAAATATTTTTGCTCCTGAAATGCAATTGACTCTGGATTGCGAAAAGCTAATTTTCCAGAAACGCTACTCATCCAAAGAATTTTCTTGCTACACAATGCATGACGGGAAGTGGACTTTAATGGTTTTTAAACAGTTTTCAAGTTTTCAATCGTAATAAAATTGTAACATGCATGAAGCAGGGACTTGCCTCTAACTGCTAATCATCTCTAAGTTGAATGGGAATCAAATCTTTAAACTAAGGGGCCGTTCACTTATTACGTTCGCATTTTAGGGGGAAGGGGGGGTTTGAAAAATTGTAACAAAATGTAACATGGGGGGGGGGGGGGGGGTCAAGAAGTATGTAACGTTCTAACTGTCGTCTGTGTTTTAAAAAGAAAGTTCACGAAAAAAATTTGTTTACAAATTCACACCAAAAACATTTTTTTAAATTTTCCACCTTTTTAATGATTTATGAATGTCCAGATCACTTTTGATAGCTAGGCAATACATAGTTTTTGTTATATAAAGTAACAAATCAATAGAAAACTGGTTTACAAGACTTTAAAATACAATCATGGAAATTTTCAAAATTAAATCAATCATAAGTTTAAAAGTAAATCTCTTTAAATATGTCATTCATATGATGATTAATATGATCCCATCATTGTGATATTTATATCAAAGTTGATTGAATTTTCCAAAATTCAATCAGGCATAATATTTTTCATGACATTTTTGAATTTTCTTCAAAAAAAACAAATTTTTGCTTTAAATCTTAATCCAATAATTTATGAGAATACTAATAGTATCAATCAAAACATGACCTATTAAGCTGTACAGTATTTTGAAGTTTAAGAAAAAAAAAATACAAAAGAAATCTAACCGTCTTTTTAGATTTAAAAGATTAAAAGAAATAAAATAAAATTTCGAACGTTCAGGGGGGGGGGGGGGTGAGTTGTAACATATTGTAACAAGGGGGGAGAGGGGGTGAAAAAAGTCGTTTTTTTGCGTAACGTAACGTCAATTATATTCAAGTCTGAAAATTTAATTCTTTATACTATTCCTACTTTTTATTTCCCATACAAAAACTTCATATTACTTCATATTTTCGTGTATGTATTCAAAGACTATTGGAAGAGATCACGATCCTAAAACCACTAAGTTTCTGTCGATGCAATGTTCAACACTTTATAAAGTTAAGTCAAACATGGATTTCAAAAAATTGAAATATTTTTCATGCTGGTATGGAAAGTCAACACCCAAAAGTTATTGCGAATAATTCTCTAAATCAAATTATCATATCAAAAAGCTGTCAACAGTGTAAATAAATGTGTTATCTGTAAGCGTCAAAATTATTATGTTTTTATGTTATAGAAATGTGTAAAAACCTTTTAGTGTCAACATATGTGTGAAAAAATCATAATTCTTATTTGAACTCCGACTGCTCGTACTCAGCATGAAAGGAATTTCAATGTGCTTTGGGGGGAAAATGAGAAAATCCCGTATAAAAATGTTTTTCCAACTTTTCTTTCTCATCACTACCTTAGGCACATTAAATGTATGACATATAATATTTTAATCCTCACATATGTCGTCGAATTTAAGGTATAGAATTTGTGTAAAACATGTTCCTCCTATTGTCATAGAATTTAAGGGGTTTTCAATCACTCTTCCTTTCTATGTCAAATTTCAATTTCGAATAATTTTAAGGAATATACCCGGCAATTTTAGTACACACAAGTTTCCTTTATCTAAAATTTTTAACTTTTTTTGAGTTTTCTTCTCATTTCTTTAAGAAAGAAATATTTATACAATTCATTGTACTTTCAGCACATTCTTAAGTTTGACATGAGTCATCGAGAATAATGAAAAAAGTATAAGGTATGCAAATCTAACATGTCATTCATACAAATAAGAAGACAAATATTATGATGTTTATTGAGAGTCAACAAAATTCTCTCACATATACCTACATCCTCTTTTTCTACATTCTGTTATAACATCCAACCCTCTTTTACTTCTTTATTATGAAACGTGACAAGAACGAATGTTAAGTTGCAATAAGAGTTTTCCGCACCAAAACTTTTTGCTCACCCAACATTCATAATTAACTTAATGAAACCGCTAAGAATAATATTTAAGGAATATGAGGTATAACTTTTGCGTGATTTTACTTTTTTTCAGCCTTTAATGTGTAGATTTATTTTGATTTAGAAAAAGTATCAAATTCCAGACGAATGTATTTTAATCCCACTCTCATCGTCTATTAACTATCTAGTGGATACAAAAACATGTATGATTTTATGTGGCTCACCAGCCTATCATATTTATTTTTCATAACGGATAAAGCAACTTTAAAGTGTTTTCTACAGCATTGAACCCTTAAGTTAAAACGTAGAAAACAACAAAGCACTGGATAATGTTCAAAAATGTCATTTGTGAGGCTCAGTTCACAAAGTTCAGTCGATATTATATAAAAATGTTAAGGAATCCGGCTGGTGAAAGAAATAAACAGCCAATTTTAGAAACTCTTCAACAGTATATTGATGTCAATAAAGAAAGTAGATTGTTGGAGATATCTTCAGGTAATAACTTAATTAATTTTTGAAAAATAATTTTTTACAATGATGATTTCTTAAGGATGCGGACTTCATATTTCATTTATATCGTCATATTTTCCAATGACAAGGTTCCAGCCATCAGAGTATGACAAAGCTTTATTTAAAAGTATTAAGGAATATACAAAAGACTGTCGAAATGTCAACGAGCCTATTTTAATCGATATTTCAAAAGATGTTGAATGTTGGGATTCAATGTGTGATGGGCAATTTCTAAATTTGTGCACAAATGTTTTTGATTATATGCTGAATATAAATATGATTCATATAACGGCGCTTGAGTGTACTGAAGGATTGTTTAAAAATTGCTCTAAACTTTTAAAGCCAAATGGATTGTTATTTACTTATGGACCTTATAGCATAAATAATGTTTTAATACCTGAAAGCAATGTTTCATTTGATAAAGGCTTGCGTCGTCAAAATCCATGTTGGGGTATAAGAGACATTGCTGATTTAAAATCTTTAGCACAAAAAAATTCAATGAATCTCCTTAAAATCCATGATTTGCCATCCAATAATAAATTACTAGTTTGGAATAAAAATTAATTTTTTTTGATCTTTTCACTGATTATTTTATTATTTAATTTAAATAAATCTATTTTATCTAAGCTATTTGAGGAAAGAAGGAAGGTTGATACAAAATTCTAAGAAAAATGTATTTTCAGAAAGTAGGAAAATAGAAGCAAATGAAATTTATTGAAATGGGAAGAAAATTAAGCATCAATTCAGTCTCTAAAATTATAATCTCCAGTTTTTTAGTCACAAGTCTTATTTTGCGAATCCCCGTCACGCTTAGTATAAAACAAAATGTATGGCTTACATTCGGCCACAACTTGTTCAGTAACTTCTTTAACCGAAGAATCATTGAAATGCATCCAGACGCCGCTATTTAATCCATATGATGTATAATGACCATTCGATGTTCCTGAACCATGATGCACGATAACTGCAGCCAAGTCATAAATACTGTTAGAATTCGATCGTCGAGTTTCAGGTCCACTATTTAATACAAATTTCGATAAATCTAATGCTTGGATTGGAAATTTAATGCGGAGATCTATTTTTGTTCTGTAAAAGTTATTTGTGATTAGCAGAGGATACAATAGTAAATTATTCAACTTTACCTATAATAACTATTCCAGCGAAATCTTTTAATGTGAAGACACAAGACATTCGGTAAGCGACGTATCCAAAATCGTTTTGTTGATCGTTGCTTCTTTTTACAATTGCTGCAGTAATAAAGTTCTGTTTCAGTAAGCTCTTCAATAGCAACAAAGCTTGAAAGACAGTCTGAGATATGACAAACAGGTGGCTTATCAGAATCATCTAAATCCTTGTAGTACTTTTCAGGAATGTCTAAAGAAAGGTCAAGAAACGGATCGTGTTTTCTACTCTCTTGTCCACACATCAAGCACTTAACTTCACTCAACAATGTTCCACCAAAAATATTTGTTACAAACGATGAGCCTTTTTTAGACGGCGATGGACAGACAAAATTTTTCATTTTACTATTTGATGGGGATGAAGGTATTGAATTTGGAATCGTTTGTAGCTCTGTATGCAATCTATCAAGCATATATCGAAGAAATTCATGGGAATCGTTCTGATGATATCCTTTAAATTGAGGTACAACCTTCCATATTACCAAGAAAAGACCTTCTGGCGATATTGAAGCTTTATTGTTATCTATTCCGCTATTAAGATCAATCAAAACCTAAAATTTTTATCGTAATATTATCATACATTATCATCATTAGCTTTAAAGTTGATTTGTGCAAATATTACCTTTCGTAGCTCTTCAACCAAAAATATTTCATCCAGATTCTCTTTAATGCTTCTCGTATACAATCTGGACTTGGGTTGTTCGATTTTCGGCAGGCTACTAAAGTAATCAGTAAACTGTTGGATATTATGAAGCGACTGAAGCACGCTGTTCATAAAGCAAGTATTCCCCAAATTTTTAAGACCAACTCCCTTCTTTTTACTGATTGAAGCTTTCTTCCTAACATTTTTCTGCGTATCAAGCTCATCATCTGATTTCGTGCGCTTTCTTGGTCTCAAATTGATACCGGATGACGATAAGGAATCGAGCCCACTATCATAAGAACTTGTACTGCTGGTTGTATCCTGTTGTTGATTAGACAGCGATTTAGTAGAAGCTTCTTCAAGATTTAAGGATGTCTCAGAATCGCTTGTACCATTATCATTTGTGTAAGAATGAATTTCAGTCCTTATTTCATTAAGGTCATCTTCATCTTCGACAAAATCATTACAATCATAACAGTAAGCGGAAGTTGTATTTATACTTATTGCAACTAAGTGCCCCGTATTCTCAGAATGCAATTTAGCATGTTCATTAATATATCTCGAACAATAAATACTTCCACATTTAAGACACATCCAGTTGTCTTTATTATCTTTACAGTCTAAATTTTTAAAGAGTTTTTTAATTATTGTATTGTCAATTTAATTATAAATTTTTAAACCAAGCTCTACATCTTTAAAAGTATTCAGCTATAATCAATAAATCTACTTGAAAACATTCAAAAAAGTCAAATAAAGCATATAAACACTTTTTTTTTTCAACAAGATATACATAATTCAAGATTTTGGAAATAGAACTTAATAAAATGATTTAATGGATATAAAAATCTTACCCAAACATTCAAATTTGTTCTCGACTCTTTTCATTAATTTTTGCATTTTTAGAAAATTCCGATCAATTCCTATGCCATCTTTTAAATGGATACAATTCTTCGATTCCATTCTACTTATTTTTAATTAAACAGCTAATAAAATAGAATATAATATTTTTTATATCTCTTTTTTTCTTTCTCAAATTTAATCCTGATTTTTTTCAGTCGACTAATCTTACTATACACGCTTTTATTTCACTCGCATATATGCGTTGCACAGTCTTACACAATCTCCAATATATTTTTCGACCACTTCTTCACTTGAATTTAAGTTAAGATAATTGCGTAAATCAATCAATTTTATAATGAGATGTTTTATGAGTGAAAGCTTTATAGGTTTAAAATATATTTTAAAAACTTAACGTATTTTTAAAAATTGAAATGTTCTTCAATGTCAGTGATGTATATAAGTTTATCAAAGTGTTCATTTCCTTAAACGTTGTTCAGTTTGTTATTAACTTTGTATTTAAAAAAATGAAGAAGCAACGTACACACAAAAGATTTTTTATAGCAATTACATACCGATTTAAACTTATTACAGCTGTTAAAGATTTTTTAACATTTTTTCATGGATTTTTTGACAAAGATAGCTAACGTCATTCAAAATTTCAAAAGTGATCAAAAAATAGGAGAAAAATTTGAGGAAATTTTGTGAAAAAGAAAATTTATTATTAATTGGACTATAATAAAGATATTGGTAGCATAAATATGAAATAACAAAATATAAAGTCTACTTCTCCTATTGCCAATATATGTTTTAAAGAAATTATCTGTTTATTGGAATAAATTGAAATTTTAAAGAAATTGTGCTGCAAAAAAAAATGAAAAAGAAAATTTGAAAAAGTTGCAAGAGAACAAATAATGCAACATAAAAGTTTTCATGATGTTTACATAAATTTATAAACTGTATTAAATAATCAATTGGTGCTCATAATTTAAATCAAATATCAAAAGATAAATTTCAAGTGTTACTGTCGTTTTCATTGAGGTTTTTTTGTGTTTTCAATATATTTTCAACCAAACGAAATGGCTAACAGATTTAATCAGGTAAATCGTGAATTTCTTTCTTTAAAAAATACATTCGTCAAGTAGCAATTAGAGGAACAAAATCAATAATCTATATATATACATATATACATATAAAGTATTCAAAGGCCACAAATACATTAATTATTTACAACAAACAATGTATATGAGTCAAGTAATTCTTTACGAAAGAAATATTTCTATTTACTGTTACATCTCGTTTCTTCAGTCTATAGCTATATACACACATATTTATAGAAAGTAAAAGACATCAAGAATACTCCTTTTTGCATAAATTATATCCAAAAGTTTTACACTTACAAATTTAATGAATGAAAGATTTGTATTATTGCTTCTTGTTACTTCTTATTATTTATGTAATGACCTTCTGCTACTTTTGTTGGAAATTAGAGCCTATTTTAGGTTTAAAATATCATGTAGTAACTTAACGCTTTTATTCTTTTAAAATTTAATCAGAAAGTAGATCCAGAGTTAATATTTACAAAGCAGGAAAGAATTGGAAAAGGCTCATTTGGTGAAGTATTTAAAGGTGTTGACAATCGTTCACAGCAAATAGTTGCCATAAAGATTATTGACTTAGAAGAGGCTGAAGATGAAATTGAAGATATTCAGCAGGAAATCATGGTTTTATCACAATGTGATTCACCATATGTCACAAAATATTTTGGATCCTTTCTAAAAGGAACAAAACTATGGATTATTATGGAATATTTAGGAGGTGGATCAGCCTTGGATCTTATGAAAGCAGGATTGTTCGAGGAGATGCATATTGCAATAATTCTCAGAGAAGTACTGAAAGGACTGGATTATTTACACTCTGAGAGGAAGCTTCATCGTGACATTAAAGCCGCAAATGTATTATTAAGTGAAATGGGAGATGTAAAATTGGTAAGCCTTACATTCCTTTCTCCCTTTAGCATTCTTTTTATTATAATCAATGTTTTTCTTCAATTTAGGCTGATTTTGGTGTTGCAGGCCAGCTTACAAATACGACGTCCAAAAGAAACACATTTGTTGGAACTCCATTTTGGTAATAATCAAAACATAATAGTAAAAATCATATAATTAACATGTGTAATTTCAATAGGATGGCACCTGAAGTGATAAAACAATCTATGTATGATTCAAAAGCTGATATTTGGTCACTAGGCATAACTGCAATTGAGCTTGCGAAAGGAGAACCCCCCAACTCTGAATTGCATCCAATGCGTGTACTTTTTTTGATTCCTAAAAATAATCCGCCACAATTGACCGGAAGTTATTCTAAACCATTTAAAGATTTTGTTGAAGCGTGCCTAAATAAAGACCCAGAAAATGTAAGTAGTCCGTTTAATTAAGTGTTATTGTTTTTCTAATATGATTCCTTGATTATTGCAGAGACCGACAGCAAAAGAGCTTTTAAAGTATCCATTTATAAAGAAGGCAAAGAAAAATGCATATTTGATTGATTTGATCGATCGTTTCAAGAAATGGAAGAACCAGAAAGGCGAGGAAAGCGAAACGGAATCAGAAAATTCAGATTCGTAAGTGTTTATTATACTTTATATAATCATTTAAATTCATTTTTCAAACGTTTACTAATTAGGGAGGAGTCAAAACCAGATAGCGACTTGGACGAACCATGGATTATGACTGTGAAAGGAATGAAAGGAAATGCACATAATAAACCTTCTGTTTTTACACTTGAGGATACTTCTTTCAATAGCAGTTCACCAAACAACTGTGGAAGTCCTTCGCGAGATGTAAATTTGAATCATTTGAGTTTGACAAGTTCATCACAGAATTTACAGCAAAAGCAAGGATTTTCACCAAGCAATTCGCCAACTCGCGAAACCCCAGAGACACAGATATCACAAAAATCTATTGTGCACTTAAAAGAGAAGAAAGACGAGCGGTATGTGATTGAGTCCTCAATCGAAAACACCAAAAACGAAGAATTGGTTGTGAAAAGTCCTGAAAAAGATTTCGATAGGCCATTAAAGGAGGTAAGGATAACAGATTCGTTTTTATGTATTGTTGCTATACATTTCTTTTTAATCTCTTTTAAAGACGATCGAACATGAGGTTAAAGAGGATACAAGAAACGGACGTACTGCTATAAACATTCCAAGCTCCGAAATTCCATCGCCAAAATCACCACAAAGTGCGGTTGAAAAACGAAATTCATTCAAATTTCAAGAACAAAAAGAGCATCATCGCGAACATAATGGTGCCAAATCAGGCAATCTTTATAACAATAATAAAGTAAATAGCGCTTGCCTTAACAATTTAATTCTACCACTTTTATCAGAGGTAAGTACTTCATTTCTTATGTCATCATATTTATTATTATTGTTATACCCCGTACTATTAAACAAACAAGAATTTATTCATTGATAAAAAAAAAAAATCCCTGAAATATTTTTTTTGATATCAACGCATTTTTTCGTTTTCAGATAACAAGTAATCGCAATCAATATCATCATAGTAATAATAACAACAACAACAATAATAATGGTAACAGAAATTCTACCGATGTTGTTGACTTGAAATCGTCATTTGAACTTGCAGAACGGAGCTGTCCTGGTGTTACAGATTTATTTATTAAAGAGATCATTCATAAACTGATGCCTGGATTTTCGGAAACAAGAATTAATCACATCATTGATAAAATGTCAAGATAAACTATAAAGCACGTTATTTTGTTATAGCATTTTTGTGTTGAAGAAAGAATTTTGAATTTATAATTATTGATTGATTCGCGCATTACGTTTTATTATCACTGAAATTATTTCAGCATGTTCTTAAATTAAATGTTTCAAAGTAAAAAATAATTCTTATCTAAATTATTAAGCTGACCATACATTTTCAACAAAGAAATATCGAAATTTAAATCAAAAAAAAAAGTCCAACAAAATATTTGTTCAATGATTTAAAAATTTCATCGTTTTCAGCACTATTTATTAAGATTGTATTAAATAACGGATTGTACTTTGGAAGCAACAAGCATTGCGGCCAGTCCGATATTTACGTCTTAAAATTACTCTTATTCAACTTCGATCAATTTTTGAAACATGTAATTTAAATATTGGCAGACACAATGAGATTTGGATGATTCTTTTCGAAAAGCTTTTTGATGAAAATGGGAACTGATATTAATTCTGTGAGCATGGACGTAATTGCGTGTTGAAAATGCAGTAAATTATAAAACAAAACGTTAATTTAAAAATTCATTCATTTCACAATAATTTATTATTAATATTATCATTTATTAAAGTTTTAAAATATTAGTTCACTTTATCACAAACGAAAATGTATAAGAGATACATAATAATTTATTAATTTCATCTTAATTTTCTTTCAATTATTAAAGTTAATCTATTTGAAGAAACCGATACTAGAAAAAAGTTTTAAAAATTTAATTAAAATAATCCAATAAATTATCACGATTCTTCCAAATGTGGGATGAGCATCCTTTTTATTTTTCTTCACCCTAATAGTTTTCAAACTGGACAAGTTATTCTGTGACGTAAAAAATCAGGACCTTATTAATGCGGCCCAGAAGAGTTTTAAATAAATCAAGTAACGGACCCCGTTTTGTGGAAGCACAAAAATCAAAATGGTTTATTATATTCACACCGTTTTCACGTGTGAATCTATTGGTTTTGTTCAGATTGAAAAATCAGTTTTTTGAATTTTGTGAGGATATGGACCAAAAAACCTTAAATGTTCAGAGATGAAAAGTTTGTGCCTTGAATTTCACATCTTTTTCAAATTGGTTGCGGCATTGCTGAGAAAATCGCAAAATATGCTTTCTGTAAGCAAGCAAACGAGCAAGTTAATCAGCAAGAAATCTCAATAACAAGACATTGTAGAGACTTCTAGTTTTTTACATTTGATCCGTACTGCTTTATAGAAGAGCTTTATGTATTAAATGTATTTCCTACTTGGTTCTTTACTCAAAAAAAATTTAGGATGTTTTATTTGTATTTGTTTTCAGCACTTGAATATTTATGCAAGTTTCAATCCATTTGGATAAACCCTCGAAGAAAAAAAGACAAAATTGATTTTGACTAGGGTCGCCCCTAGTCCAAAATTGAAAATGTATTTCCTACTTGATTTTTTGCTCAAAAAATTTAGGATGATTTATTTGTATTTGTTTTAAGCACTTGAATATTTATGCAAGTTTCAATCCATTTGGATAAACCCTCGAAGAAAAAAGTGACAAAATTGATTTTGACTAGGGTCGCCCCTAGTCCAAAATTGAAAATGTATTTCCTACTTGGTTCTTCTCTCAAAAATTTTTAAGATGTTTTATTTGTTTTTGTTTTAAACACTTGAATATTAATGCAAAGTTTTAATCCATTTGGATAAACCCTCGAAGAAAAAATGACAAAATTGATTTTGACTAGGGTCGCCCCTAGTCCAAAATTGAAAATGTATTTCCTACTTGGTTCTTTGCTCAAAAAAATTTTAAGATGTTTTATTTGTATTTGTTTTTAGCACTTTTATGCAAAGTTTCAATTCATTTGGATAAACCCTCGAAGAAAAAAGTGACAAAATTGATTTTGACTAGGGTCGCCCCTAGTCCAAAATTGAAAATGTATTTCCTACTTGGTTCTTTGCTCAAAAAAATTTTAAGATGTTTTATTTGTATTTGTTTTAAGCACTTGAATATTTATGCAAGTTTCAATCTATTTGGATAAACCCTCGAAGAAAAAAGTGACAAAATTGATTTTGACTAGGGTCGCCCCTAGTCCAAAATTGAAAATGTATTTCCTACTTGGTTCTTCTCTCAAAAAATTTTAAGATGTTTTATTTGTATTTGTTTTAAACACTTGAATATTTATGCAAGTTTCAATCTATTTGGATAAACCCTCGAAGAAAAAAGTGACAAAATTGATTTTGACTAGGGTCGCCCCTAGTCCAAAATTGAAAATGTATTTCCTACTTGGTTCTTCTCTCAAAAAATTTTAAGTTGTTTTATTTGTATTTGTTTTAAACACTTAAATATTTATGCAAGTTTTAATCTATTTGGATAAACCCTCGAAGAAAAAAGTGACAAAATTGATTTTGGCTAGGGTCGCCCCTAGTCCAAAATTGAAAATGTATTTCCTATTTGGTTCTTCTCTCAAAAAATTTTAAGATGTTTTATTTGTATTTGTTTTAAACACTTGAATATTTATGCAAGTTTCAATCTATTTGGATAAACCCTCGAAGAAAAAAGTGACAAAATTGATTTTGACTAGGGTCGCCCCTAGTCCAAAATTGAAAATGTATTTCCTTCTTGGTTCTTTGCTCACAAAAAATTTTATAATGTTTTATTTGTTTTTGTTTTAGGCACAAGAATAGTTATGCAAAGTTTTTAATCCATTTGGATAAACCCTCGAAGAAAAAAGTGACAAAATTGATTTTGGCTAGGGTCGCCCCTAGTCCAAAATTGAAAATGTATTTCCTACTTGGTTCTTCTCTCAAAAAATTTTAAGATGTTTTATTTGTATTTGTTTTAAACACTTGAATATTTATGCAAGTTTCAATCTATTTGGATAAACCCTCGAAGAAAAAAGTGACAAAATTGATTTTGACTAGGGTCGCCCCTAGTCCAAAATTGAAAATGTATTTCCTACTTGGTTCTTTGCTCAAAAAAAATTTGGGTTGTTTTATTTGTATTTGTTTTTAGCACTAGAATATTTATGCAAAGTTTTAATCCATTTGGATAAACCCTCGAAGAAAAAAGTTACAAAATTGATTTTGACTAGGGTCGCCCCTAGTCCAAAATTGAAAATGTATTTCCTACTTGGTTCTTTGCTCAAAAAAATTTTAAGATGTTTTATTTGTATTTGTTTTTAGCACTTTTATGCAAAGTTTCAATTCATTTGGATAAACCCTCGAAGAAAAAAGTGACAAAATTGATTTTGACTAGGGTCGCCCCTAGTCCAAAATTGAAAATGTATTTTCTTCTTGGTTCTTTGCTCAAATAAATTTTAAAATGTTTTATTTGTATTTGTTTTAAGCACTTGAATATTTATGCAAGTTTCAATCTATTTGGATAAACCCTCGAAGAAAAAAGTGACAAAATTGATTTTGACTAGGGTCGCCCCTAGTCCAAAATTGAAAATGTATTTCCTACTTGGTTCTTCTCTCAAAAAATTTTAAGATGTTTTATTTGTATTTGTTTTAAACACTTGAATATTTATGCAAGTTTCAATCTATTTGGATAAACCCTCGAAGAAAAAAGTGACAAAATTGATTTTGACTAGGGTCGCCCCTAGTCCAAAATTGAAAATGTATTTCCTACTTGGTTCTTCTCTCAAAAAATTTTAAGTTGTTTTATTTGTATTTGTTTTAAACACTTAAATATTTATGCAAGTTTTAATCTATTTGGATAAACCCTCGAAGAAAAAAGTGACAAAATTGATTTTGGCTAGGGTCGCCCCTAGTCCAAAATTGAAAATGTATTTCCTATTTGGTTCTTCTCTCAAAAAATTTTAAGATGTTTTATTTGTATTTGTTTTAAACACTTGAATATTTATGCAAGTTTCAATCTATTTGGATAAACCCTCGAAGAAAAAAGTGACAAAATTGATTTTGACTAGGGTCGCCCCTAGTCCAAAATTGAAAATGTATTTCCTTCTTGGTTCTTTGCTCACAAAAAATTTTATAATGTTTTATTTGTTTTTGTTTTAGGCACAAGAATAGTTATGCAAAGTTTTTAATCCATTTGGATAAACCCTCGAAGAAAAAAGTGACAAAATTGATTTTGGCTAGGGTCGCCCCTAGTCCAAAATTGAAAATGTATTTCCTACTTGGTTCTTCTCTCAAAAAATTTTAAGATGTTTTATTTGTATTTGTTTTAAACACTTGAATATTTATGCAAGTTTCAATCTATTTGGATAAACCCTCGAAGAAAAAAGTGACAAAATTGATTTTGACTAGGGTCGCCCCTAGTCCAAAATTGAAAATGTATTTCCTACTTGGTTCTTTGCTCAAAAAAAATTTGGGTTGTTTTATTTGTATTTGTTTTTAGCACTAGAATATTTATGCAAAGTTTTAATCCATTTGGATAAACCCTCGAAGAAAAAAGTTACAAAATTGATTTTGACTAGGGTCGCCCCTAGTCCAAAATTGAAAATGTATTTCCTACTTGGTTCTTTGCTCAAAAAAATTTTAAGATGTTTTATTTGTATTTGTTTTTAGCACTTTTATGCAAAGTTTCAATTCATTTGGATAAACCCTCGAAGAAAAAAGTGACAAAATTGATTTTGACTAGGGTCGCCCCTAGTCCAAAATTGAAAATGTATTTCCTTCTTGGTTCTTTGCTCAAATAAATTTTAAAATGTTTTATTTGTATTTGTTTTAAGCACTTGAATATTTATGCAAGTTTCAATCTATTTGGATAAACCCTCGAAGAAAAAAGTGACAAAATTGATTTTGACTAGGGTCGCCCCTAGTCCAAAATTGAAAATGTATTTCCTACTTGGTTCTTCTCTCAAAAAATTTTAAGTTGTTTTATTTGTATTTGTTTTAAACACTTAAATATTTATGCAAGTTTTAATCTATTTGGATAAACCCTCGAAGAAAAAAGTGACAAAATTGATTTTGGCTAGGGTCGCCCCTAGTCCAAAATTGAAAATGTATTTCCTTCTTGGTTCTTTGCTCACAAAAAATTTTATAATGTTTTATTTGTTTTTGTTTTAGGCACAAGAATAGTTATGCAAAGTTTTTAATCCATTTGGATAAACCCTCGAAGAAAAAAGTGACAAAATTGATTTTGACTAGGGTCGCCCCTAGTCCAAAATTGAAAATGTATTTCCTACTTGGTTCTTTGCTCAAAAAAATTTTAAGATGTTTTATTTGTATTTGTTTTTAGCACTTTTATGCAAAGTTTCAATTCATTTGGATAAACCCTCGAAGAAAAAAGTGACAAAATTGATTTTGACTAGGGTCGCCCCTAGTCCAAAATTGAAAATGTATTTCCTTCTTGGTTCTTTGCTCAAATAAATTTTAAAATGTTTTATTTGTATTTGTTTTAAGCACTTGAATATTTATGCAAGTTTCAATCTATTTGGATAAACCCTCGAAGAAAAAAGTGACAAAATTGATTTTGACTAGGGTCGCCCCTAGTCCAAAATTGAAAATGTATTTCCTACTTGGTTCTTCTCTCAAAAAATTTTAAGATGTTTTATTTGTATTTGTTTTTAACACTTGAATATTTATGCAAGTTTCAATCTATTTGGATAAACCCTCGAAGAAAAAAGTGACAAAATTGATTTTGACTAGGGTCGCCCCTAGTCCAAAATTGAAAATGTATTTCCTTCTTGGTTCTTTGCTCACAAAAAATTTTATAATGTTTTATTTGTTTTTGTTTTAGGCACAAGAATAGTTATGCAAAGTTTTTAATCCATTTGGATAAACCCTCGAAGAAAAAAGTGACAAAATTGATTTTGGCTAGGGTCGCCCCTAGTCCAAAATTGAAAATGTATTTCCTACTTGGTTCTTCTCTCAAAAAATTTTAAGATGTTTTATTTGTATTTGTTTTAAACACATGAATATTTATGCAAGTTTCAATCTATTTGGATAAACCCTCGAAGAAAAAAGTGACAAAATTGATTTTGACTAGGGTCGCCCCTAGTCCAAAATTGAAAATGTATTTCCTACTTGGTTCTTCTCTCAAAAAATTTTAAGATGTTTTATTTGTATTTGTTTTAAACACTTGAATATTTATGCAAGTTTTAATCTATTTGGATAAACCCTCGAAGAAAAAAGTGACAAAATTGATTTTGGCTAGGGTCGCCCCTAGTCCAAAATTGAAAATGTATTTCCTATTTGGTTCTTCTCTCAAAAAATTTTAAGATGTTTTATTTGTATTTGTTTTAAACACTTGAATATTTATGCAAGTTTCAATCTATTTGGATAAACCCTCGAAGAAAAAAGTGACAAAATTGATTTTGACTAGGGTCGCCCCTAGTCCAAAATTGAAAATGTATTTCCTTCTTGGTTCTTTGCTCAAAAAAAATTTAATAATGTTTTTTTTTTTTTGTTTTAGGCACAAGAATATTTATGCAAAGTTTCAATCCATTTGGATAAACCCTCGAAGAAAAAAGTGACAAAATTGATTTTGACTAGGGTCGCCCCTAGTCCAAAATTGAAAATGTATTTCCTACTTGGTTCTTCTCTCAAAAAATTTTAGGATGTTTTATTTGTATTTGTTTTAAGCACTAGAATATTAATGCAAGTTTCAATCCATTTGGATAAACCCTCGAAGAAAAAAGTGACAAAATTGATTTTGACTAGGGTCGCCCCTAGTCCAAAATTGAAAATGTATTTCCTACTTGGTTCTTCTCTCAAAAAATTTTAAAATGTTTTATTTGTTTTTGTTTTTAAACACTTGAATATTAATGCAAGGTTCAATCCATTTGGATAAACCCTCGAAGAAAAAAGTGACAAAATTGATTTTGACTAGGGTCGCCCCTAGTCCAAAATTGAAAATGTATTTCCTACTTGGTTCTTTGCTCAAAAAAAGCTTAGGATGTTTTATTTGTATTTGTTTTAAGCACTTGAATATTTATGCAAGTTTCAATCCATTTGGATAAACCCTCGAAGAAAAAAGTGACAAAATTGATTTTGACTAGGGTCGCTCCTAGTCCAAAATTGAAAATGTATTTCCTACTTGGTTCTTTGCTCAAAAAAAATTTGGGATGTTTTATTTGTATTTGTTTTTAGCACTAGAATATTTACGCAAAGTTTCAATCCATTTGGATAAACCCTCGAAGAAAAAAGTGACAAAATTGATTTTGACTAGGGTCGCCCCTAGTCCAAAATTGAAAATGTATTTCCTACTTGGTTCTTCTCTCAAAAAATTTTAAGATGTTTTATTTGTATTTGTTTTAAACACTTGAATATTTATGCAAGTTTCAATCTATTTGGATAAACGCTCGAAGAAAAAAGTGACAAAATTGATTTTGACTAGGGTCGCCCCTAGTCCAAAATTTAAAATGTATTTCCTACTTGGTTCTTCTCTCAAAAAATTTTAAGATGTTTTATTTGTATTTGTTTTAAACACTTGAATATTTATGCAAGTTTCAATCTATTTGGATAAACCCTCGAAGAAAAAAGTGACAAAATTGATTTTGGCTAGGGTCGCCCCTAGTCCAAAATTGAAAATGTATTTCCTACTTGGTTCTTCTCTCAAAAAATTTTAAGATGTTTTATTTGTATTTGTTTTAAACACTTGAATATTTATGCAAGTTTCAATCTATTTGGATAAACCCTCGAAGAAAAAAGTGACAAAATTGATTTTGGCTAGGGTCGCCCCTAGTCCAAAATTGAAAATGTATTTCCTACTTGGTTCTTTGCTCAAAAAAAAAATTTATAATGTTTTATTTGTTTTTGTTTTAGGCACAAGAATATTTATGCAAGTTTCAATCCATTTGGATAAACCCTCGAAGAAAAAAGTGACAAAATTGATTTTGACTAGGGTCGCCCCTAGTCCAAAATTGAAAATGTATTTCCTACTTGGTTCTTTGCTCAAAAAAAATTTTATAATGTTTTATTTGTTTTTGTTTTAGGCACAAGAATATTTATGCAAAGTTTCAATCCATTTGGATAAACCCTCGAAGAAAAAAGTGACAAAATTGATTTTGACTAGGGTCGCCCCTAGTCCAAAATTGAAAATGTATTTCCTACTTGGTTCTTCTTTCAAAAAATTTTAAAATATTTTATTTGTTTTTGTTTTTAAACACTTGAATATTAATGCAAGGTTCAATCCATTTGGATAAACCCTCGAAGAAAAAAGTGACAAAATTGATTTTGACTAGGGTCGCCCCTAGTCCAAAATTGAAAATGTATTTCCTACTTGGTTCTTTGCTCAAATAAATTTTAAAATGTTTTATTTGTATTTGTTTTAAGCACTTGAATATTTATGCAAGTTTCAATCCATTTGGATAAACCCTCGAAGAAAAAAGTGACAAAATTGATTTTGACTAGGGTCGCTCCTAGTCCAAAATTGAAAATGTACTTCCTACTTGGTTCTTTGCTCAAAAAAAATTTGGGATGTTTTATTTGTATTTGTTTTTAACACTAGAATATTTACGCAAAGTTTCAATCCATTTGGATAAACCCTCGAAGAAAAAAGTGACAAAATTGATTTTGACTAGGGTCGCCCCTAGTCCAAAATTGAAAATGTATTTCCTACTTGGTTCTTTGCTCAAAAAAAATTTTATAATGTTTTATTTGTTTTTTTTTTAGGCACAAGAATATTTATGCAAAGTTTCAATCCATTTGGATAAACCCTCGAAGAAAAAAGTGACAAAATTGATTTTGACTAGGGTCGCCCCTAGTCCAAAATTTAAAATGTATTTCCTACTTGGTTCTTCTCTCAAAAAATTTTAAGATGTTTTATTTGTATTTGTTTTAAACACTTGAATATTTATGCAAGTTTCAATCTATTTGGATAAACCCTCGAAGAAAAAAGTGACAAAATTGATTTTGGCTAGGGTCGCCCCTAGTCCAAAATTGAAAATGTATTTCCTACTTGGTTCTTCTCTCAAAAAATTTTAAGATGTTTTATTTGTATTTGTTTTAAACACTTGAATATTTATGCAAGTTTCAATCTATTTGGATAAACCCTTGAAGAAAAAAGTGACAAAATTGATTTTGACTAGGGTCGCCCCTAGTCCAAAATTGAAAATGTATTTCCTACTTGGTTCTTTGCTCAAAAAAAAATTTATAATGTTTTATTTGTTTTTGTTTTAGGCACAAGAATATTTATGCAAGTTTCAATCCATTTGGATAAACCCTCGAAGATAAAAGTGACAAAATTGATTTTGACTAGGGTCGCCCCTAGTCCAAAATTGAAAATGTATTTCCTACTTGGTTCTTTGCTCAAAAAAAATTTTATAATGTTTTATTTGTTTTTGTTTTAGGCACAAGAATATTTATGCAAAGTTTCAATCCATTTGGATAAACCCTCGAAGAAAAAAGTGACAAAATTGATTTTGGCTAGGGTCGCCCCTAGTCCAAAATTGAAAATGTATTTCCTACTTGGTTCTTTGCTCAAAAAAATTTTATAATGTTTTATTTATATTTGTTTTAAGCACTAGAATATTAATGCAAGTTTCAATCCATTTGGATAAACCCTCGAAGAAAAAAGTGACAAAATTGATTTTGACTAGGGTCGCCCCTAGTCCAAAATTGAAAATGTATTTCCTACTTGGTTCTTCTCTCAAAAAATTTTAAGATGTTTTATTTGTTTTTGTTTTAAACACTTGAATATTAATGCAAGGTTCAATCCATTTGGATAAACCCTCGAAGAAAAAAGTGACAAAATTGATTTTGACTAGGGTCGCCCCTAGTCCAAAATTGAAAATGTATTTCCTACTTGGTTCTTTGCTCAAAAAAAGCTTAGGATGTTTTATTTGTATTTGTTTTAAGCACTTGAATATTTATGCAAGTTTCAATCCATTTGGATAAACCCTCGAAGAAAAAAGTGACAAAATTGATTTTGACTAGGGTCGCTCCTAGTCCAAAATTGAAAATGTATTTCCTACTTGGTTCTTTTCTCAAAAAAAATTTGGGATGTTTTATTTGTATTTGTTTTTAGCACTAGAATATTTACGCAAAGTTTCAATCCATTTGGATAAACCCTCGAAGAAAAAAGTGACAAAATTGATTTTGGCTAGGGTCGCCCCTAGTCCAAAATTGAAAATGTATTTCCTACTTGGTTCTTTGCTCAAAAAAATTTTATAATGTTTTATTTATATTTGTTTTAAGCACTAGAATATTAATGCAAGTTTCAATCCATTTGGATAAACCCTCGAAGAAAAAAGTGACAAAATTGATTTTGACTAGGGTCGCCCCTAGTCCAAAATTGAAAATGTATTTCCTACTTGGTTCTTCTCTCAAAAAATTTTAAAATGTTTTATTTGTTTTTGTTTTTAAACACTTGAATATTAATGCAAGGTTCAATCCATTTGGATAAACCCTCGAAGAAAAAAGTGACAAAATTGATTTTGACTAGGGTCGCCCCTAGTCCAAAATTGAAAATGTATTTCCTACTTGGTTCTTTGCTCAAAAAAAGCTTAGGATGTTTTATTTGTATTTGTTTTAAGCACTTGAATATTTATGCAAGTTTCAATCCATTTGGATAAACCCTCGAAGAAAAAAGTGACAAAATTGATTTTGACTAGGGTCGCTCCTAGTCCAAAATTGAAAATGTATTTCCTACTTGGTTCTTTGCTCAAAAAAAATTTGGGATGTTTTATTTGTATTTGTTTTTAGCACTAGAATATTTACGCAAAGTTTCAATCCATTTGGATAAACCCTCGAAGAAAAAAGTGACAAAATTGATTTTGACTAGGGTCGCCCCTAGTCCAAAATTGAAAATGTATTTCCTACTTGGTTCTTTGCTCAAAAAAACTTTAGGATGTTTTATTTGTATTTGTTTTTAGCACTTTTATGCAAAGTTTCAATTCATTTGGATAAACCCTCGAAGAAAAAAGTGACAAAATTGATTTTGACTAGGGTCGCCCCTAGTCCAAAATTGAAAATGTATTTCCTTCTTGGTTCTTTGCTCAAATAAATTTTAAAATGTTTTATTTGTATTTGTTTTAAGCACTTGAATATTTATGCAAGTTTCAATCTATTTGGATAAACCCTCGAAGAAAAAAGTGACAAAATTGATTTTGACTAGGGTCGCCCCTAGTCCAAAATTGAAAATGTATTTCCTACTTGGTTCTTCTCTCAAAAAATTTTAAGATGTTTTATTTGTATTTGTTTTAAACACTTGAATATTTATGCAAGTTTCAATCTATTTGGATAAACCCTCGAAGAAAAAAGTGACAAAATTGATTTTGACTAGGGTCGCCCCTAGTCCAAAATTGAAAATGTATTTCCTACTTGGTTCTTCTCTCAAAAAATTTTAAGATGTTTTATTTGTATTTGTTTTAAACACTTGAATATTTATGCAAGTTTTAATCTATTTGGATAAACCCTCGAAGAAAAAAGTGACAAAATTGATTTTGGCTAGGGTCGCCCCTAGTCCAAAATTGAAAATGTATTTCCTATTTGGTTCTTCTCTCAAAAAATTTTAAGATGTTTTATTTGTATTTGTTTTAAACACTTGAATATTTATGCAAGTTTCAATCTATTTGGATAAACCCTCGAAGAAAAAAGTGACAAAATTGATTTTGACTAGGGTCGCCCCTAGTCCAAAATTGAAAATGTATTTCCTATTTGGTTCTTCTCTCAAAAAATTTTAAGATGTTTTATTTGTATTTGTTTTAAACACTTGAATATTTATGCAAGTTTCAATCTATTTGGATAAACCCTCGAAGAAAAAAGTGACAAAATTGATTTTGACTAGGGTCGCCCCTAGTCCAAAATTGAAAATGTATTTCCTTCTTGGTTCTTTGCTCAAAAAAAATTTTATAATGTCTTTTTTTTTTTTTGTTTTGGGCACAAGAATATTTATGCAAAGTTTCAATCCATTTGGATAAACCCTCGAAGAAAAAAGTGACAAAATTGATTTTGGCTAGGGTCGCCCCTAGTCCAAAATTGAAAATGTATTTCCTACTTGGTTCTTTGCTCAAAAAAAATTTTATAATGTTTTATTTGTTTTTGTTTTAGGCACAAGAATATTTATGCAAAGTTTCAATCCATTTGGATAAACCCTCGAAGAAAAAAGTGACAAAATTGATTTTGACTAGGGTCGCCCTTAAGCCAAAATTGAAAATGTATTTCCTACTTGGTTCTTCTCTCAAAAAATTTTAAGATGTTTTATTTGTATTTGTTTTAAACACTTGAATATTTATGCAAGTTTCAATCTATTTGGATAAACGCTCGAAGAAAAAAGTGACAAAATTGATTTTGACTAGGGTCGCCCCTAGTCCAAAATTTAAAATGTATTTCCTACTTGGTTCTTCTCTCAAAAAATTTTAAGATGTTTTATTTGTATTTGTTTTAAACACTTGAATATTTATGCAAGTTTCAATCTATTTGGATAAACCCTCGAAGAAAAAAGTGACAAAATTGATTTTGACTAGGGTCGCCCCTAGTCCAAAATTGAAAATGTATTTCCTACTTGGTTCTTTGCTCAAAAAAAATTTTATAATGTTTTATTTGTTTTTGTTTTAGGCACAAGAATATTTATGCAAGTTTCAATCCATTTGGATAAACCCTCGAAGAAAAAAGTGACAAAATTGATTTTGACTAGGGTCGCCCCTAGTCCAAAATTGAAAATGTATTTCCTCCTTGGTTCTTTGCTCAAAAAAAATTTTATAATGTTTTATTTGTTTTTGTTTTAGGCACAAGAATATTTATGCAAGTTTCAATCCATTTGGATAAACCCTCGAAGAAAAAAGTGACAAAATTGATTTTGACTAGGGTCGCCCAGTCCAAAATTTAAAATGTATTTCCTACTTGGTTCTTCTCTCAAAAAATTTTAAGATGTTTTATTTGTATTTGTTTTAAACACTTGAATATTTATGCAAGTTTCAATCTATTTGGATAAACCCTCGAAGAAAAAAGTGACAAAATTGATTTTGGCTAGGGTCGCCCCTAGTCCAAAATTGAAAATGTATTTCCTACTTGGTTCTTCTCTCAAAAAATTTTAAGATGTTTTATTTGTATTTGTTTTAAACACTTGAATATTTATGCAAGTTTCAATCTATTTGGATAAACCCTCGAAGAAAAAAGTGACAAAATTGATTTTGGCTAGGGTCGCCCCTAGTCCAAAATTGAAAATGTATTTCCTACTTGGTTCTTCTCTCAAAAAATTTTAAGATGTTTTATTTGTATTTGTTTTAAACACTTGAATATTTATGCAAGTTTCAATCTATTTGGATAAACCCTCGAAGAAAAAAGTGACAAAATTGATTTTGGCTAGGGTCGCCCCTAGTCCAAAATTGAAAATGTATTTCCTACTTGGTTCTTCTCTCAAAAAATTTTAAGATGTTTTATTTGTATTTGTTTTAAACACTTGAATATTTATGCAAGTTTCAATCTATTTGGATAAACCCTCGAAGAAAAAAGTGACAAAATTGATTTTGGCTAGGGTCGCCCCTAGTCCAAAATTGAAAATGTATTTCCTACTTGGTTCTTTGCTCAAAAAAATTTTATAATGTTTTATTTATATTTGTTTTAAGCACTAGAATATTAATGCAAGTTTCAATCCATTTGGATAAACCCTCGAAGAAAAAAGTGACAAAATTGATTTTGACTAGGGTCGCCCCTAGTCCAAAATTGAAAATGTATTTCCTACTTGGTTCTTCTCTCAAAAAATTTTAAGATGTTTTATTTGTTTTTGTTTTAAACACTTGAATATTAATGCAAGTTTCAATCCATTTGGATAAACCCTCGAAGAAAAAAGTGACAAAATTGATTTTGACTAGGGTCGCCCCTAGTCCAAAATTGAAAATGTATTTCCTACTTGGTTCTTTGCTCAAAAAAAGCTTAGGATGTTTTATTTGTATTTGTTTTAAGCACTTGAATATTTATGCAAGTTTCAATCCATTTGGATAAACCCTCGAAGAAAAAAGTGACAAAATTGATTTTGGCTAGGGTCGCCCCTAGTCCAAAATTGAAAATGTATTTCCTACTTGGTTCTTTGCTCAAAAAAATTTTATAATGTTTTATTTATATTTGTTTTAAGCACTAGAATATTAATGCAAGTTTCAATCCATTTGGATAAACCCTCGAAGAAAAAAGTGACAAAATTGATTTTGACTAGGGTCGCCCCTAGTCCAAAATTGAAAATGTATTTCCTACTTGGTTCTTTGCTCAAAAAAAGCTTAGGATGTTTTATTTGTATTTGTTTTAAGCACTTGAATATTTATGCAAGTTTCAATCCATTTGGATAAACCCTCGAAGAAAAAAGTGACAAAATTGATTTTGACTAGGGTCGCCCCTAGTCCAAAATTGAAAATGTATTTCCTACTTGGTTCTTCTCTCAAAAAATTTTAAAATGTTTTATTTGTTTTTGTTTTAAACACTTGAATATTAATGCAAGGTTCAATCCATTTGGATAAACCCTCGAAGAAAAAAGTGACAAAATTGATTTTGACTAGGGTCGCCCCTAGTCCAAAATTGAAAATGTATTTCCTACTTGGTTCTTTGCTCAAAAAAAGCTTAGGATGTTTTATTTGTATTTGTTTTAAGCACTTGAATATTTATGCAAGTTTCAATCCATTTGGATAAACCCTCGAAGAAAAAAGTGACAAAATTGATTTTGACTAGGGTCGCCCCTAGTCCAAAATTGAAAATGTATTTCCTACTTGGTTCTTCTCTCAAAAAATTTTAAAATGTTTTATTTGTTTTTGTTTTTAAACACTTGAATATTAATGCAAGGTTCAATCCATTTGGATAAACCCTCGAAGAAAAAAGTGACAAAATTGATTTTGACTAGGGTCGCCCCTAGTCCAAAATTGAAAATGTATTTCCTACTTGGTTCTTTGCTCAAAAAAAGCTTAGGATGTTTTATTTGTATTTGTTTTAAGCACTTGAATATTTATGCGAGTTTCAATCCATTTGGATAAACCCTCGAAGAAAAAAGTGACAAAATTGATTTTGACTAGGGTCGCTCCTAGTCCAAAATTGAAAATGTATTTCCTACTTGGTTCTTTGCTCAAAAAAAATTTGGGATGTTTTATTTGTATTTGTTTTTAGCACTAGAATATTTACGCAAAGTTTCAATCCATTTGGATAAACCCTCGAAGAAAAAAGTGACAAAATTGATTTTGACTAGGGTCGCCCCTAGTCCAAAATTGAAAATGTATTTCCTACTTGGTTCTTTGCTCAAAAAAACTTTAGGATGTTTTATTTGTATTTGTTTTAAGCACTTGAATATTTATGCAAGTTTCAATCCATTTGGATAAACCCTCGAAGAAAAAATGACAAAATTGATTTTGACTAGGGTCGCCCCTAGTCCAAAATTGAAAATGTATTTCCTACTTGGTTCTTTGCTCAAAAAAACTTTAGGATGTTTTATTTGTATTTGTTTTCAGCACTTGAATATTTATGCAAGTTTCAATCCATTTGGATAAACCCTCGAAGAAAAAATGACAAAATTGATTTTGACTAGGGTCGCCCCTAGTCCAAAATTGAAAATGTATTTCCTACTTGGTTCTTCTCTCAAAAAATTTTAAGATGTTTTATTTGTATTTGTTTTAAACACTTGAATATTTATGCAAGTTTCAATCCATTTGGATAAACCCTCGAAGAAAAAAGTGACAAAATTGATTTTGACTAGGGTCGCCCCTAGTCCAAAATTGAAAATGTATTTCCTACTTGGTTCTTTGCTCAAAAAATTTTTATAATGTTTTATTTATATTTGTTTTAACTACTTGAATATTAATGCAAGTTTCAATCCATTTGGATAAACCCTCGAAGAAAAAAGTGACAAAATTGATTTTGACTAGGGTCGCCCTTAGTCCAAAATTGAAAATGTATTTCCTACTTGGTTCTTCTCTCAAAAAATTTTAAGATGTTTTATTTGTATTTGTTTTAAACACTTGAATATTTATGCAAGTTTCAATCCATTTGGATAAACCCTCGAAGAAAAAAGTGACAAAATTGATTTTGACTAGGGTCGCCCCTAGTCCAAAATTGAAAATGTATTTCCTACTTGGTTCTTTGCTCAAAAAAAGTTTAGGATGTTTTATTTGTATTTGTTTTAAACACTTGAATAATCATGCAAGTTTCAATCCATTTGGATAAACCTTCGAAGAAAAAAGTGACAAAATTGATTTTGACTAGGGTCGCCCCTAGTTCAAAATTGAAAATGTATTTCCTACTTGGTTCTTTGCTCAAAAAAAATTTGGGATGTTTTATTTGTATTTGTTTTTAGCACTAGAATATTTATGTACAGTTTCAATCCATTTGGATAAACCCTCGAAGAAAAAAGTGACAAAATTGATTTTGACTAGGGTCGCCCCTAGTCCAAAATTGAAAATGTATTTCCTACTTGGTTCTTTGCTCAAAAAAACTTTAGGATGTTTTATTTGTATTTGTTTTCAGCACTTGAATATTTATGCAAGTTTCAATCCATTTGGATAAACCCTCGAAGAAAAAAAGACAAAATTGATTTTGACTAGGGTCGCCCCTAGTCCAAAATTGAAAATGTATTTCCTACTTGATTTTTTGCTCAAAAAATTTAGGATGATTTATTTGTATTTGTTTTAAGCACTTGAATAATAATGCAAGTTTCAATCCATTTGGATAAACCCTCGAAGAAAAAAGTGACAAAATTGATTTTGACTAGGGTCGCCCCTAGTCCAAAATTGAAAATGTATTTCCTACTTGGTTCTTTGCTCAAAAAAATTGCAAGATGTTTTATTTGTATTTGTTTTTAGCACTTTTATGCAAAGTTTCAATTCATTTGGATAAACCCTCGAAGAAAAAAGTGACAAAATTGATTTTGACTAGGGTCGCCCCTAGTCCAAAATTGAAAATGTATTTCCTACTTGGTTCTTTGCTCAAAAAAAATTTGGGTTGTTTTATTTGTATTTGTTTTTAGCACTAGAATATTTATGCAAAGTTTTAATCCATTTGGATAAACCCTCGAAGAAAAAAGTTACAAAATTGATTTTGACTAGGGTCGCCCCTAGTCCAAAATTGAAAATGTATTTCCTACTTGGTTCTTTGCTCAAAAAAATTTTAAGATGTTTTATTTGTATTTGTTTTTAGCACTTTTATGCAAAGTTTCAATTCATTTGGATAAACCCTCGAAGAAAAAAGTGACAAAATTGATTTTGACTAGGGTCGCCCCTAGTCCAAAATTGAAAATGTATTTCCTACTTGGTTCTTTGCTCAAAAAAATTGCAAGATGTTTTATTTGTATTTGTTTTTAGCACTTTTATGCAAAGTTTCAATTCATTTGGATAAACCCTCGAAGAAAAAAGTGACAAAATTGATTTTGACTAGGGTCGCCCCTAGTCCAAAATTGAAAATGTATTTCCTACTTGGTTCTTCTCTCAAAAAATTTTAAGATGTTTTATTTGTATTTGTTTTAAACACTTGAATATTTATGCAAGTTTCAATCTATTTGGATAAACCCTCGAAGAAAAAAGTGACAAAATTGATTTTGACTAGGGTCGCCCCTAGTCCAAAATTGAAAATGTATTTCCTACTTGGTTCTTCTCTCAAAAAATTTTAAGATGTTTTATTTGTTTTTGTTTTAAACACTTGAATATTAATGCAAGTTTCAATCCATTTGGATAAACCCTCGAAGAAAAAAGTGACAAAATTGATTTTGACTAGGGTCGCCCCTAGTCCAAAATTGAAAATGTATTTCCTACTTGGTTCTTTGCTCAAAAAAAGCTTAGGATGTTTTATTTGTATTTGTTTTAAGCACTTGAATATTTATGCAAGTTTCAATCCATTTGGATAAACCCTCGAAGAAAAAAGTGACAAAATTGATTTTGACTAGGGTCGCTCCTAGTCCAAAATTGAAAATGTATTTCCTACTTGGTTCTTTTCTCAAAAAAAATTTGGGATGTTTTATTTGTATTTGTTTTTAGCACTAGAATATTTACGCAAAGTTTCAATCCATTTGGATAAACCCTCGAAGAAAAAAGTGACAAAATTGATTTTGGCTAGGGTCGCCCCTAGTCCAAAATTGAAAATGTATTTCCTACTTGGTTCTTTGCTCAAAAAAATTTTATAATGTTTTATTTATATTTGTTTTAAGCACTAGAATATTAATGCAAGTTTCAATCCATTTGGATAAACCCTCGAAGAAAAAAGTGACAAAATTGATTTTGACTAGGGTCGCCCCTAGTCCAAAATTGAAAATGTATTTCCTACTTGGTTCTTCTCTCAAAAAATTTTAAGATGTTTTATTTGTTTTTGTTTTAAACACTTGAATATTAATGCAAGGTTCAATCCATTTGGATAAACCCTCGAAGAAAAAAGTGACAAAATTGATTTTGACTAGGGTCGCCCCTAGTCCAAAATTGAAAATGTATTTCCTACTTGGTTCTTTGCTCAAAAAAAGCTTAGGATGTTTTATTTGTATTTGTTTTAAGCACTTGAATATTTATGCAAGTTTCAATCCATTTGGATAAACCCTCGAAGAAAAAAGTGACAAAATTGATTTTGACTAGGGTCGCCCCTAGTCCAAAATTGAAAATGTATTTCCTACTTGGTTCTTCTCTCAAAAAATTTTAAAATGTTTTATTTGTTTTTGTTTTTAAACACTTGAATATTAATGCAAGGTTCAATCCATTTGGATAAACCCTCGAAGAAAAAAGTGACAAAATTGATTTTGACTAGGGTCGCCCCTAGTCCAAAATTGAAAATGTATTTCCTACTTGGTTCTTTGCTCAAAAAAAGCTTAGGATGTTTTATTTGTATTTGTTTTAAGCACTTGAATATTTATGCGAGTTTCAATCCATTTGGATAAACCCTCGAAGAAAAAAGTGACAAAATTGATTTTGACTAGGGTCGCTCCTAGTCCAAAATTGAAAATGTATTTCCTACTTGGTTCTTTGCTCAAAAAAAATTTGGGATGTTTTATTTGTATTTGTTTTTAGCACTAGAATATTTACGCAAAGTTTCAATCCATTTGGATAAACCCTCGAAGAAAAAAGTGACAAAATTGATTTTGACTAGGGTCGCCCCTAGTCCAAAATTGAAAATGTATTTCCTACTTGGTTCTTTGCTCAAAAAAACTTTAGGATGTTTTATTTGTATTTGTTTTAAGCACTTGAATATTTATGCAAGTTTCAATCCATTTGGATAAACCCTCGAAGAAAAAATGACAAAATTGATTTTGACTAGGGTCGCCCCTAGTCCAAAATTGAAAATGTATTTCCTACTTGGTTCTTTGCTCAAAAAAACTTTAGGATGTTTTATTTGTATTTGTTTTCAGCACTTGAATATTTATGCAAGTTTCAATCCATTTGGATAAACCCTCGAAGAAAAAATGACAAAATTGATTTTGACTAGGGTCGCCCCTAGTCCAAAATTGAAAATGTATTTCCTACTTGGTTCTTCTCTCAAAAAATTTTAAGATGTTTTATTTGTATTTGTTTTAAACACTTGAATATTTATGCAAGTTTCAATCCATTTGGATAAACCCTCGAAGAAAAAAGTGACAAAATTGATTTTGACTAGGGTCGCCCCTAGTCCAAAATTGAAAATGTATTTCCTACTTGGTTCTTTGCTCAAAAAATTTTTATAATGTTTTATTTATATTTGTTTTAACTACTTGAATATTAATGCAAGTTTCAATCCATTTGGATAAACCCTCGAAGAAAAAAGTGACAAAATTGATTTTGACTAGGGTCGCCCCTAGTCCAAAATTGAAAATGTATTTCCTACTTGGTTCTTTGCTCAAAAAAATTTTATAATGTTTTATTTATATTTGTTTTAAGCACTAGAATATTAATGCAAGTTTTAATCCATTTGGATAAACCCTCGAAGAAAAAAGTGACAAAATTGATTTTGACTAGGGTCGCCCCTAGTCCAAAATTGAAAATGTATTTCCTACTTGGTTCTTCTCTCAAAAAATTTTAAGATGTTTTATTTGTTTTTGTTTTAAACACTTGAATATTAATGCAAGGTTCAATCCATTTGGATAAACCCTCGAAGAAAAAAGTGACAAAATTGATTTTGACTAGGGTCGCCCCTAGTCCAAAATTGAAAATGTATTTCCTACTTGGTTCTTTGCTCAAAAAAAGCTTAGGATGTTTTATTTGTATTTGTTTTAAGCACTTGAATATTTATGCAAGTTTCAATCCATTTGGATAAACCCTCGAAGAAAAAAGTGACAAAATTGATTTTGACTAGGGTCGCCCCTAGTCCAAAATTGAAAATGTATTTCCTACTTGGTTCTTCTCTCAAAAAATTTTAAAATGTTTTATTTGTTTTTGTTTTTAAACACTTGAATATTAATGCAAGGTTCAATCCATTTGGATAAACCCTCGAAGAAAAAAGTGACAAAATTGATTTTGACTAGGGTCGCCCCTAGTCCAAAATTGAAAATGTATTTCCTACTTGGTTCTTTGCTCAAAAAAAGCTTAGGATGTTTTATTTGTATTTGTTTTAAGCACTTGAATATTTATGCGAGTTTCAATCCATTTGGATAAACCCTCGAAGAAAAAAGTGACAAAATTGATTTTGACTAGGGTCGCTCCTAGTCCAAAATTGAAAATGTATTTCCTACTTGGTTCTTTGCTCAAAAAAAATTTGGGATGTTTTATTTGTATTTGTTTTTAGCACTAGAATATTTACGCAAAGTTTCAATCCATTTGGATAAACCCTCGAAGAAAAAAGTGACAAAATTGATTTTGACTAGGGTCGCCCCTAGTCCAAAATTGAAAATGTATTTCCTACTTGGTTCTTTGCTCAAAAAAACTTTAGGATGTTTTATTTGTATTTGTTTTAAGCACTTGAATATTTATGCAAGTTTCAATCCATTTGGATAAACCCTCGAAGAAAAAATGACAAAATTGATTTTGACTAGGGTCGCCCCTAGTCCAAAATTGAAAATGTATTTCCTACTTGGTTCTTTGCTCAAAAAAACTTTAGGATGTTTTATTTGTATTTGTTTTCAGCACTTGAATATTTATGCAAGTTTCAATCCATTTGGATAAACCCTCGAAGAAAAAATGACAAAATTGATTTTGACTAGGGTCGCCCCTAGTCCAAAATTGAAAATGTATTTCCTACTTGGTTCTTCTCTCAAAAAATTTTAAGATGTTTTATTTGTATTTGTTTTAAACACTTGAATATTTATGCAAGTTTCAATCCATTTGGATAAACCCTCGAAGAAAAAAGTGACAAAATTGATTTTGACTAGGGTCGCCCCTAGTCCAAAATTGAAAATGTATTTCCTACTTGGTTCTTTGCTCAAAAATTTTTATAATGTTTTATTTATATTTGTTTTAACTACTTGAATATTAATGCAAGTTTCAATCCATTTGGATAAACCCTCGAAGAAAAAAGTGACAAAATTGATTTTGACTAGGGTCGCCCCTAGTCCAAAATTGAAAATGTATTTCCTACTTGGTTCTTCTCTCAAAAAATTTTAAGATGTTTTATTTGTATTTGTTTTAAACACTTGAATATTTATGCAAGTTTCAATCCATTTGGATAAACCCTCGAAGAAAAAAGTGACAAAATTGATTTTGACTAGGGTCGCCCCTAGTCCAAAATTGAAAATGTATTTCCTACTTGGTTCTTTGCTCAAAAAAAGTTTAGGATGTTTTATTTGTATTTGTTTTAAACACTTGAATAATCATGCAAGTTTCAATCCATTTGGATAAACCTTCGAAGAAAAAAGTGACAAAATTGATTTTGACTAGGGTCGCCCCTAGTTCAAAATTGAAAATGTATTTCCTACTTGGTTCTTTGCTCAAAAAAAATTTGGGATGTTTTATTTGTATTTGTTTTTAGCACTAGAATATTTATGTACAGTTTCAATCCATTTGGATAAACCCTCGAAGAAAAAAGTGACAAAATTGATTTTGACTAGGGTCGCCCCTAGTCCAAAATTGAAAATGTATTTCCTACTTGGTTCTTTGCTCAAAAAAACTTTAGGATGTTTTATTTGTATTTGTTTTCAGCACTTGAATATTTATGCAAGTTTCAATCCATTTGGATAAACCCTCGAAGAAAAAAAGACAAAATTGATTTTGACTAGGGTCGCCCCTAGTCCAAAATTGAAAATGTATTTCCTACTTGATTTTTTGCTCAAAAAATTTAGGATGATTTATTTGTATTTGTTTTAAGCACTTGAATAATAATGCAAGTTTCAATCCATTTGGATAAACCCTCGAAGAAAAAAGTGACAAAATTGATTTTGACTAGGGTCGCCCCTAGTCCAAAATTGAAAATGTATTTCCTACTTGGTTCTTTGCTCAAAAAAATTGCAAGATGTTTTATTTGTATTTGTTTTTAGCACTTTTATGCAAAGTTTCAATTCATTTGGATAAACCCTCGAAGAAAAAAGTGACAAAATTGATTTTGACTAGGGTCGCCCCTAGTCCAAAATTGAAAATGTATTTCCTACTTGGTTCTTTGCTCAAAAAAAATTTGGGTTGTTTTATTTGTATTTGTTTTTACCACTAGAATATTTATGCAAAGTTTTAATCCATTTGGATAAACCCTCGAAGAAAAAAGTTACAAAATTGATTTTGACTAGGGTCGCCCCTAGTCCAAAATTGAAAATGTATTTCCTACTTGGTTCTTTGCTCAAAAAAATTTTAAGATGTTTTATTTGTATTTGTTTTTAGCACTTTTATGCAAAGTTTCAATTCATTTGGATAAACCCTCGAAGAAAAAAGTGACAAAATTGATTTTGACTAGGGTCGCCCCTAGTCCAAAATTGAAAATGTATTTCCTACTTGGTTCTTTGCTCAAAAAAATTGCAAGATGTTTTATTTGTATTTGTTTTTAGCACTTTTATGCAAAGTTTTAATTCATTTGGATAAACCCTCGAAGAAAAAAGTGACAAAATTGATTTTGACTAGGGTCGCCCCTAGTCCAAAATTGAAAATGTATTTCCTACTTGGTTCTTTGCTCAAAAAAAATTTGGGTTGTTTTATTTGTATTTGTTTTTAGCACTAGAATATTTATGCAAAGTTTTAATCCATTTGGATAAACCCTCGAAGAAAAAAGTTACAAAATTGATTTTGACTAGGGTCGCCCCTAGTCCAAAATTGAAAATGTATTTCCTACTTGGTTCTTTGCTCAAAAAAATTTTAAGATGTTTTATTTGTATTTGTTTTTAGCACTTTTATGCAAAGTTTCAATTCATTTGGATAAACCCTCGAAGAAAAAAGTGACAAAATTGATTTTGACTAGGGTCGCCCCTAGTCCAAAATTGAAAATGTATTTCCTACTTGGTTCTTTGCTCAAAAAAATTGCAAGATGTTTTATTTGTATTTGTTTTTAGCACTTTTATGCAAAGTTTCAATTCATTTGGATAAACCCTCGAAGAAAAAAGTGACAAAATTGATTTTGACTAGGGTCGCCCCTAGTCCAAAATTGAAAATGTATTTCCTACTTGGTTCTTTGCTCAAAAAAAATTTGGGTTGTTTTATTTGTATTTGTTTTTAGCACTAGAATATTTATGCAAAGTTTTAATCCATTTGGATAAACCCTCGAAGAAAAAAGTTACAAAATTGATTTTGACTAGGGTCGCCCCTAGTCCAAAATTGAAAATGTATTTCCTTCTTGGTTCTTTGCTCAAATAAATTTTAAAATGTTTTATTTGTATTTGTTTTAAGCACTTGAATATTTATGCAAAGTTTCAATCCATTTGGATAAACCCTCGAAGAAAAAAGTGACAAAATTGATTTTGACTAGGGTCGCCCCTAGTCCAAAATTGAAAATGTATTTCCTACTTGGTTCTTTGCTCAAAAAAAATTTGGGTTGTTTTATTTGTATTTGTTTTTAGCACTAGAATATTTATGCAAAGTTTTAATCCATTTGGATAAACCCTCGAAGAAAAAAGTTACAAAATTGATTTTGACTAGGGTCGCCCCTAGTCCAAAATTGAAAATGTATTTCCTTCTTGGTTCTTTGCTCAAATAAATTTTAAAATGTTTTATTTGTATTTGTTTTAAGCACTTGAATATTTATGCAAAGTTTCAATCCATTTGGATAAACCCTCGAAGAAAAAAGTGACAAAATTGATTTTGACTAGGGTCGCCCCTAGTCCAAAATTGAAAATTGATTTTCTATGGTGTACTTTGGTCAAAAAAATTTTTTGGATGTTTTATTTGAATTGACATAATGCTGACATAAATCACATACCAATATTACTTTTTGTAATGCATAGTTAAAAAAAATCGAAATCTAAAATTTCCCATCTGAATTTTGTTCATACTCTCACTGTGGAATCCAAAAAACAAATTCTTTATCTTAAAACACTTGACAAAATAGCGTCATAATGCAGAATTAATTTCTTTTTAATAATATTTTAACATTTACGAGAAAATGTGGTTCAAATAAGTGTGAAGTATGGCCGAGATTTGGACCAAAATCAGCTATACTGGTTTATAGTGTTCCCGATGGTGACAAAATTCAAACTAAGTGTTTTTGTAGCTGACATCATTATAACATAAATTAGGTTTAACTTTTGAACTGTGTCGATATGGGTCTCGGCCGTACTTCACGCCCACCCTTCAATCTTATGCTGAGCAAATCTTGGTCTATCCATAAGACTTTTGATGGTACGGTGTTAATATATCCGCATTTTGTTTCTACCCGATACACTAGTTTATCTCAGAACTCGCCATGCATCAAAAGTTCTTCAATTCAAACTAGTGTATCGGGTAGAAACCCAATGCGGATTATATTCACATCGTTCCATCAAAAGTCTTATGGATTGACCAAGATTTACACAGTATAAGTATGAAGGTATAAAGCTTAATAAGTCAATTGAGCTTCGCTCAGCATAAGTTTGAAGGTATAAAGCTAGCGAGTCAGCTGAGCTTTGCTCAGCATATATTTAAAGAAACTTTTGTTTTGAAAAATTCGTAAGAAAGGAAAGTTTTTTGCTTTTTCTGAAGCAACGGCTGTTCCTACCTTGCCCAAAAACAATACAGCTCTTCTATAGATCAGTACGGATCAAATGTAAAAAACTAGAAGTCTCTACGATGTCTCGTTATTAAAATTACTTGCTGATTAACTTACTTGCTTTCTTGTTTGCTTACAGAAAGTGTATTTTGCGATTTTCTCAGCAATGCCGCAACCAATTTGAAATCTGTTTTTTGAAAATGATGTAAAATTTCAGGCAAAAAACTTTTCTTCTGGGACATTTTATAACCAATTTTGCTCCATTTCCTCACAAAATGCGAAAAACTGATTTTTCAATCCGAACAAAATCAATAGATTCACACGTGAAAACGGTGTGAATATAAAAAAGTATAATTTCAACAATGATGCATCACCACAAACAGGAAATTAGTCAAAAAATACTTAAGTTAAAAACGTAAAATTTCTTTCTGTGCCATAATAACAATGTCCATAATATCTATAATTTTATCATAATGAAATTTGAATTTTATAATAATACTTTCTTACTAATACTTGTCAACTAAGCTTTTTAACATCGCGCTTGAAGTAGTATTCAAGAGAGCTGGGCTGGAATTAATGGTACAATCTTCACAAAGTCAATTCAGCTTCTCGGTTTTTCCGACGACGTATTTATGTTGGACGTAACGTAAGATCCGTTACCGACGCTTACTACAAATTCGAAAGAGAAGCTAAGAACGGTGAATGAAGACAAAACAAAGTTTCTTATGGTGGCAGCATCTGAAAGAACAAGTAAGTTTGTTGGGTCTCATTTGTCAATTGGTAATAAAAGATTCGAAGTAGATAATACTTTTGTCTACCAAGGCTCGATTATTAGCAACAATTTTGACTTAAATTGTTGAACAAAATTTCAGCTAGTTCGAATTGAGTCTTTTATATTTTCTCGACCATAAGTTACGAGATTAGACTCCACAAAGTTCCAAATATCAACTAGCTCCCTTTAGAACTAAAGCTTCAATTTATAGCTTTAACCATTAGAAAATAAATAAGAGCATGATATTTTAGAATAATTTATTAGATCGCATAAAAGTCAAATTTAATTAAAAAAATGAAGTAATTCATCAAAGTTCTGGGTAAATATGTCCAAAATTGATTGCTTGCATTGATAAAAAACATTTTTACATGTCTCATCATCACCTTTTTTGTCTCGACCTATTGCTTCGGCTTTGATATAATCGTAGTCAGATGGTCTATTTGTTGGTTCAGATGTTGTTGAAGGACTGAAATTGGTAGCAAAGCATTACTTTATAATCGGAAAAAGGATAATAAAAATAAGAGAAGAAAAATTGTTGGAAATTACGTGAAAAATATGTGGAAAAGCTCGCCCATAAGGTTGTTTCTGCTAAATTTAACCCATGTTGCTTCGCAAATAGCACGTAATAAACACATACGGCCATTAAAACCATTTCTGCATAAAATAAAATAAATGAAAATTTTGTGTCTGTTACATGGATGGATTGATGGTTTCATCAAACTTTCTCACTTTTCTAATGTTGTTGAGAATGCGTCATACATAGACCATCTCGATGTTGATAAGTCTGGTCCCAACTCTTCTTTCGTTGATGGATCATCGTTGGAAACGTATTTGTTCGTTAACATCATTATTTTCTTGTCGATTATATCCTCCTCAAATTGATCATCAAATTCATCGTCCTCAGAAGTTTCGATGTCATGCAAAGGCATGTTTGATATTTCCTTAAATATACCTTCATATTTTTCATAATGTTGTTGAGTTAATGGATCGTATAAAACCTCTCGCCTTCAAAAGAAACAATCATCCTGTATTCGATTCCTATAGAAGATTATCAAATAATTAATTAAGGCATACCTTTTTCTACCATTTGGAAATCTTTGCCAAACTGTGTCGAAAAGAAAGTCTTTTGTGTAGTTTGCAACCCAAACATCAGGAAAGAATTGGAAATGTAATTGATTTATTGTTTCAGGCTAAAAATAAAGCATGTTGTAAAAGTTTATGACGAAAATGATTAACATTAATGCACGTGAAAAATGTAGCAATTAGGCTCAAAACCTTACCAAAAAATACTGTGCTCTAAAGTTTCCATCCGGAAAATAAATAAAGTTATGGAGATTAAAAATTATTATTTAAGAATATTATGTGGGTCATCATTCATTTATGACGATTGTTAAAAAATTATTTAAACTTAATCAAAACAAAATGAAAATGTTTAAAAATAAAGGAACACAAAAAAGAGAACGAACAAAGAATATTCTGTCAAAAACAGCGTAGATAAAAACTGTTTAATTTTGACAGAGACTCCCTTTTCAAACTTTATCTGGAAATTTTTGACCTCAAAATATACGTCATAAGTGAACGACACCTTGTCAATCTTTAAAAATAAATTTACACACTTCATAGTCCAACCATAGGTAATACTTTCATGTTGTAAATTCAAAGGAACTCCAATACCTAATAAATAACAGAAGTATAAAGAATAAGACTTTTACAAATAATTAATTAATTTACCGGAAATAAGTTGATGACGAGTTGGTGAAGTAGGAGGGTAAACATACCTAATCATTAAATAGATAAATAGAAAAAAAAAATTATATTAAATTAAATATTTAACATACTTAGGTGTGCCAGACTGAGCAATCTTTATCAGAGATAAAAGTAAAAAAAAATGACAAAACTTATTGCTTGACATCTGATCTTGTTCACTCGACTAAATACACTGGAATCAGTAAATGTAATGAGGCAGAAGTGTAAGAATAGAATACATGATATTCATATTTATTGTAATAATTATTATGATTTGAATACATAATGCCTGTACAGTTATGCGTGAGTAACAAACCAGACAAAATTTTCGTTTACATTATATTTATTTGATTTACCTCAATCATCGGTTTATCTGTAGCACATACTTTTACATTGAAACGTGCCAATCAATCGTATTCATTTCAATAGCAAAGTTTGAATTTGTTAACCCAACATTCAATCGATGGTTTGATAATAAACAGCAATACTTCAAACATAATCTTGCACATTTCAATAACCTTTCATTCAATAAATCGGCAGAATATATTTTAAATCGTTTTGTGTACATATTTTGATGTGAATTTAAATGTAGGAATAACATTTTGTCATATTCTTTTCATACTAAAGAACTTTTCTTATACATGTGTATATGCTGTATGATAAGTTTTCAATACAATGGGTACCTCGAATTTAAAAAATTCTCTTCACTCGGAAATTGTTAACGAATATGTAGACGATTGCCAAGTAGCACTACCAGGTTATCAATAAAGCAATACGTTCTTTATATTTGAGTTGAAGATTTTCATCTTCATAACATTCATAATTGTGATCATTGAACGCAAGAACCAAATTGCTTCAGACTGCATCTCATTTTAAATTTGATATTAGGCATTAGCTATTGTGACACTATTTGATAAAAAAGTAAATATACAGTAAAGTGGATTTTTAAAATCGTAGACCCTCAGCAATATCATCTTATTTTACCTTAAGTACACAAGTTACTTACAACATTGATAAAATCTTTAAAATTGATATTTAATGACACCAGAAACTGAGTTTTTCATAAAATATGTGTAAGAAATATTCCATATAGTTATTAATAAAGGGGGGAATACTTATCAATGCCTTCAATTTATAAAAAGGTATCGATATGAAAAAAGTGAAATTATCTTTGAATGTCAAAAACATTTATGGCTCGTGTTTGCGAATTCAATAAAGTTACATTTGAAAACCTTATTGAGTGTGTAAGTTCTAGAAATTTATTCCATCAAGGCAATCAGTTTTGATAAGGGCTTTCAAGTTGTGATCAAATAACAAAATCTACACATTTAAAGTTTTTCGTAAATTTCTGTTCATATCCCTTTTTTAATAGTTTAATTTAATTACAATTTTTACCACAGCAGCTCTTACATTAATGAATATCTTAGTTTTCCTTCAAAGCTATCCGAACTAATACAATTTATTTAAACAATCTGCTTAATTACTAATATAACAAAATAAAGTTTGATGTCGATTAGAATTTGTGAAGCATAAGATCCTATTGAAAATAATAATAATGATGGGTAAAAAAAAGGGTTTTAAGACACAAGTTTTCGAGTTTAATGAATGAAAATGATTGGAACTAATGCTTTTAGTGATCTAAATTCATTTCCCAACCTGGAGATTTCACATTTTGTCCATATTTGTCAAGTAAATCCAAAATTACACCATTGGACCATCCAAAACCTGTTTGTACTTCATACTCTCCGCCTAGATAAATTATATTTGAGCAAATTTAAGTGTTCATTTAGAATCAAGCTTATAAAAATCAATACCTCCTCCAAAACCTCCTAGTTCTGTTGCAATGTATTTTTCATACATATTCCCAGTTTTCTCAAAAGCAATGAAATTTGATTGAATCCATCTTTCAGCCCATGTTATTGCTAAAGATGATGTTCGTGAATCCTCTAAATTGTCAAGCCCTAATATTATCATGTGTTGCATTGGGGCCCATGAATTTGCTTAAAAAATAATCTGATCATTAATCAGCATTTTAATTAATATTTTTTTTAAAGCTTACGCCAGTCCCATTGTTCGCCAGTAGAATATAAAGAGTTAGGTGTTCCCCCTAAAATGACAATTAAAAATCGAGATGAACGCACAAAAGCATAAATTATGAATGTTTAAATTACCTGGATAATCATCAAGCCGTAAATTTTTTATGTATGCTACAATTTTATCAGCAATAACAAGGCTTTTTGTGGCGTCAAAACATTTTGTCCATAATGGTGCAAAATTTGTTGGACTGAAATACGGTCGAGACTTGTTATTGATTAAATCATAATCCGTCCAAATTCCTAGTTCTTCATTCCATAATACTTCATTGACAGCTTTTAATATTTCATTTGCTTTCATTTCATATTCCTTTTGTTTGACTGTGTTTTTCGCATATCCGAAAATTTCTGATATAATTCTTGCATTCCAATACAGGATAGCATTTAGTTCAACAGGAATAATATGGCGAGTTTTTAAATCCTTTAGAGTTCCAATGTTTTCCCCATTTTTATTAATGAACCATCTAGATGAAAAATCCATACCGGATTCTCCTGCCGCTTTTATTTCTGAATAGAAATTTTCTCGTTCTTCATCCGTATCGAATTCATTTCCTATTGATGAGTCTTCCCTATAGGATTCTGGTCGTGGACCTGATGATTCATCAATATAACGAGCTAATCGATGTCCCTTAACAATTACAGTTTTCTTTGTTATGAAATAATTGAACTCTTTTTCTAACAAATCAACAGAACTAATTGCAAACTCGTAATCATGAGTACGATCGATATAAGATTTCATCATTCCTAAACATATAAATAAACTCATCAATAAATAACAGTTTAATGACCAAGTAAATGAAAAAGAATGTTCAATGTGGGAAATTAAAAATACCTGATAGCAATGGAGGTTGGGATCTGGCAAGATAATAAATTCTGCCACCGTTTGGAATGAAACCATATTGCTCAATGATTGTGAGAAAATTGTGAATCATGCTACGAACAGTTTGAAACATTTCACACACTAAAAGTCCTCTAATAATCCAGTAAGAATCCCAGTAATAAAACTCGTGAAAGCGCCCTCCAGCTATTATAAAACGACCTGGCACATAAATAATCGATGATAACTCTGGATGGTCCTGTAAAAGTTAACTCAAATATTCTGTTTAAGCATTAGTGCATATACAAGTAGAGTATATGCCATTAAGTTTTAAAACTATTATGAGAGGAGTTTTACCTTAACTTCGTCTATGATTTTGCGACATAGATTGATCCAAATTCGATTTAAATCAGAAGCAAATTTTTTAAACTTTTTATCTGTGATTCCTTCAAGAAAAGTTGGCTTTTCGTTGAAATCTTCAGGAATATATGGAGTCAATTCACTTCCAGCAGGATTGAAATGGTTTTCTAGCCACACTTTTACTTGATCTATCGTTGGCGTATTATTCGATATTTCCATAAAATCATGAAAAGCTATAATTGTTTCATTAGGTGGATTTTTCAGTCTTAGATCCACAAACGTTTTGCTATCATGATAGATTCTCATCTTCATAACAGTATCAATTAGTTCTCCATAGCAGTAAATTTCGCTTGAACAAGGAGGCGGCAAACCATTACTCGAAAGTGACGAAGAAAATAAATTTAAAATTATTAACAGAAAAATCATAATTAATATGACTTATAGATGCAGTTGCTATTATCAAACTGATTTTTTTTTCTCATAAGTCAGCAAGTACTAGTAATATTCATTAAACAATTACATTCAGTTATTGTAGATAAAAATATTGAAAAACGATACTTGAATGCATTTTTCATTTCTGCTTATTCAGCACATACTCAAAGTAAATATGTTCGCATTTGTTCTTTCCGTCGATGAATATATATTGCTGTCTGAAATATTATCTTCCGTATTTTTTCCGACTAGTTTTAAAGTTTATGATTTTCTTTTTTTTTCGAGCTTTTGCATTGCTGCTGGAGCTTTATTTTTAAGATAATTGTAAGATTATCCCATTATGATTCAAATCAATAGTCGCAAGAAATTAAGAATTTATAGGAACTTAAAAACTTGTAGATAAAGGTGCGTAAACAGAAAAACTGAGGTTACTGTATGGTCTGAATTGAAAACGTGGCATGTGTTTAGTCAGTCCTTGCTAAGGTATTTAGACTTTTTCCTATGACTACATGAAAATGAAGTGTCTTTAATAAATTAATTTTGCATATATTTCAATGTTCATTATAGAAGAATTACTTTTTGTTAACGTAAGAAGAAATATTAATTTTATGCTCCTGAAGAAAATATAATGCAAATTGGAATAAAAATAAGTCTTTATTTTTTTTTTCTTTTGAAAGTGACCATAAAGTTCTTTTTCCTCATGAGCGAACATTTTTAATGACATTTCATGCTCTCTTTGAAACATGAAGCAAGTTTAAATTGATAATTTCACATGGAATTAAAGTCTTTATAAAATGTATTTTTAAGAAATAGTGTCATACAAGCTTTAAAACTGAATGGAAATCTATGCACGCATTTTCAATGATAAAATGATGATGATAATAAAAAGTTTAATAGAAATAACACAAAAAATGACATTAGGGATGTCTTTTATACGCAAAGTGCTAAGTTGTGTATTTTTATCGTAAATTATCTTCTTGAAAAAGAATTTTTGTAAGCAAATTTTTGATTTTCGTTCCATTTACTTAATCATCAATTTGTATGAGCTACAAAAGAAATATCCATAAATATGAAATGTTTATAAACAGATAGAAATGGAAAAGAAAAAAGTCAAAAAATAATAATCTTTACACATCAATGATTATGTCAAAATTTATAGGATTTATAGGGGTAACATAGACATGCATAAATATGAAGATATTTATTTTCTTTTCTTTTTCTTTCGCAAAAGTTGATCTTTAAATAACCAAATAATATTAGATCAATACTACCTATAAGAAATATTACTGTGACTATTTGTACATAACTGGTACTTTTAACCTTCTTTTTAAGTATACTAAAGTCTTAATAAGTAAAAATAATGATGTTTTTGGGTTCCAAAACTCTTTTCAAGTTTACAGTAATGACCATTTTCGTTCTCCTGTATTCATATGAAATGATGAAAACTTTCAAATAAAAAAAATGTTTCGATGAACATTTGAATATTTTCCTTAATGCTTTCACAACAGTCAATGGAAAACTTAAAAACATTGAATCATTTTCCAATAAAAAGAAAAACATCCAAGGAGCGCTTCAATATTTGCAGTTGATATTTGGAACTCTAACTGATTTGACATAAACATTCTTCAGGTTATTTATTTATTTGATTTTTACGACAATAATCTGTTTGCATGGGAAAAAGGGATATAAAAAATAAAATTAATATCCTTTTCATACGTATGAATTTGTATGTTTTTCTTTGTTATAATCAAAACATTTTGACAGTTGATATCTGATTAATTACACTGTACGATTCAATTACTGCGACATTAAGGCGAAAAAAAATATAATATCCATCTCAAGCTTTATCAGCTTTTTCAAATGTCCTCCTAACAATATGCCAACTCGTGTAATTTATTGTGATTCAGACTTAATGATAACGTTAAAAACAACTCATTGTTACGAACATGCTGAATTAATTAAACTGATAATTTTAGATACGGAAGATTTGACAGAGGGATTCAACCCTTCATTTTGGTACTTTTAATTAACCTAAAACACTATGATTTCCTATTTTTGCGCATAGCATATCATTCCATTAACACCGGAAATTAAATTTCTCCTCAAAGCTTGCTGATACTAAGGGAGTGCACACATTATGGCGATTCTTTAAATTTATGCATCGAGTTATTCTTCTTTAATCTTTCTTAAAATAAATTATATTTTTTTTTCTCTCTTTTTGTTTTGCCAAAATAAAATTTTTGTCATACATTTACCCAAAAAGCTATGAAAATGGTCAACATATTTATCTTAATTCATGTTAATTTTCACATTTTCACATTTATAAAATTTATTTCTCTTTTAGCTGATTACTCATTCATGACAATTTAATTAAAGGGAATTTTTTTTTGAAGACGTAGAAAATTTGTTAACAGAGAAGAATCAACAAATCATTTTTCATTTGAAATAAATCAACGAAAATTTATTATACTTGAAGGCAACTTCAATACTTAATTTTAAGACCTTTATTTTCAAGATAAATTTCTTTATTTCGTCAATAATTTAGAGGTTCTTGTGAACATTCTTCAGTAAGTTGTATTTTAATCAGCTCATTTGATTCCTTGGCCCATACATTAAAATTTTCTTCGTCTATATTAAAGAAAAACTTTCATTTAGCACAAATAAATCACTTACCGAATGCAGCATGCCATAACTTTTTCTGTGTATGCTAAGTTTAAACTAAAGTGAACGAACCATACGTTCAAGGTAATTTCGACTTAGGAGCAGTTGATTTTTTCGGTTAAATGATTGCAGGAACTTAATTTAACTCCGTTTGTCCATTGTCAACATTGATTACTATCCTTGTTATTACCGAAAGCCTCAAAACTCAATTATATTGGCTTTGTAAAAATCATTTAGTAATGGGCCCTGACGAAAAAAAATTATCGTGAGTGATGCTTTAAAATCTTAAATATCTCCGAAACCACAATAGTGACAAATTTCAAAGTTATTTTATCTTGTAGGAAACAAAAATTTCTATCTTTTGAAATACAACTCACTTCCTAAAGTTAAGCAGTTATGTCGGAAAATCACTTTAACTAAGCGTCACTCACGAATAATTTTTGGGAATTTTGCCATAACTTTGTCAGTTTTCATTGATATATCTTCAAATGTATTTTTAAAGATCAGAAATTTTATTCTCTTTTGTTTGGTTTCAAAATAAGTAATAAATTGTCCCCGAAACATACTTAAATGAACAAAATTAAGTTAAAATTTTTTTAACGGTTTTAAATTTTTTGAATTTTTTCTGTCGTGAGATGTTGACACCCCCCCCCCCCCCCCCCCATATGACACCTCCCCCCCCCCTTAAAATGCGAACGTAATAAGTGAACGACCCCTAATATTTTAATTATTAAAGCTTTTTACGTGATTTTTTTTTGGTCACTAGCAGCTTAGCAAAGAATATAAAATTTTTTAAGTTCAAAAGCTTAGTAACTAGTATTAGCGTATAACGAAAAAACAGGGTAGTCTATTTTTTTTTGATAAGTTTAACTTAACTTAAGCACTTGCATTTGAATGTTTGAAGCAGTTTGAAGCTCTTATGCATTGAATCTGGATATTTGCGGTCCTGAAATCTCTAGTCAGTTTGAAAATAAGTTCTTTAAGGAAACGACTTCTTATATAAAATTACAAAAATATTATAAGTTAAGGTTTAGCTTGCAGGATGTAAATTGATCAGTATAACAACAAATTATGAGGATTGACCCAAACGAAATAAACATACCAGGTTCATTAAAATTTGTAAGTATCCATCATAATCATATTACATAACATATGCAACGGTGTTTATGCGTCAATTTGCTTAGCTTACATAAATTTAAATATATTTGCTTATCACTATGCTGTATGAAAAAAACCAAAAACAAATTATCATTTGCTTCCAAATTATTTGATGTCGGGTGTCAATCTGTTGCTATTCAGTGAATACAGTGTCATGAAAAATACATTAAAAATAAATCAATCTTGTTTTTGATTTACAATATAGCATTCATGTGTTATGTTTTTTTATTCTCTAAAGATCATTCTTTAAACCTAATGCTAATCTCTAAACGTATATTAAGGTTCTGAAAAATCTTCCTAAAATAAGAAAACAATAAACGCTTTATAAAATGTATGATAATATGTGAAAATTGACCATAATTTTGAAATTTGTAAATACAACATCCCCTACTCACATTTTGCATTTAAATGTAATTTGAACCTGACGTATATGGTTTCCATATAAATGCTTTTAGATTTTATAAATCAGTGCTTTTTCTATGGCATTCAGTTTTATTTAACGATATTCAAAAAACAGCAAAAATACAGCATTACAAAAAATTTTATTGCCCCGATTTATATTCATTTCGATCCTTTTTTTTCTGTACATAAATTTCAATTTTCCAAGGTTTCTTTCATTTTCTCTAACAATTTATTCATTTCCGAGTTGAGAAAAGGATATCTCAATCCCACGTTGTTACTTTGCGTTACATGGGCAATAAAAATCAAAGAAGATTCATTTTATGCTTTGTTGAGTCCTATGAGATAAAAGAATAAAGATTTTCGCCATATCAGTCTGTTTATTGAATATAAAGGGATTATTCAAATGATATTTTTTTCTGTCTCGTACTACGCTTTGCTTCATCTCATATAGCCAATCTAAATTCATACGGGAAATTGTGATTTCAAACAAAATATTACGTTAATTAAGCCAATTTAAAGTAGGTTGATTTCAAAAGGTCAAACATTTGTAAATTTTTAGTTCCGGAAAATTTTGATCTATTGTCGGTTAGGATAAAATTGTTGGTAAATAAAACAGAGTATATTAATTTTACAAACAGTTCCCAAAATATCAATTATTCATTGTTTAAAAGTTTTAATATTTTTTTTTTCTATCTTTATCTTTAATCTGTTATTTATTAAATTATTAATTATTCAGCGTGTGGCTTAGTGAGTTTTTTTGTAGTTTTTAAAATCTGTACTAAAATGAAATTTGAAAAGTTTATCGAAAAATTTTTAATAAAGAATCCCTATCCAAAAAGGTGTTCAATTTATGAGTAAATTCTGTTATATATTCTAATAAAAAAAATTCATAACCTCAATATAATTTATGATACTATTTGAATTTCATGAAAATTTAATATCGTGATGCAATCTTGAATGTTTAAAGAAATTTAGAATCTCATGAGTACATAATATGTTTGTACGTATGTATATTAGAGCTTTATTTAAAAAAGAAAAACACATTTTTCATTTTTTTCATTGTCTATTAATGTAGCAGAAATATTTATATTTTTCAGTTGCTTAAATACACATCACATTTGGTTTTATTGAGTTCCACATTATTCTTTTATTTCATGCATCTTGAAACTGTACAAAAGCTTTTTCAAGTTGAAACTCTAAAAGATCCTTTTATAATCTAGATGACTCTAACTTATTTGCTCACACAAGGAATATAAAAAATGTGTTGAAAATGAACATCCTTAGAAAGTTATTCAACATCATTTTAAGAAGTAAGTGAAGGAGATTCAGTCACACTTGAAATTAAATAGTCATACCAGAAGATAATGGTAGTCAGCTTCTTATTTTATCGGTGGGAAGTTTACACTTCATTAAAACTACATTGTAATGACTTGCTCAAAAACTGATTAGAAAAAGACAGACGCATAGTCAGGAGGGTATTGTCCTCCTCTTAGGCGTTTTAGGCCGTGCTCTTGCTGCGATTCAAAACGTTTAATAGGGGGACAAGACCCTCCTAGCTACGCCTGGAAAAAGATGCTAAAATCTTATTATATTTCTTATTAATTTATAAAAAAAAATAAAGAAAATAAACCTCTTAATGATAATTGGAATAAAGGCACAAAAACTAAAAGTCAATATTGGTTTAATTCGAAATGAAGAGAAGACTTTTAATTAATTTACTTATTAAGGAGAAACGAAAAAAAACAATATTTTCTGCGAAATAAATGATTCATGGTTTATTGCATGACGTGAGAAATCAAATCATTTGCCACACATATCCTGACTAAATAACTCTATGAGAATATTAAATTATCCAATTTATATCACGTGGAGAGTAAGAACTAAATAATGATCTCGAAAAATAGCCACCAACATTGTTTTCACAAATTAAATTTGTAACTTAAATGATTCCTCAATATATCTTTTATTTTACCATAATATGCTTCTTTAGATGTTTGATGTCATTATGTATGGAAGTCACGTAATAGTAGAAAAGTCATCGACATAATTGCGGTAGAACTTTTAGCAGATGAAAGTTAAAATCTAGTCAAGTATGTTTATGCGGAGATTTTCTTCATCGAGTCGTATAATAAATAAAAGAGAAAAAAATACTCTAAAGGATGATTTTTTGCTTAATTACATAAAACATTCTAAAGCATCCTGTTTTTGCTCTTGAGGTTAATGATTTGCATATAATTGCTTCTAAAACGTTTTACAAACTTGCGTGCATTTGCATACTAAAGACATGGATGATGAAATTCACTCAATACATAAGCATACTTAAAATAATTTGCTATGACTTGAAACAAAATGTTTGTAAATCATCTCACTGCTTTATCGCAAAGAGTTTGTTAAAATATAGACGATAAAAGTTTTTAATGACTCGTAATATTAAATAAAATGCTTCCTTACTTTGCTTTCTGCTTGCTCAAAAACGTCACTGAAACTCAGTAATTTATATCTGAAAATATATGTACATGTTGTCATAATATTCTCCTTCTTTAAGAGTGAATTTTAAAACCTTTTAATAATAATTTTAATATTTTAAATCAACACAATTTAGTGTTTAGCTGCAAAAGTAGAGAAGAGCTTTTATTCATTTTCCAAGTGCTTCACCATTCCCTTAATAATATCAAGAATCTCGTTTGCATTTTGTTCAATTGATGTTGCAGGAACAAAAATGCTGTATTGTGTATTATCCATTGATTCAATTCGATAGGTATATTTGATTTTTGCTTTGTTCATTGCAAAGCTTTCTACAGTTCCTGATGACATACCAGAATAATTAGTGTTGATTCCATATTTCCTTTCACCATCTCGATGCATTTTTACATTTCGTAAACCCGACCTTGCCATATCGTTTAGTTCATCCATGAAACTTCGGTTAAGTTTAGAAGATGGAAACAATATTTGCTGACCATAGCCATCCAAGTTCATGAAGAGTTTAATGCTTTTGTTATGTTTTAATAAAAAATTTGATAACAATTTAATTTCTGGCTCAGATGATGCATGAGGACCCTTATAAAAATCTGAACATTTACTTTTCTCAGTACTTTCATCTTCTTTCCAATTGGAATCAAAATTTTTTGTCATGTCTACACCATAACAAACTTTTTCCGTTTGATTTACATTTGAACTTCTAAACCAATTTAATCTGTGAAATAAATTTTGTTCCTTAAATTATGCTTGCTTATAAAATAATATAATTTGATTTTGAAACTTACGCTGATGATATAAAAGTCTCATCGGTAGATAAAAACTGGCGAGACCTACTTTTTTGCCATAAACGATCAACGGTCATAGAATAATCATATCCATCGGGATTCAATAAGCTTAGAATATACCAATCAAACTTTCTTATCATTCGTCCAAAGCTATCATCATTGGCTATATTCGTTACGAGGCTATTTAAAATGTATGTCGAGCAAGCTATAGGAAGCCATATGTGTGGTGAAGTACCAGAAAGAATAAAAATTGCAGGTTTTTTCGTATCATATAATGTTTGTTTTGGCTTTGATGAAACTTTGACTATAGTCAATGGCTTTCCATTAAAAGACCATCCTATTTGAATCAATTCAACAAATGAAGGGTATTTCCTTTTCAAATAATCATAATACATTTGTATGTCCCTAAAAGTATGATATCGATACCATGTAATCGGATGACCATTAATTAATTCCAATTCAATTTGATCTCGTTTATTTAAACGTGGATTTTCAAACTTTATTGCATGTTGTATGCTCCGTATTTTAATACTATGTTTAATCTCACCTTCAGACAAAAAATCTTTAAAAGAATTGACATAGCTTGGTGGAACAACAACATCCGTAGAATCTTTAATGTTTATATTTTTAAGCCAATGAATTTTCCTTCCATTTGTTGACATGCGAAACTCATTGAGATACTTTACATCATCCTTGGACATGGGAAATAATCTCCACAATTGATAGTTATTGTATCCCTTTTTACGAATTCGTTTACTTATTATACTTTTAGATTCCTTTTTTCTTGTCGCTAGCAATTGCGATATCATTCCAAAGAAATCATATGGCATTGCTTTAGCGGTTGTTTCATCCATGCCTTCTTTAGTAGTTGTTTCAATTGCATGTCTTTCCGTAATATCTTCAACTTCCACATTATTATACTTCTCATTACTCGAGTCATCCCATGGCAAATACCATTTTTTCGTAGAACTAGACAGCTGTTCAGTGGAGCCTGCATCATTATGAGCATAAAGAAAAGTTGGAAAGTACCACGGTAATTTTTCGTTTTCACGCTTGGGTCGTTTAAACTGTGACTCAGGCTTTTCAGTCGTCTCTATTGTTTCTGTTACTTTTAAATACGTTTCACCATCATAATTATTGCGTTTTTTCCTTTGCCTCGTCTTTCTTCTTAATGCTGTTCGTGTTGTATCCTTTATTCCAAAGTCGAAATATGGAAACGATGGAAAAATATTACCAACGTATGAAAAGATGCTTTGTAATCTGTCTGTGATGAAATTTGTAGGCGATTCATCTTCCTGATACTTCTTCTTAATGCTAATTTCACTTTTCTTTTTCGTTTTCATTTCATTCAATTTTTTAGTATCATTAGTATGCTTACTAGAAAGTGATAAATCCTCATAATATTCATCAGAGTAAGAATCAAAGTCATCACGAAAGCTCATAATGCTTTCAATGATATCATCATCATATTCCTCACTACTTTCGGATCGATTATTTGTAATATTACGTTTAATATTTTCCTTTTTCGTCTTCAATTTTAATGCTGATGACGTTTGATTGAATTTTTCTAGATCGTGAATTGAATCGTCATATTCATTAGTGATTGTGATTTTGGTTATTAATGACTTTCTGGGTGAAGCTTTCGATTTTAAAACATTTTTCCGCTCCAACAAATCGCGTTTTTTACGTCTCTTCTTTTTATAATCTTCACTATAATTTTCATCCTCACTTTCATTTTCTGAGTAATCGGAACCGCTCTCTTCATTTTCATATTCTCTACTTTCATAATCAACTGATTCTTGATCATCTTCTTTATTACCACTAAAAGCATTTTCTATAGCCCGATAAAATGTGTCAAACATATTTCCAACCTCCTCATAATCATCACCTAAAGGAGGTAATTTTTCTGGCGCTTCAAAGTAATCTATTTTATTTGGAATCGTTGAAATTGTGTTTATAGGAGCAGTTACCCTATTTATCGGAGATATAATACTTGGCGTATGAGATGATGAAGACTGAACTCGATGTTGATGTTGATGAAGATGACTATATGTTGTAGGTATTCCAGTTATTACTTTATGTGCTTCCTGTGGTTTTTGCTCTACATAAATTGGAGTTTGGGGTTTATGCTCATATGAAGGCTTATGTTCTTCATGTGATTCTTTTGATTCTTTTGATCCTTTATGGTGATGATGATGATGCCCATCTTTAACCATGATAAATATTACGGAAATTAGTATTTGAAAAAGATCAACAAATTCACTATCTAATGTCTTAATACTTACGGTGGTCATGATGTCCATGATCTTTAGAATAAAAAACAGATTATTAAAAATGTGTTTAAATCCTTAAATATAATAACTTACGGTGATCGTGATCATGATGATCATGATGATGATGTCCATGCTTTTTTTTGCATTTACACTTCTTTTTATCCTTTTCTTTGTCTTTGTCTTTGTCTTTGTCTTTATCTTCCTTATTGGTGGGTTTTGGTTTAATTTCTACAGTTTCATTTTCACTATCACTTATTATCAATTGCTGTTTGGTTTGATTTTTTACATTAGCATTATTTGAGCAGTTTAAATTTAAAATTTTTCTATAATAATCTAAATTCTTAATAAAATGTTCATGGATATTGCTTGAATCTGTAGATAATGTAGCTGAGCTATTGTCTTTCTTTCTTTTTGTTTTAGTAGGTTTGGTGACTCTTGTTGCTGATGCTACGAAAATTGGTGGAGACGCTGTTGTATGGACAATAATGACTGAATTTTCTTTATGCGGTTGATTATTTTCAATAGCAGGTGAAATTTTATTGTGATAATCATGCTTAATAATGCCATTCGGTGTTTTATTTAAAGAATTTGAACTGGAAATCAAATCATTACTATAAATTATTGCTGATACAATTTCTGGTTGTAAGATAAATGGTGTTTCTGTAGTAGTCGTTGTGGTGCTTTCTATATTTTGTAAATTATAGAAATTGCTAGAAAATTTTGAATTGTCAAAACGATCGGAAGTTATAATTTGATTATTATTGACTGGTAGATGCAAGGTAAAATTATGTTTTGTTATAAGTCCACCTTTAAAGTTGCTGTTCGTTATAAAACCACTTGTTTTAAATAAATTAGATTTTTGTTGGGTATTAAAAGTGTTTAATTGATTATTTTGTTTATTTTTTCGTTTATCTGATTTATAAATGTCTTCAACTTTTTTAGGAATGTCTGACTCAACAACAGTAATTATTTCAGCAAAATCTTCTTTTCGATTATAAGTCATTGGTTTGTTGTTGACAATTACTATATTTGGTAATGTTACCACAAAATAATCTAAATTTATTGTCACAACCACAATCAATATTTTGTACCAGATCACCATATTGTCGACTTTACATTTTCTTATCTCTTGACTTTCCTGCTTTACGATAAACACAAAACTGAAACAATTTTAAAACATGTTTTTCTATTTAAATATGCGACATATTCAAGACTTTAATTGCAATCATCAAGAGTTTGCTAGACCATAAAAATCAGGTAAAATGTTTTATTCACTTGAATAATATTTTCCCGTATGAACTTCTCATCAACTTCGACGAAATCGAAATTTTTAGAAACCGAAACTTTTTCCCTTGATGAATTTAATCGACGCAGTCTGCTAATGCTTTGACATAAATACTGTGTTAAAGTAACTGAATTTAGTTTTATTCTTTACTTAAAGTTGTGGGTCTGAAATTACACTCCATTTGATGATGCATATGGCTACATTCAAAACTCTGTAGTTCAATTTTATTCACATGCAATTTTCATAAAAAGCAGTAAAAATTTTAAAAATGAAGAGATAAAAAAATTGGTCATAAAAATATAAGAACCTTAAAGAACCTCAAAATGTGGTTGACTGGAACTCCTGAAGATTTGAAGGCCAATGAAAAGCTTCTAGAAAAAGCAGGTCAACAAGACATCAACAAGGAGATTCAGATGAGAAAGTACGGATGTATTGGATATATACTTCGTAAGAAAAATGCCAGAGAGAATGTCATTGCTGGGACAGAAACACAAGTTTTTTACACCGCCCTTGGTTGGAATCCACAAGGGATAAGACGCCCTGGAGCTCCAAAAGCTACATGGTGCAGAACAGTGATGAAAGAATGTCAGCTTAATGTGCGGACAGACAAATTGTACAAACTAGTTTACAGAGCCAGCAACAGATGGAAGTCTTTTTTTTGTAACCTAAGTTCCACATAGGAACATGGTTACAGTAAGTAAAGAACCTCAAAATAAGTTCATCTTTTTGGGATTTACATTCTTCACCAATGCTATCTGTAAAACTCGAGCAAGATGGGTATGAATTTTGAAAATTCAATATAATTTTTGTTGACTTTAGTTCCTTTTTCAACTGATATTTGAGCACCTGGTATACTTTCTCACTTTTCATAATTTTTTTTAACAAAATTGTCACTAGCGCAATGAGCATTTAAACTATTACTACAAAAGGAAAGTAAATATAAAAACAGTTCATATATTAAGCGGAACTTCTGGTATATTCAACCTGGAACTAAAGTTTTAAAACCAAAAATATTAAAGAATCATTACTAATGTTAATGCTGCATATATTCATTTTATTTATTTAAACTTTTTTATTTTACATTTATTCAGTTTCAATGTCCTAATCTTTAAATATTTTCTCATGTCTATTTGATGTAAGTATCTTCCAAATAAATTAAAGAGAATTTAAGAGTTTTTTCAAGGTGAGCATGTGCATGACATTAATATAATCTTTTAATTGCTGGGGTCTCTATTCATTTTTATTTCAATAGTTTTCATCAAATGATATTTTACACGTGATGAAAAGAAAAGAAAAATATAAGATAATCTGGTGGTTCTCACTTGTTAAAATGCGAAAGAAAAAGATGTAAATGTTTATCTTAAAGATTCCTTTATCTTTTCAGTGTTTCATTAATCTGAAAATGTTGCCATAAGAGAACTAAAATAAACATTTACCGAATTTTCTATATCTATTTCTACGAAAATCTGTGCGTTCAAGTGTATTGGAGGGGGATATTATGGCAATATAAAAATACTCAAAGGTGCTCGAAAATACAAACAACTGGAGCCACAATGATCTGGCTGTTTTTTAAAAGTTGTAGCTTAATTTATTTAATTTTTCTTCTTTTTAATCGTTTATTTTATTCAATTTTGTGAGTATTTGTGTTACCGATTAAATAATCTCAAAAATTATATTTTCTTTCTCAATGGATGGGTGATAGGATGAGGCATATGAAGAGATTTTGTTTATCTAATTTTAAAACAACAAAAATTAGCAACAAAAAATATTTATGGATTTGTGAAAATATTTTCATAAGATTAAGTAGAACATCGTATAAAGGATAGAATTAATTTCAAGATTGTTTGAAATAGATATGTATAATAAAATTTAGAATAATCTTTTATTTTCGCAAGATTACTCCATCTTGGTCCAAAAATAAATATTAAGTATATGCTCCATGCTATATAAATATTTTTTCTTCATCACTAGAAAATGTTCTATCCAAATTTCGTAATATGCTTTATTTGTTTTTAGTGTAGAATAAGTAGATCCAATTTTACTTAACTTTTATTACTCCGTATAATCTTTTTAGTGGATTTAATTCCTTTTTTTTTAATTGTCAAAAAAAAACAAGTAAATTCATTTTGAAATAAATTGAAAAGAATTAACAATCGAACAAAATAATAAACATGTGATGAAAACAAATGACACATTGATACGCATTCTTTTTAAACAGGCCATGCATTGATAAAACAATAGGTGTGCAGGTGGCGGATTAAGAATCAACTATAAATAATTTGAAATATAAAACGTTGTAACCAATCCTTTTCTGATGCGCTTTCGTATATACTTTCGTATTAAACGTTATTCACTATAATTCTGGTTCATTGATGGATCGATGCGAGGATAGAGCTGTATAGTTATTGAATAAATGAAAAAAGAGAGAAAAAGTATCATGTTAGTTTAATTATCTTGAAAAATGTCAATCAAAAATTTATATGCATAAAATTGAATATTACCCCAAATAAGTTTCTAGGGACATAGCCTTCGTGTCCATCAATATTTCTGGCCCACCACCACTCTCTTTCAGACTCGTCTCCTTTTCTTAATATCGTCAACTTATCGTTTACGCTAAATTTGAGCTCATCTTGCTGCTGAGCATCGTATGAAAAAACAGCATAAACTTCTCCATTATTTAGTATACCCAATTTTTCTTGAATGCCTATACAAAAGTAAAATGTACAATGAGATTTTTTTAGAGCCCCATCTTATCCTCACTAATGCACTTACTATATAGATATTCAGAGCATCCATCAAATCCTTCTTCATCTTCCTCACATTTTTCTGCGGGTGTTTCGTGATCGGACAGGGTAGAAGCAAACAAGCATGCACCAGACTCTACTAAAAAGCGAACCATTGGCAAATTGTTGCATGATGCTGAGAAAATAGATAATATGGAAGAGGCACGATTTATTAAATGTTAAAAAAATAAATAAGTATTCATAATTACCAGCACAATGTAGTGGTGTCCACCCATCAGAATCTTGTGCATTAACATCACAACCGAACTGAACTAAAAACCTTAAAATGAAACGAACAGAAAAAAAATGTTATTTATTTGTCTTTTATAATGAAGAATGAGAAGATAATAATTACTTTACTATTTCCAAGTGACCAGCACAAATAGCATTGTGAAGAGCTGTGATTCCTTCATCGTTCGCTGCGCTAGGATTTGGTACCTGCATTGCAGTTTTTCTCACTAATTCTAACTCTCCTTCGAGACTGGCATCAAGCAATAAAGCAAGTGGATCGAAACTCACTCGACGTGCAAGTTTCGCTTTTACATTATCACCTATTATGTTACGTTTTCGTTTTACTATACTATCTACATGCTTTTCATCTGATTGTATAGGTGTAGAAACGGGTGTTATAGATTTATCTGTCTCATCGGTACTTGTTATACTTCCACTATCCTGACTATTGTTATTGTTGTAGTTGTTGTTGATATTATTACTCAGATTTATGTTTCCATTTACTAATTTACTAATGATTGATGTTTGGTTCATACTATTGCCATTAACATCGCCATTATTGCTATTATCCTTTAACTCAGTAGTTGCAATTTCAGGAAAAAGAAATGAAGGCGGCATTTCAATTCTCCTCGACGTACTAAACTGAATGGCCTTTAAATTTGATGTAAGGGATCTTAATTTTGGTTGCTCCGATAATGGCTGCTTCTTTATTGTTAAAGGTTTCGCTTTGATAGGCAAATTATTTTCATTGTTTACACTCGAATTTTCAGATTCATTTGACAGTACCTGTTGATTGCTACTGCTGCTATTGCTATTATTATTATTACTATTAATATTATTATTGTTGCCATTTTTGTTGGGCTTAGGAGGTAAGGCAGGTCGAGATTTATCATTTTCAATAGACGATGCTTGAACATTTATATTCGGTGCAACCATATGAACTTTTGGTGCTTGCGAAATACTTTTTATCGATGTTGGTGCAACACTACTGATTGGTTTTCGTGGTGGAACAACAAGATTTCCCGACGGTATTTGGTGTAAAGCTTTTGGCTTTATGGCTGGTTTTTCTTCTGTTTCCGTTGTTGTTGCTACATTCAGTGGCTCTGCAACAGACTTATTAATGGCATTCAATGGCGTACTATTTGCAATTTGTGTACCGTTTACATGACCTGTTGACATTTCATTAGATCCTGTTATTTCACCTGCCTTCTCACTGTCACATTCGTTTGATTTCATTGCTAACGCTGTACTACTTCCATTATTTGCCGAAAGCACCGATGATATAATTTTATGTGATAATAGACTACTATTACCTACATTCAAGCTATTATTGGCGACAAATTTGTTGTAAGGCATCGTTTGGTTTGTGAGTTCGTTTTTCTTTCCATTCAAATCAGTAGATTGGGCACTTGTTTGCTTTTCATTACCATTGTCCATAATGATGGTATCCTTAACTTGATGGTTCTGTACATCATTATTATTACTTGTATTTTTCGTCAACAATCCTTGTGTTTGCTGTGGCGTTATGTGATCATTGAATTGCTTCTGGCGTGCGAGCTTTGTTTCATCACTTTCGGCAGCCATGATTGATGTTGGACTATGTTGTTGTTGTTGTGATGATTTAAGCTTTAGCATGGCCAGATCTTGAATAATTTGTTGGTGTTGTTGTTGATTCGATGTACTTATAGATGTGGATTTTTGTGGTGTATGATTATATGGCTCAACCGCTGCCACATTTCCTCGTACATTCTTTTGTGGTGGATAAATGTGAGTCGACGAAGATCTAATAATATCATTAATACACAAAAAAGCGTGAGAGTTGAAACAAATGAAGTAGAAAATATACATAAGTAAAGAAAGGAATATTGCGTATAATGGTATAGCAATAATCGTTTATTGTATGCTTCGGTGAAATATTGTTATGATATTTTGCGATGCTCAAGAAAGGAAGAAAACACCAAAAGAATGTGTACATAAATTCTACCAAAGACCATAAAAGGAAAATAGGAAATTAAATAAAAAAATGCGAAAGTAACGAAAACACATTTTAGAGATATAGCGAAGTTTAATATCGAGCTTATTCAATATTGGATATCCTAAAGTATTCCTTTTTCTTTATGAAAATTTTATCATCATTACACTTTTAAAGCAAAATAATTTTATTTTCCTTATACTATATGATGGAAATTGTTTATGCTCATAGAGCATAGTCAAGGAAACGTAACTACACCACACACAAATGTTTATTATTACAATTAACGAAACGAAAATAAAAATGTGGTAAATTTGTAAAAGAAATCCTTGAGCATTGCAAAAAGATTTATAGTCAATTTTGAAAACAAATTTCAATTTACCTGACATGGATATTTGCTGATTGAACATTGTTGTTAGAACTTGATACGTGTGTGCCATTTTGTTGTTGTTGTTGGAGAAGTAGGTTTGCAGCTTTTTTACGCTGCAAACGACCTTGTAATTCTAATATTCGTTGGTCGACAGAACGCAATTCTGCTTGTCGTTGTTGTAATGCTTCACGTTGCAGATGGAGACGAGCATCTTGTTGCAATGAAAGTTGGTTTCGATACTTAAATAAAAAAAAATTAATATAACTAAAGTTTGATAAGAGTTTTATTGAGATATTAGGCAATTTACCATAAGTTCCCTGCGCAACTTCTCCAGCTCTCTTGTAGCAGGTGAAGATGGCTGATTATTGCCATTATTTGCTAATATATTTAAACCACGACGATCTCTTCGAAGTTCTTCTAATTGCCTCGTTAAAGCTTCTACCTTTGCCACTGCAAGGCTGAGTTCTTTCTCTTTTTCACTAAAAAGCGCGCGAATAGAGTCCAAATCATTGCCTGAAACGTAAAAAAGTTGAAAAATAAAGCATCTTGATTTTTGAAATGAGAGACATTAAATGGCAAATAATTTTAGAACAAAAATTCTCAAACATAATATAAATCCTCGACTATGACGCAATTTTATTGCTACTTCACTTAACGATTTGAATAAATATTTTATTCATAAAAAGATTAACATGGAAAGATTTTAAAAAGTTCTCAAAAATTCTAATGATGATTTTTTAATTTTTTAAACTTTTTAAAAGATATTTCCACGATAACTTTAGGTTTATTTTCATTTGGGGTATTTTTCAACCTTTTAAAAATCATTTGAATGCTTCACATCAATTTTTGTTTTAAAAACAAGTAGGAGTTTTCGATTTTGCACATGATAAACCGCAAAACGTAAACATAAAAACAACCTAAAGTTTAATCATGAAATAACTGCATTAATGTTTAAAACAATCTTTAATAACCATTTAAGATGAAGCCTCTGAAATATCTTATCAGTATATATTAATGAAGCGTTTCGTAAAAACGTCAATTTATCATCCATTTTATTACTTCTCATAAATGTCACAAACGGATTTTTAGTCATAAATTACAATAAAATAAGTTGATTAAATGATTTTTTATTAATTCCTTAAAGCTTCCTTGAAAGGTTTACTGTTAAACTATTATTTCATATTTCAACAACTCTATTGAGTAATACTTCGGATAAGTTTATTTTGTAAGGAAAAAGAAAAAAAAAAGAAAAAACAAGACAAATTTCCCTTATTTAATTTAGCAATTGAAAAAGTTCGCAGCTTCGAAAAGATTTGGGATTTACTTTAGTTTTATTAAAATAAAGAAAGAAAACGAGACAATGAGGGAAATCAAAAGTTTAATTGTCCTTCTTTATAAAATTTATTTGTTCCCGTTTTGTTATACGAACAGTCGCAAGGAAACTTTCTGTAGAAGTAAGAAAAGAGAAAAGCAAAGTTTTGGATCATAACTTTGGAACAAAAGTAATGGCCAAATTAATAATAGACGCATTTTGCTTAAAAAAAAAATTACGAGATTCGAATTTTAAATATCGAATTTATTAACAACTCCATTACTAAAATTTAATATTAATCAAGTAATAATAATTTCAGTTGCTGAAATTTAATTGAAGTAAATTTTTCAAAAGAAAATGCCATGACGTTTTTGTGCAAAACTTTTTAATAATGAAGCATTTAGACAAACGAAAATGATTCTCCTGACTATTTGCTCTGAAACATACTTTTTCTATTGTTTATTCTCCTTTATTCGTAAGTTTTGAATTAAATTGATAGAATCGGAATGGGCGAAAGTTTTCACAGCAGATGTGGAAACGTCCATAATAAATTCTTTCAGTTCAGAAAATTATAGTTAATAGATTTTTTCATACTTTTAATGCATTTTTCTCATAAATAATGAAACGACTTTCAAACAAATCTTCACATTATTTTCTTAAAAACTTTGTTGGAAGATGTACAATGAACATTTAATTGAATTTCATAAAAATCAAAAATCTAATATTTTATTTTAATAGCAATTTCACGAAATTTGATATCATAAATTTAAATGATAAACAAGTACAGTGAGAATAAATTATTCAAAATACTTAATTTGCACAATAATATGAATTTAGAGGAATGAAAAAAAAAACTTTTATGAGAGCCATTTATCATCAACAATAGACATCATCATCCTTACGCTGTGTGAAGAAAATTGCCCCGTTTTTCCTTTTTCGCGCTTTCTCTCTTCATTCAAACTTTATGTGTGAAAACTTTATTCGATTTCCTTTGTTGAGAAGCACGTAAGTCATGGATTCATAAATTTCAAAATGTTTGCGTATAAAATTAGGTTTTGTATTTTTCTTCAAAAAGCTCCCTTGACGTAGATAACGATTACAACCATTCCTTGCTCAAAATATAATATAATGTAATGTAAAACAACAAAATCACATTTTCTTTAAATGCTGTAGCATTTTATCTTGTGCTCTCTTTTTCTTACTTAATAACTTTTCATGACCTTTCTATGAGCAGAAAATTACTGGTAATGGTAGTTCAAGTAGATTTATTTGTTGCCCGAATCAAACGATCTAAGTTGCTATTATTGGTGTGGTATTCTATCACCAACTTTTCAAATAAGTAGTCTATCACATCTATTGATTTTATCTAGCACATTTAAGATAGCTGTTGAGTATCTGGCAATGTATCAATAGAATACAACAAAATAAAAAAAAGTCTATCGGAAGTCATTACGTGATTAAACAAAAAGATTTAATGTAGCAGTGATAAGATGAGGATAGAGAATTGCAGAATTTTATCTCATCCTTTCCTCATCCATTATTTACTCTTTCACAAATAATCTCTTTAAGATGAAATATCCGTCATAATTGAATTTATCTAATACATATATATTTTCATCGTCTGTGATAAGTTTCTTCTTCTTCCTTTATTCCTTACTTCTTATTCAATTGTGTCGTAATCTTTGACCTATAATCATTTTTCTGACATCAACCTTTTCTTCCATCACGAATCAAAAATCCCTTTTCTCGTCTCTCAGTCAAACATTTCAGTCATTTTCACCTTTTATTTATTGAAATCATTTATTTGCTTCTCCTTATGAGATTGTTCCTTCAATTTTTTTGTTCCCTATTCTTACGGGAAGAACTAAAAATGCTATGTATATGTAAAATGGTATTTATATTAAATTGACATTTCTGAATACGTTTGCTTCTAAATATTTACTCCGAGGGTGAAAATGCTGAGCCTATTACACATTTTTAAACAAGGAATGTATGAAATGCGCCATTTTAAATACTGAGCTTAAATTTAATAAACCATAATGCGATGAAAAATTATCGAGGGATTTGAATGATTCATTGTCAATTCAAGATTAAGTGAGGATTTCCTGAAAGAATTTTTTTTATAATTCTTTTTGATATGTCAATTTCATTTCTCACACTTCATAAATAATATTTTGATGTTTTATGATTTAATATTAAATTCTCTAGATGTACAAATGCTTTTAATGAAAGTCTCTTTTGTTCATTGTATACGATATTTAGCTTTTTTTTAGATTTCTTCACACTTTGATGTAAGAAAGTATTAAATTAATTATTTTCAAGAAATTTATCTACATAAGACTATTAAAGTTCAATTTACATAAATTTACAACTTTTTATCAGAAGCAAAATTACATGAAGATTATTTCAAAAATCTTACTAGACTTTATATTATACTATAAAAGTGGAAAATTGAGTAATATTTTCATAATTTTTCCTTAATGTCGGTAGGAATCATCCTTTCCATAGCACAAATTAATGAGATCGTTAAATTTATTTTCTCATGAAATAAAATATAAAATTTGATTGATATCGAGCAATTATACGATAATTTAAAGTTTAAAAATTATGAGATTCATTCATCAATCTCCGTCATTATTCAATACTACAAGGTTTATACGAAAAAATGTGTAGGTCAAGCAAAAGCATCAAAATATTTTTATGAATGAGCAAAATAAAACCTTTAATTTAAATATTTGGGGTCATGTATTATAAACCTGTTTCATTTCCGAGCTTCAAAATTTTTGACTCAAAAATAAATATAAAAGATACTTCTGGGGGAAAACTACTTGATGGGTAAAAAAGGGAAATTTTCCATCAAAAATGGTAAAAAAGGTAAAATTCTCCTTTTTTACAATTTTTCCCATTTTTACCATTTTTTAACATTTTTGCCATTTTTTTACCATTTTACCACGTTTTTCTTATTTCCCATTTTTCTATTTATTATACTTTTTTTTCTTTTTACTATTTTTCCCACTTTATGATGGGAAATTTTCCACATAATTTTACCATCCAAGCAGTTTTCTCCCTGAGATACGTTTAAAAAATTATCAATACAACACGTTTTTTATTAAAAGTTCGCTTCTCTTCTTCAAAAATTGTTACATAAGCGAAAATGCAATGTTCACTGCTGACAATTAAATTAAAATTTTCATGCTTCATGTCGTCTATTGTATGAATTTAAACATTTGATTTCACACATTTTAATAGCTTGCAAAAAATTGTAGTTTCAACAATGCAACGTGATGAATTCAAGCTACTGAATCTCGTAATATTTTGCGCCAATTTTAATTTCTAGTTAAAAACAAATCTGATGGGCATCTTTATTAATAGCTTTTTAAAAATCTGACTGGATTTTTCAATAGTCATTTTGAATAAATGACAAATGGAGCAAAGGAAAGTAAAAGAAAGAATTTTAAGTCGACATTAATGTAAGAATATGGATGCCGACTACTTATTGTAATAAATCATAATTTTAACTTTGAAAACATAACATAATAAAACTTCCGGAAATTAAATTAGTTACTTTGAAAGCATTTCTTACTAAGAACAAAACGAGTTTCACAAAAAAAAAACTTTGTGAATAAATATTTGAACATTTTAATGTGTTTTTATGATGTTAAAAAAATAAATTTTATTTTGATAAGTACCTACTTGTAAGAGAAAAGTTTCAATGAAAATATCGTGCATTAACTTACACCACAATCGAAATAAAATGCGGAAAAAGTTTATGACTACTTTGAAATTTCCATTTCGATATTTTTACTGGGAACGGATTTATTATTCCATCAAATAAAGCAAAAGGTATTACTTCTTCTTTTGTTGAAGATTTATGAAATTTTCATATTTTGCATATGTACGTCCTTTTAAGAAATAAGTTTCAATTTTCAAGTATTCAAATCTGTCGTGATTTATCAAGCAAAAACAAATTAAAGTTAATTAAATATTTCTCTCTGATGTCATTTATGAGTATGAAGACATCGTTATTTTGATTAGATAAACGCTATAATTAATATCTAAATAATTAACTTTGTTTTCGTCATCATTGTTAATGGATAATCATAAAATTAAAACGATTATTTATTCATCGCGATAATTAAATCATTCTTGAGTCTCAAGCACGCAATCCATCATCTACAGAAATGTTTTATCATGTAATAATATACTCATTAATTTGAAATCTAATTTCAGCTTCTGATGATGTGGGTTACATTTTATAATATGAGACTTTTTCTTTACTTTTACAGTGCATAAAATGTTTAACTTATTTTCAACGTTTGTTTGTTATTTATATCGCCATTGTAAGTGTATTACAATGTAAGGTTTTTGTTCTTTAACTTTATTATTTCTATGAAGGTTAACTTTACTTCAAATAGTTAGGTTGTTTATTTACTTTGGCAGAACATATGAAGTAAGTGTCATGACTTTTTGACAAAAGAAAATTATTGCAAATATTAACATTTAATGATATGAATTTTATAAAAACCACAAGAAGATTCCAATCGATGCGAAAATCAATAAAATTCATTAATGAATTCCGTGATTTAATTAATATAGTTTAAGTTTATTTTAAACATGATGTATTGGTTTCAAAAGTACTCAAGTCTTAATACCGCAATTCAAAGAACATAAAACTTCAAAAACTTCTACAATACAAATGTAAAATAGAATAATTATACGCAGAACACATTTATATCTGACGCATATAAGAATGAAAAATTTAACCAACTAAACTTGTGACTACTCAAGGTCATATTAAAGTTATTTTAAATAATTCTGATTCAGTGGAATTTAAAAAAAAACAAATGGAGGACAATTATGTACAAGTGAATAACTATATTTAAAAAAAAATCTCTTCTTCCTTCTATCTATTGATGGCTGTCATGAAAGACACATACAAGAGAAGAATCGTGTTTATTTACATCTTTGGGATTCGTCATCATTTACGAATTAAAAAAGACGAAAAAACAGAATAAAGTAAATAAATTTCAAAAGAATGTTCTTTGTTAATGATGATGGATATAAAATTACAATGAATTTATTCTAACATTAAATATCTGGACGAATATAGTATTTTAGATGAAAATCATCAAGCTTAGTAATTGAAATCTAGACGAAGATGTATATGCTTGGAGTGAAAATGTTCGCAAATTATCTCGAGAAGAGAAGATATTTAAATAAATAAATGAACTTACTCAATGTCACATTATAAGTCTTTTGAAGATCCACTTGTCCTCTCAACGCCCTGAGTCGCCGAAGTTTTGATTCTTGTGCTTCAACGCGTTCACGTAATCTACGGAGTCTTTCGCCTTCTGCCGCCGCAGCAGCTCCACGAGCCTCTTGTGCTTTTAAAAAACGTAATCTTTGTTCTTTTGCAGCTAACAACTAGACAAGAAAAAAGGAAGTTAAAATTATCATATGTAGTGTACATTTTGCTTAAAATATTTATAAACATGATATGTATGCATACTTGATGTTGCGAATCAATTTGCTGCTGCTGTCTTAAAGCCATTGCCCTCAATTCGGCAGCACTTGGCCTACCAGGCACCTGAAAAATTAGAGCATAAAAAAATCAACATAATGTCTTACAAAATTCAATTTTAATAAAAAAAATGTTTCAAGACGACAAATCGATAAGATAGCACAACTATGCGATGCCTGCGTCAATAATAAAATGGAAATTTTGCGAGAAAAATAAAAAAAAAATCAAGGACAAAATATGTGTTTCAGCTTACAATAAAAAGTTTAAAGCTATTTTACTGTAACTATATGGATGAACCATAACAAATAATATAATAAAAGAAAGAAAGAAAGAAAGCTTAAAGCACTGTACATAGCATTTGCTACTCATATCTTATTATTCTCTCGATCCAATCTGTTGGAAGCATTCACACATGGTGTTGACGATTTATTGACGAGAAGTTGTGTTATTTACTCTATATTTTTGTAACGAATCATTTTATGTGACATCGATAATTCAGTAATAACGGCAACTAAATGCGATGAGACTTTTTATACGGTTTTTCACTTCTTTAATGTAAAATTTCAGCGGATATATTTATTTTTAATATCACCAACAATATATGTCAACATTGGTAGTTATTATCAGGAGCATGCAATCGATATTTACTATCGATTCATTCAGAAATATAATGTGACAGAGATTTATTGAGCATCAATGGATCGTTTCGATTTGGAGAATCTTGTTGGAGTTTTAAGCGAAGGTTTTTAAGAATAGCATGTGTATTTTTTTTGTATCACAAATCATTGACTGCATTTTTCATGCTTATGTATTATTTTAAAATTTAATTTTTTGCAAAACATTTTCGATTCTGAAATTACCATAAGATTGATAGGCTAAAACTTTTAAGTCTCGTTTTTTATTATGTAAATCTGTAGTCAATTGACTTATTAAAGAAAAGGAAAAGTTTGATGAATTGAATTTTCGAAAGTTATCATTAGTGAAAAAGTAACTTTGGGGTATTTCGGAAAATTCAATTAAGATTTATATAACTTTTATGTACTCATAATAAGAACGATATTCCATCATACTCCGTCTCACATTTTTATATATTTTCATCAAACGATACATCTCGATGTTGTATCTGTAAAATATTGATGTCGACATAACATACGTAATAAAGCATTTATGACATCGCTATGTATATTATTGCGTTTGAAGTATTTCTAATTCAATATTAAATTTGATATCGATATCTTTAAAATAGCTTTACTGTTCTAACCAAAAATATGATTCTCATGTAAATGTGCCAGGAACAATTTAATTTGGACGATGTCGTTTCAAAGAATTAATAATTTAACACCTATGCAAAGGAGCTTCATTTTCGAAACATTGAATACGAAGTGTTAAAAAAATAGCAGCTAAGCAAGGCAAATATTCCATTTTATTATGGTTCCACAAATAAATATTAAAATTTCATTTAACCCCTTGTTTATTTGTACAACTTCTCTTCCATTTTTGGAATGGAAATAGAATGTTAGTTTAGAACTTTCGGAAGTACAAAAGTTTCTGAAAATCACCTATCGTAGACCACACAAACTTTAATTATTCTCAGCATGAATTCGTACATTATGTAACTGATTACTTTTTCCTATGTGATTAATTCTGTATATCCTTAATTGAAAGTACAAAAACCATGTACGAATATACTAATGAGAATGTTCTTTTTTCAGATTGGAAAAATTCTCATCATTAAAGAAGATGTAAATTAGAACACATGTACTTGAAATTAAAAAAAAAAACATGAAATATAAAAGAAAACAATAAGGATGAAATTTTATGGATATGAATTTAGCAATCAATACGAAAAATTAAAAACTACCTTGAAATTTTGATTAATTATTGGTTTTGCTGTTCCAATTTTCGTTTTTGGTTCTTGTGTAACTACTGTTTGGTCATGCTCAATTGGTGCACCCATCATTGATTGATTGTCAATGAAAGAACTCGATACAGGACGACAAACACACGTTAGCATATTTACGAGTGAGTTTTAATTTTAACTGCTGTTTCAGTTGTTTATTTTTGATTAATTTTTCATATTTGCATGTATGCTGTATTTCAGGTTACTTTCCCTTTAGTTAATTTTGTGCATCTTTTTTTTTTATCGAAATATCACTAACAAGATTAATACAATATTAAAGAAAATTTCTTTTGTTACCTAAAGGTAAAAATTAAATGCTGAATTTTCCATCATTCACGCACCAAAATACACCTAGATTAAAACTTTTACACGTTTTAATCACTAGGGTATAAAACTTTTCTGGGGAAAAAAAGTTGTCTGTGCCTATACTTTCTAACAGCTTTATCGATTGTCTATATATGAACCTTTAAAATGTCAGTGTTCTAATGGAGCAACAAGTTGATGATTGAATATATTCGGATACCATATATGACAATCAAATAAAGACCTTAATATGCTTTTATCCAATTTCAATACTCGAAATATTTTATGACAATATTAGACTTTTTAGTATCTTTAAATTGAATGGCACATTCTTGAAAAATAAATTGTGTGAATATTTTTGTTTGCATATTGTTTTGATATAACTCTGGATAATCAAATATGTGTTTACAACTTTACATATGTAATTATTTAAAACATGGTGCTGTTGAAAAAGTTTCAATGAATTTTTTTAAATAAAAGAATTTTATAGGTTTTAATATGGCATAAAACTCTGTGAATTATATTACATTCCATTATATATATAATGAATTTGTAAAGTATCGCAGAAGTTTGGGAAATAAATTTTTATTATTTCTATCTCTCATACGTAAAATCATCATCTTTTGAACAAACTTTTGCACTTGACTTAATTGAACTTTATTTAACAGCAGGAGAAAAGAACAATAAGTGAAACTTATTGTACAAAGAGACAAATGAATGATGATTAATTGAGGTGTCGTATAGACTTTTTTCGACAAAAATTACGAAACTGAAAAAGATCTTGAAGCATTAAAAGAAACAGTAACGAAAGAAAAAGTTTTACAAATTGATTTCTATGAGTTTCGCTTTGGGAATACTGAGAATTTTTGCTAGTAAACAAAATAAATTAATGAAATTCTGATGGTGATACTTTCATTTGATTAAATAATGGTCTTTAAGGACTTAGAAACCTTGAAATATGTGTTGTTTTCTCGTTTTTATTTATAAGTTTGTTTATTCAACTTATTAAAAAAACCTATTTAATTCAATTGGTTCTGCGGGAAAATATAAATATAAGTTATTTGGCTTTCACGAACTCAATGAATAGTAAAAATAAAATAAAGGATATGAAAACTACGCTTCTTTTTTATTTTATTGCTCGTAACATCAAAAGTTTATTAAACCAAGCTACATTCAGCATCACTGGAATTAATTTTATGTCAACTTAATGTAAAATCTCATAATCATCATAGACGATACAGAAAAGTATATATTTGCATTCCTCATTATGAGTGTATTTACAACAGCTCTGAAATAATTAGAATAACAAACGTGTTTAGTGTATATGTTGCCCTACTTATGTTTGCGTTTAATTAAAAACTGCATTGCCTTATTATTTTTCAGATTCATATTTTTGTTTGATGCTATGCAGTTTACTTTATCAAAGTATTAAAACCTCCATTTAAAAAGGATTCCGCTCCCATTCATAAATATTTATCCAGTAAAAGGAGTTCCTTAATAAGTAAGTTTAACAACATTGCAGAATTTTTTTTTATTTTGATTTATTTACTGTAAATGTAGCTTCATAAAGTGTGAACTCTCAAGAGACATATACACAATCTGATGAAGTTTGTATGCACAAATGAAATACAAATACTTCCGTTAAACCTACGAGAAAATCTTTAAATATTAACTGTGCAAAAGTCAATTATGCTATTTTTTCCTGTAATAATTTTATTTTTCATGATGACATACTCCTTCGTAATATATTCATCATACTAGTTTTTGTACTATTATCTTTACAACATCTGCTAGTCTGTATACAGTGCTTTTTTAAGTCCTCTTTATATTTTCTTTATGGCACAATTGCAGTTTCTACTCATTCATCGTTCTTATTGTGCTTAGAATATACAATGAGGTTTTCATTCTAGCTTCATCGTATAATGCAACTTGGTACTATTTTTATGTTTCAAAGATGAATGGTTTTTACATAAAATAAAGCTGATTGGATTGGCTTTCGAAAATATCCTAAGGATACGTTTTAAAAACAATGCATTCATAATCCTTTCTTTATAATGTCTCTTTTTTTACTTTGAGAAAATTTAAAAATATAACTTGAAGAGATAAAGCTTGAGAATATATGATCACTTCATGACATTCACTTGCTTGTAAATTTTAATTACGAATTTTATTCAAAAAAAATTTTTTTTGAAATATTTTATTTTTTTCAATTGAATATTAATATGATTTTTTAATAAAAATAAAATGTATGTTCTATGATTCCAAACGAACCAAAAAAATCTAATCACATTGAATTTAAATGTATTTAGCTTATAGAACTGTTATTAGATGATTTATGCTCGAAAAGTTGTATAAAATTCTTAATATTATTTCATTATCTTTTGGTTCTTAATTCTTATGTGACGTTTATAATTACGGGAAAAGGATAAAGAATGTAAACATTTCGCATGAATTTCAAAGTAAATAATGAATTTAAAAGAGATATAAAGACGTGTGCGCATAAAAAACAAGAAAAGAAAATCTTATCATTTAAAGAGAATGGCTTTATTCAAATATTTACTTATCGTTAATAAAAACTGAGCAGTAAAAGGATATATTGACATTTTATTTTCATGTTTCAGCTCATAAAAATAGAAATTTTACAGAGCAGCAAAATAAGGTGTATGAAGAAGTAAATGTCACAGAAATATTAAAATTTTAATCTCTATGTAAGTATTTAAATTCATAATTAAATTAACAGAATAAATTTAATATGATGAAACATTTTTCTTTCATAATAATAAATTGACAAAATAAATAATAAATAAATGATAATTACCTCTGAATAAGTACTCAAAAAATTTTCTATTAACATAAGAAACTCGAGATTCTTATTGGCGATGAAAAATAATTTAGGAGTTTTAATGACATTACAATATTCAACTAAGTTTCACTTTTCAAAGAAATTTCATTTTCTCCTGCAAAGAAGTCGTCAGAAAAAGAAAATAATTCAGTTTGATGTTTTTTAAATAAAATTATAAGTTTTGATTCTATGACAATGTGCTTTTTTTTTTGATGATTTCTTGTTGAAGAATTTTTGATTATCAACATCAAAAAGATAATTTTGGCTCACAGTGTCTTGTAAAATTAATTAACTTTTAATTAACAATCTATTAACGTAATTAAGTGAATTGACTTGAATTTAATTAAATTAAAGATTCAATCTATTTTCCATCGTTTCGCTATGTAATTTCTTGAGGGAATAAATACAATCATCTGACACTCAATTTACTCGCTTCAAATGTTCCTTTAATGCATGAAGGTTCTAGTTCCTTTTTCTTTTTAAATTTCCGCCAACGGATGACAACTACAGCAGAATATTATCACATTTGGTGATAAACATTCTTGTAGAAAACATTTCACCCCATTCATGAACGCTTTCACATTCCAAACTCTAACTTATTTAGTCAAGAACAAGGATACGAAAAAAAAAATCATCGAAATATCTACACAGTCGAAATTCCATAAAGATTCTCAAAATATTGTATGTGTATAAATGAATTTCCGTGAATGAACTCATTGCATAATAACGTATCGCTATAGAGATGGGATGAAACTAAAAAAAATTCATTTATACTTCCTTAAAAATTATTTTGCCTTCATCCTTCACAAAAAGTATTTGTTTGAATGATTTCATCGCTTTATACAAAAAAAGAGCTTTATAGGAGAACTTGAGGCTGTTAAATTGGGATGATGAGAAAATGTTGTTTGTGAGTTATTATGGAACCAATTTAGGAGAAAAAAAAGTTTAGAAACTTTTTTCTGTCTTTATTCAGCATTATTTTATGGCAATCCTTTATTACTTTATTTTCACATTCACACGACAAATTTAATTGTTTCTTCAGGCTTTTAACATCATTCTATATCTGTTTGAAAGTTTTCTCATCCTGGGATTTTCTTAAATTCTTCTATAAATCTTTATAATTGAACATAAGACAAATGTGATGTTCTACACAAATTCTTTACATACATTTAGCATACACACAAACAAATGCGATAAAAAACCTTTGCCTATTATCAACAGAATTATTGAACATATGAAATTTCCTCTAAAGCCTTAAAACAATAGATTAGTGTAAGCTACATAAATAATTGTTATGTTTCCCTCTTCATTCGTAACCTTCAATATTTAAACAAAAATATTATAAGAACAATAATGAAATGACAAAATAAATTATGAAAACATTCACAAAACCTTTTTTAAGACTTTAATGATTCGCTGCCTTTTCATCATAAAGATCTTAGACCTTTTTCTGTGCTAGTTGAATGATGAAAGGAGTTTAAAAGAAATTTTTAACTTGATTCCGAAAGAAGAAAAAAATCCAATTATGGATTTACTATAGAATAATGAAATTAATTCTCTTATGTATACATAATGTTTTAATATATAAAAAGGAATTCGAGATTCCAACTCGCATTTACCACAAATTACTTATCTTTTCCGCAGACATTTCATTCTAAAAAGGACATTCCTAGTCCATTCTTCAAACTTCACCATAATACCTCCATATAGAAAAGAATCCTTTCAGCTATATTTTTCTCTCAATAACTTTTTTTTTCATACAATAGAACAATGCGAATAAAAATAAAAAATATGAACTCTTCTCTATGTGACTTCCTGCTTAAAAAACAAGCCTTTTTCAATTCATGTATATAAAAAGAATAATAATCATGAATGGAGTTTCTTTCGTCATGAAATTAATCTGATTTTTATAAGGATTATGATCTATTCAGGGATCTATTGAGTATTTTTATTATCAAACATAATGCAACTTTTTATCAAAGTAAGGAAAAATTATTGAATAAATTATATTAAATGGAAATTCTTTGCAAATATAATATTAAGAGAATGAAATGTTCACATAGGAAATCGTGAAATTTTAGATGAATTGAGCATCTATCAAAGCATCTATCAAACACGCAGCCATGAATTTAGCTCAGAGGTGGGGAGAGGGGATTTTTAGGATTTTATCATAAAAACCCTAGCACAATGAAGAAATTGCTGTTTGCATAGTCCCTTTATGTCAACGTTTGTCACTTAAAAACCCCCTCCTTCCCCCCCCCCCCCCCCCCCTTACTCTGACTACGCACCTTGCGTCTACAAAATAAAGATGAATGAAACAGGATAGACATTCAAATGTCAAAAGTATAGTTATTTAAAAAGAAGAAGAATGGTACTTTTTGAAGCTACATACATATTTGTATGATGTAAAATACCTGCAAGATTATTTAGTATAGATAGTATTTAAGTAGCTATAATCATGTCTAGACTCTATTTTAAAACGCGTGAGTCCTGACATAATTTTGTACATTCTAAAAACTCATTATTACACGTAAAAGTGCTAGTATGAATCAATGAGATAATCAGTATTTTTTTTTTTAATTTCCGCAAAGTTCTTAGGAGAAAGAAACAGCTTATAGCTTTTTATGACTACTTTAAATGTTTATTTGTCTGAATATATTTAACTCGCAAGCAAATAATTTGACTATGTGGAAATATGTATGTTACAGAGTATTCATAAGATGATTCTTTCTCTTTAAGAGTAGTTTGATTTGACTTCGTGTGCGGGCCTCATATATATTGTATAGGAATAAACCAATTACCAACAAAACATGTGACATGAAAGAAAGGAAAAGAGAAGATGAAATTAACATATTCTAACAAAACTGAGTGACAGCAATGATTCTTTCGCAATTTCTAATATAGTATACATTTATCTTAATACAATATGTGATAATTCATTATTTATAAATTTAAGCGCAACATGTTCCATGCTGTATTTATCCATCACTGGAGGAAATTTCATCTCAAAATGTTTTTAAAGTTGTTCAATCAACATTCTTCTGAAAGAGTTCTTCTTTGACAAGTATAGAACTTGTTTTATTACAAAAAAAAAATCCATAAAGTCAACATGAATAGCAAAAGTTCTAAAACTGATACAAAAAATGACAATGAGAAAGGAATTCATTCGTTAAGAATTTAATTTTTCATTTTGTCTCCGTGTATATGTTTATTCTAAAAAGTTTTTATCTACAGTAATATATTAAGAGTTGATTTGGATAACTCGCGTTAAGCGAATTAGCTTTATATGAAAACAAATAAAACAAAATTTCTTTTTTCTTTCCTTATACATTTTTTCGCGTACAAAAAAGTCATTGGTAAAAAGTGAAACCACATAGTAAACAACAGATACAAGTTGATACAAGTATTGGAGAATAAAGACACTCATGTCAAATATGTTGCGTTTATACATAGATGTGTGATATATAACTGCGGAAAGGCAATAACTTTCACCTATATTATAAACTTTGTATTTCGATTTTTTTTTTGTTGTTGTAATAATGTACAAACTAGAGACTGATCATTACTTCGAAAATACCTTTTTTTTCGTAGCATTAAAGTTATGCAATGATCTTTTTTTTGTATCAACAATTGAGAGTAAAAGTGATGATTTAAAGATATAATTTCAATATTCAATGAAACGAGTAATTGCTAAACAGTTGAGAAAAAAGATTTAATTTTCACTTTTATTCCATGAGACCATTTTGAATTCATTTTCAATATAAATTGTTACGATTCATTAAAAATAAATTTCGGTCTATGAAATTACATTTTGAAACGATGGGGTCTCTAGATGTGATCACATTTATTGTGAAATTAAGTAATACTTTACATTTTAAACATCATTAGAATACGAAATTAGTAAGTAGAATGCATGAAAATTGTTTCAGTTATTGAAAAGTAATTAGAAGGGTTCAATTTCTCCAAGAGTTGTACTTTTTTAATTAAACACTTTTTTCACATTTTTCATTAACTTGTCTTCTTTGAATCAGCAATAAATTATAATTTCTTTAGAAAATTATTGACAACATTTTTTTTTTTATTTCTTAATTTATTTTCTTTCACACAGATTTTATGAACTTTTAGATAAACAAATTTGCAGGCTTTTATTTTTTCTTTTATTCCATAAAAACAAATATGCCTTTTTTTCTCTCTCTTTCTTCCTCTACAACGGATATATGATGTGAAGAAGTTATAAACACACACGAAATATACGCACTTGAACGAAACTATAAATTATGAAAAAAATTTACAACATGTTGTGCTATCACGAAAAACGGATCAATGTGATGCGAACAAACAACAAATGGCAACTGGTTATACTAAAGCATTTGTGTTCCATGCTCATGTATGCTGTCAAATACTGGAAATGTAGTACACATTCATCTTCATGTTTTTGGAAGATTTGCTATATTTGTATTTCAATTTCCCGGTAGTGTTTGAATGCTGAACGAATGTTTTTGAATGTTTTATATGATTTTCTACCTGATTTAAAAACATTCTAAACAGGTTTTACTAAAACAAATTCTATACTTTTACCAAGGATTTTTTTTTGTATTGTTTTCTGCAATAAAAATCATTCGAAGCACATTTTTTCAAAGAATAACAATGCCGATTTCAAATTCTGACTGGCATTTACAAGAAAAATGTAATGAGTTTATCAGAGATTACATAGATTCTGCTGTGAACATTTCGATATATAATACGTTTCAGTGATTCATCCGCATAAAAAAATCGCGTTTTGGAGGCTCGTTCAAACACATATATGTTTTCATTAATAATGTCTTTATCACATTCGCAATTCTTCAATAAGTGGTCATAACATGAAGCAGAAATCAAAACGTCTCGTTAAAGTTTTTATTATATAATAAAATAAGGTGTAATAAAGTAAATTTTCTATATATTCCCTCCAAAGAAATAAAGAAGGTTAAATTATTCTTGAAATGTAACACTCAAACCTATGAAACTGTATACTATTTCATAGCTTTCTTTATTTTATATACATTTTGATTTTCTAAAGTGCAGTGCTTCTCCTGTTAATATGAAAATATATTTTTTTACCATAGATAGTATATTTTCATTTCAACGAAAAAAAAAAAAAAATCTCTTGTGAAGTCATAAACGGTCGTAGGAAAAAAATATAAGCATGATGATTTGATAGTAGAAAATGAAATGAGCATTCAATGAGTTTGTCTGCTGAACGTCTACAATGAAATTAGCAATGTAGAAAATATGCTTAAATACATTTGACTGAGCATCGTCTTATTTAATGTATTGCGTCTTTATGGTTTCATGGTAAGAAGAAATATGTATCAATAAAATAACAATGGAAAATTTGAATACCACTTTCTTAAATGAAAAAAAAGAAGACTTTTTAAGACTGAATTTATGAATTAACGTCAGATCGAGTGGGATGTTTATTGAGTATGTTAAAAAGCCTACCCGCTCATAAAATGTTGTGGATTATTTTTTTCTTTCTATTTAGTCGATACACTCATACATAAAGACTTATTCTCAACGACTGTGAGTATAGATAACAACAACACGAGGTTCAATTTTTTATGATGGTTTTATTGAGTATATCAATATCACCATAAATTGTTAAGGAATAAAGCTTAATGCTGCTCTATAAAAGATTGGAACTAGTGAATTATAGGCAAAAATATGGTATAATTACTTTTAATTACTGTCTCATCTAATTTGTTAAAAAATTATTTATTGAAATAAAATTTTCATGGCTGGAATGTAATGAATACATTTATGCTGTAAGATACTTTAAATTATTCAGTTTTTAAAATAAAAATATTTTCATAATTTCTGCACCACGTACTAAAATGCAAATTTTCATAAAGTCACACATGACTGTGTTCTTGAAATCTATTTCCATTCTACCTCAAAAAAGAAAAATATTTCTTTTTATATTAAATTAATACTGAATAATTCATTCAAGAATCTTCATTTGAATCCTTATTTTTTTAAGGTTAAGAAAGCTCCCTATAGTCAAAAAAGGATCACAGTTGAATAAACTGTCATGAGCAAATATGTGTGTCATAGGTAAAATTCTTTTATAAACTTGATGATAAAATTTTAATTAACATCAAAAAATCGAAAGTTTGCAATTCCATTAGCATATATGGTTTCTTTAACACAATGACATGAGATTCGTCACACAGTCTGTGACGATTGTTATTCGAAAAATAAAAAAAAAATGCAACCAAAAACCTTTTAAAAAACGGTGTGAATATAATTAAAAGCATAAAAATGAAAAATGAATTTTTTATACTAAATAAATGAGTAAAATAATAAATAAAATCATAAGCAGACAAAAGAAACATATCAGCTCGTCGTTTTCACAAAATTGTCTCAATTTGAGATTCTCAAAAGGAATTCAATATACAATAATAAGTGTTGAGAAATCAATTCCTCTATCGTTTTAAATGAATAGGTATGATAAAAATTTGACATTATGCCTCTAGGGAAATTAAGATGAGTAAAAGGATACAAAACAGGTAGATAAACATATTGAGAATCTTTGTAAGGCAGAACAATGAAAAAAACTATTTCACATTTATCCCTTTTTTCATCACTATCATCAAAATCATTAAAGGATTTTTGCCTTTATTTGGAGTTATTTTACATAAAGTTATTTACAACATGAACTGAAACCCCACTTTTTAACAAGATTAATGACTCAAATTTAATATTGCTGAATTGTTCTAGTCAGGCATTTCTGATCCAACATTATTTCATCTCATCCAGCTTTTAAACAGACACATTTTATTTAACATAGATATTCTCAAAATGATATATTCATATCCTATTTTCTTTTGCACAAAGTCATTCATAGGTGATGTGATTTATTGTGATTATTATATGTCTCAGAAAATAGAGACGTAGCAAAATTGAGACTCACCTACGACATTTATTTACAGAGAAAAAAAAACGAAATAATCTTTCCTGCAAATATTTCAAGTCTTTTTGAGATTTTTACCATTTTAATGTTTTACGGTCCTAATTTTTTTTTTCTTCTCGTAGTTACTTAAAGATTCCTACTTCAATATTTTATTCATTGCAGAAATAAACACAGACAAAGACAGCAAGATTTATGTTGGGGATAGATGTTAGGCAAAATCTTTGTTGCCTTATGCTCTTTTTTATATATTTTTCTTTACTTCCATTAAAGAGAAATTTTGATAAATTATTAAAGCTTTATAGGTACTATAAATGTCCTTAACATATTACATCATCTTATACCTTTGCCATTACAGTTTTTTCTTAAAAAGTCAAATTAGGAATAAGGAAGACTTTGTTTAATTATATTTATTTTATAGTATATCTTATTTATTTTATGTAATGCAATCTAGCTGTGCTAAAATCTTATCCATGTAAATAGTAAAATTATATGGCATACTCACAATATCTTCAAATTGATTCGGTTCCTTCATAACATATCATGACGACGCGCTCTCTAAAGAAATAGAATAAATTACAGTTGTGAATAAGAATTAATATCAATATAAAAAAAAAGGATTCTAGATGAAATTATGAAAATATTTCTAAAATTCATATGGATTGACAATTGTGTGGAAGCAATTCCGGTAAACGGAAACGATATTGCATTGTTCATTGATTTTGTGAAATATATTGCAGTGTTAAAATTTTACCGTTGCTTTAAAAGTCAACGATGCGTAGCAGGTGAATGTTATTTTGTGCAACCATGCAGCATTCACGTTTTAAAAGAGAAAATTCTTTTCACACGGTTCAAAAAAATCATATTTGGCACCTTAAAACCTTTCCATTCAAAAGCAAGAAAAACAATGTACGGCATCATTTGTAGGGATTTGTATGATGTACAAAGCAACTTAAACTAATCCGACTGAAGAAAAATTACAGATATCACTTTAAGTCAAGAAAAAAAAATGAATGATAGATTAAATTATTTATAAAATTAATTTAAAAACGCACACTTGTTTCCAAATCATAAATGTATAAGAGACAGAGGCTGATTACTGAGTAAAACTATGCAAATAGTTTCAAAATCTAATTTACTAGGAGTGGTCATACAGGTATACAAAACTAAATTGCTTACACAAATTTAAAGAATATAATTTTATTTGGAGCGCTGTCGTTAAAGGCCATCGGTTTCAAAAAAAATATTCTTACATTTAAAATTTTGACATTTACATTCGAAGCATAAAATGGAAAATAAAGGAATGATAAAATTTTAAATAACTATGAAAGAAGCAATAACTTGAGTTATTTTGCTCTGTAACTAGTCATGAGCCAAACTGTAATAATGATTTTTACATGATTGGAGATTAACTCAAACGCATGGATTAACTTAGATAAATGTTGAAATTGTGTTTGTAATTAATATGATTATAATGGTTCACTCATAAGTTGCATTATATTCGTAATAAAACTTATTCTTAAAAATATCAAACTTGCTGAGTAGTTCACATAAATCAGTGTTGTCCAAACTGTGTCCCGTGGTACACTGTTGTACCGTAAAACATTCTTAGGTGTGCCGTGTTTTCAGAAATTAGTAGATTTTACACCAGATAAGATAGATCTGACTATAGTGCAGAACCAAAAAAAAAAACGTCGATACAAAAAATAGAGATTTTTTTCACAAAAAACTTATAGGTGTGTGGTGAAAGATTTTATGTACGTGTGCCTTGAATCCAAAAAGTTTGGACAAAACTGACATAGATAAAAATTAAGAAATCTTCTATGAATTGATGAGATTAAGTTATCTTACTGAAAAGTTGTTAAAGAGGTAATTTAATGAAAATATTTTCTTCCTCTCTCGATTTTTAATATGTGTACTTCATCTTGTATATGAAATATAAGAAACATTTAATTGCTCTGGTAGAAATCCTGTTGTGCTTTAAGCCAATACAATCGACAACTACTGTTGAAAAGGTTACAGTTGATAGATTATTCTTTTTCTGTTAAACAACTAATTACCATCATTCGTTAGGAATCGGCTAAGCAACTTAATAAACATCCGAAAACAAATTTGATGAAAATTTACCATGCTGCACGAAATAATCTAATAGAAATCAATCAATCAAATTGTTTTCAAACATGATAATCATTTACATAACTACTTTTGCTAAAGTTATAAGTATATTTGGGTTGAATATTCTGTTTATCCCAGTTAATGATAATTATCTTTTACTATATCATTCATTTAGACTACTTTAGAAAAGCATCATTTTGAATATTTGGTAAATTCTCTTATTTTATTTGTCTTTGAATAATGACCCTCTTACAATATTTCTGCCACTATCAAATTTGAGTTTGAATTTATTTTTCAAATGAGTCATGAAAGTATTATAAAAGCAAACTCGGATAATGCTTAATGATGTAACTGTTTCAATCGGGTATTGACCGAAAATTTTCAGAATAGATTCACAGTTTGACCTTTTTCTTCAAAGTAGTAATTCTGTAAATGCAACAAAAGACATTTATTTATCCAGTTGATTGAATCTCTTCATATAGATTTGTTTGAAAATGTTTCGAAACTTGATTTCACTAGGCATTTCCATAAAGTTTCTTATTGACGGGCTGTAAAGGGATAGGTTCAATCAATTCTTATTTTCATAGTAATTTATTTCCTGTTTTCCAATGTTTCAAACGAATCATTGATTTTATTGCAGTCAAAGTGAATTTATTTTTATGCTTGAAGGGATACAAAGCAAAACTAAAATAGTATAAAATGGTGTCATATGATGCTACATTTGTTCGAGTTGAATTGTCCTACATTGAGATTTTTTTTTGGAATTCTTCTTGTTCATTCATTGAATTTAAATTATCTTCAAATTTGACGAACAAAATTTTTGATTAAATTTAATTAAAAGTTTCTGAAGAACAATAAGCAATTATATTTGCGGAAGTGTTTTATAATGCTGAACAGCATAGCTAAATTTATGGTCAACCTGACTTGTTGATTTTCAAAGCTTTATTCATTAAATCTTGACACACATTTCAGATTTGCTTCTGAATATGTCCGCGAACGATTTCTCTTAATATGTGTGAAATAGAAAAGATGAGATAAATGCTAATGTTTTACAGTTATCAAATTGAATAATATTCAAGAGATTCTCCTCTCTGTGACGATCGAAAGCAATTTCTCATCTGTTGCATCCACTTTCAATTTGATTTGTATTCGGATGAAAAATGAGAGTAATTTGTTTAAGAAGTTCTGCCGCTGTGCTTCCAAAATCAATAGATTGCGTCATTCAAGATTATGATTTATTAAAAAATTTCCTTTGAAATTCGCTCATCATATTGATTTTTTTTTTGAAAAATGGAGTGAGTATTTAAATCATTTAAGATTTATTCAAAACGCATAATTAATGCCTTTAAGGGGAATTTGTGGTAAATAGGTCAAATCTGTCTCGATAATAATTGTTCAAGTATTCACGACAGCATGTTTTTGTGATAAGCAGTTTTTAAAGGAAAAAATCTATTCAAAAGTAATATTACTCCCTCTTTTTCATTTCAAATATACAACATTGTTGCAAAAACTAAGAATAATTATTTTATGTTGCTAAAATATTTTAAATCAAATAAAATTGACGCAACTTTTTTGGTATTATATAATAATCAAACAATGAATTTGAATAAATTTCAGTCCAGGTAAATCCGCTTAGAATGATGAACATTTATAGTGAAGTTCATTAAAAATAATTACTTTAATTGGCTTATTGATCTGTAGAATATTAGTGCACTATTCAAATACATTTCATGCTGAAGATAAGAGAACTACAAACATTTTAGGTCCTACAATGGTATTATATGAATACAGTAATTCCATTATAAATTAAAATTCCACTGATAGCTAGCTTTCCATTAGCATAAGTACACATATGTACATGTATATTTCATATGCTTCAAATTTCTGTTGACCTTCAAACACATTTCTCCAACATTTTCATTGTTACAGCATAGATAACACACAGAGTCATATGTAAACGTTAAATAGTTATTCGCATTGAATAACATAAAAACATCAATCATTTAAACAGTTTTTAACAAAATTGTATTCTATTCACATTCATTTTTGCTTTTAAAAAGTAATTTTCATGTTTTCATTTTAAACCGCAAAATAAATGTACACGAAGTGCTGAGAGGCATCCACTTATACAAGTATAACAACGGAAAGAAGAAAAAAAATATTCTTTTACTTCATCTCGCTGCTCACATTGGAATTTACTCTCATGATCGCATTTTCTTATACATGAATCTTAAACATTGAACACAAACATATAAAACTTTAAGAGGAAAAAGTAATATAAATGAAAGAAATAGGTGAAGAAGGAGTATTATGTTTGAATAAAATTGTAGAAGATTGTATTACTTACCAGCTAGAAAGATCTGTAAAGATCCCTGCTGTCAAAAATGTTTAATTTATTGTGAGTAATCCAAAAACGATTTAAATCTTTGTGTGCACTAAAATTCGATTTGTAATGTTGAAAAATATATCTCAATACTTTTTTACTTCCACAAATTAAAATATTTGAACTAAATATTTGCCAAGCCTAATTTTCTTTCTCTTTCTTTCGTTCACTTTTTAAAATTCTTATCACCAATATTTTACTAATGAAGTTGCCAAAAATATGCTTTTGGGGTTTTCTTTTTTTTTCTTCAAAACCTACAACTTGATAACATCCAATTATTTTATGATGCGCGTGTAGCCACTATTTTTTGTAAATTTATTTTTATTTTTCTTCTATTTTAATTTTTTTTATGTGATTAAAGCACTTATAAATTTTGGGAATTAACAAGTTGATAACTGAGGTATTTAGAAAACGATGACGTCGAAATGTGTTATTCACTTATGGGGCATAGAGGAGAAGTACAAAATTGTACAATACAACATAAACACAAAGGTATTAAAATGTGCATAAAATTTATTTCAGCTTTGTGTACGTGAACTTTTTACTGGCTTCATTTTTTCCATTGCGCTTATTTAATATTTTTTTCCTTATTCTCTCTTTTTTTTTGGAAATTGGCTTCTTTCACATTTCACAAAAAACGGAAATTTCCTCCTTGAAATTAATCAATTTCTTTTGCATTTTGCCAACACTTTTTTAATATTATCAACGAAACATACACGGATATAAGCTATATTACTTAAAACAAAAAACAATTGACGAGAAATATTCAACTAATTTCACTTTGCCGTTGTTCATATAAAAAACAAAAATTCTTCTCCATGGACCATCGTTTTCTTATTTTTTGATCACTTCTTTTGCTGTTTAACGGTCTTCAACAAATACCAATTCACAATTGAGTATTTTTTTTCTCTTTAAAATTTTGTAAAATGTATTTAAAATTAACACGTATTAGGAATTTAATAATTTTTAAGTATTAATAAGTAAGTTAACTTCACGAACCATACATTTTAATTATTAAAAAACGTACAAGAATAGAAATAAAGAACTTTACTTAAACTCAACCGATATTGAGCCAATATCAAATACTAACTGAGAAACAGAGTAAAAAAATTATAAGCGCTTGTGAGTTAAAACACGACATATACTAAGACCAACAAACAATTAATTGTAGTTTTCGCTCGATTTCTTTTACGTTTCCATTCAAAAAGTCTCGCTCGCTAGAGTTTTTTATGTGTTTTATCGGCCATACTCGAAAGGTATGTATGTTGAATTTGAAGAGCTATGTAAGTTAAAAGAGAAAAAAGAGAATACACGCGAAAGTATATGAATTAAAATATCTTTGACACAGAGAGGCTCTAGTTCATGTTTTGTGGACGGTTATACCTTTCTTAATTCTTCATACAACCAGCCAGCACTATTGTAGACTCTCTATGGAGAATGCAAAGAAATAACAGAAAAAAAACTTTAACACAAACAAAAAAAAAATGCTTCAGGTGTATTAAAGCATTGTTTATCGATTTACTTATATTTTGGTAACAATGTTTTTTTTTTACTCTTCATAATTCTTCATTCGTAAGGAAACACTGGCACCATTACACAGAAACCCTTCAATTTTATGGATATGTGATATTTCGTATTAAATATTTCTGATTCACCTGTACACAATTGGGAAAATTCCTCACAAAAATTTAGTTCATGTAACACTTATACACAGACAATCAAATTCGTTTTCAATCAAAACAGGAATGCTTTAGGATTATTCTATCGTGCATTCCAAAAATATTAATTATAAATGTGAAGCATATTGCAGAACAGTTTTTTTTTTCTCAAAATTATTGTTATGAGCGTAAGATATTTTTCAGAAGTCTGCTAAGTTCAAAGATAGCCGCAAACTAGAAAACAAATGAGCTTAAATATTTTTATATAAAGTCTGGATTTTTCATTGCCTTTCTATGAATCATCTAATTGTCCTTTTTAATGCAACATACAAGGAGAATTTAAAGTTTATGTGAAGAACAATTTAAAGGATAAGGGTATTTTACTTAATGCTTGTTTAAAATTAAAAAAAAAATTGAGGTTGATATTAAGGACATAAATTCAAAATTTTCAAGCTTTAAAATACAATAATCATTTACTCTGTGTCTTATATTGTTGTATAAAATATTTGTATTTATTAGTATTTGAACTGATTAAAATATTTTACGCCCATTTAAATGAGCATCTATAGTTGAGCATATTTCGAATAGATGGGTGTGTAACTCATGATTCTGAAAAAGGAGTGTAATATTTTATTTCGAATATGTAATAAGTTTATACTCACGAACTCATATACATAATGTTTTCTTTAAATAGGAAACCTAAAAAATGAAATGAATGAAATTGATAGTTGATTTGAGTCAAAAACTTAATTAATTTTGTTTGGAAATTCCTATCCAAATTTAATTAGTTTTAAATACAACGTTTTTTTGGCATAAATGAAATTAGAAAACACTTGGTTTGTTTGATAGCTAGTGTATGATCTCGTCATGGCATGGTTGGCAGAATATCATACAGCCGCAAAGTGCTGCTTCTATATACTCCATATCGTAGCACAATTAAATACATAGCTTACAAATCTTTCAATACCTATAGCTGATTATCTTTTTGTATGATAAAATAAATATTCAGATCACTACATTTTAAAAGTTTTCTAATCCAGATGCGTAATGATGCACTTTCACTAAATGGGATTCTTCGCTTGTTTCTCCATAATATCCACCATAGATGAATATAATAATATATGACACTTGACATATTGAATAAGCACTTTTATAAAAGGAACACTTCTGGCTTCTAATTAATTTTCAAAATGTTTGATGTTGAAATTTTCTATAAGAGCACTGATATCGTGATGGTGCTAGGAAAAAACGTTTTCACCCATTCACCAATCTGACATCAGTTCTCTGTAGAAAAGGAACCTATATGAACATAATTAAAGTTTTATGATAACATTTTCTCTCCTTTATATTTAATTTATGCTATGTAAAGTATTTACTGACATCAAACGTAGCTATTGAGTTCATATATGAAACTGAATTAAAAAAACCGAAATGACTTGAATTTTATGAAAGCTTTCATGCTACAAATGACAAAATAAATACAAAAGATTTTTTTTTTCATACGTTGAATTACAAACATGACTGTGTATAAGGATGAAATTTAATCTGGTGCAGTCAACAATCAAATCTACCTACCTTGAAGCTATTTTCAAATGTTACAGTGTGGTTTCATTTGTTACCACATAATATGTAGCTGAAAATCTTATACTCAAATATAATTGTTTGAAATTAGATCTGAATGTGTGACATTTTCCTATTTAGTTGTGGAAATCTTATATCGTATCATGTTTCAATTTTAAATAGAATTTTACTAGTGAACCATATTCCTTAAATGATATTTTAGTGTGCTGTTGAAAAATGTGTATGAAAACATCAGGATACATAATCAGCAATTGAAATGTTGTATTAATGTAGGGGTAGAGAAAATGCTAAATGATATACTTCCAACATTCATTTGAAGAACTCGCACGAAAATTTTATAATTTACGTAGTAATCCAAGCGAGTCCTTGATATTAAAATTACAGTTGCAGTGACCAGTGAATTGTTTTTTTTTTTATATTAGTTCAAAACAACAAATGTTATTGTTAAGAAGTTTATTTTACAACAGAACAAAAATTTATTTAACGTATAATGGGTTCAGTGGCTGATTTGATTAATAAATGTGATGCATTGTGTAAGGATATAGATTTTGAAATAAATAAAATACAAAATTCAGCAAAATGTGAGCCTCAAAAATACAACTTTTGTGAAAACTTTTCCAAAAATTCGAAATATGAGAAAAATATCGACTGTATTTTAAGTGCAGCTAAGAAAATAGATGAAGATGTAAAAGCAACTGCTGGAAAAAAGGTTAAAAAAAAGAAAAATTATCAATCCCAAAAATCTTTCATGCCACCAATTTGGGATGAGAAAAAACTTAATTACTACGTACAGAATATATTGAATGATATCATGACATCGCCTGTCGAAGAGACAAAAAAAGATGTTCTAGACACAATAGAAAATAAACCTAAAGACCTTGAACGCACAACAATTTATGTCGAAAACAAAAATGATATGAAGAAAAACCCAATAAGAAACGTTGGAACGAATATCCATTTTTTAATTCACGGCACAGAGGAAAACAATTTAAATGTGAAACAGAATTTAGGCGTGAGAAGAATGAATAGGAAAACTCAGACAAGCTATGGAAACGACTTGAAAATTGGAGTTAATAAAGCGAATGAAAAATCATTTCCTCAAAGGGTCGAACGCGTTGTGAATAATGACGAAGTTGTTAATGTAAATTTCAAAAAGCACTTCAATTTACCAAAGACCCCTCAACAACTTGCATTTTCAGCTACGACATTCACATCTACACATGGACATAAAAAATCAACCAAGAGCGATGATATTATACATGTTGTCGGCAGTAACCTAGAAACAAATAAAACAAAACAAATGAGTGCAGTATTTCTTCCTGTTATATCAATAAAGAGTAAATGTTGCATACAAAAAATTTACAATTTTGAAGTTTCGCCGGCTGTTACATATAGCAAGGAATGTACTAAACCCAATGTAAAATTTGTTGAGTTGAAAAGGTCGACCAATTGTACTGAGTATCAAGAAAAAGCTTCACAAATTATACAGGATGAAGAAAATACAACAGGAGAAGCGACTCAAAGCAAAAACACGCTTATCAATATCCAAGACGTGAAGAATGTATTGCGTCATCATAAAGTCAACGTTGATGATGGAAAAATTCATATCATAGTTGAGAATGCTAGAAAAAAGGACACTAAGAAAAAGAACAAAATAAAAAGACCGAAGGAATTTAAAAAATTTGGACAAAAAAGGATTGAGAATAAGAATGTGTTGCATAAGCAAGCATTGCCTGTTTCTAACGATGATAATGAGACAATTAAATGTGAAGCAGATTCATCATCTTCATTTATTGATGATGATAGGAAGTTATGTGACATATTAAAGTTTTATGGTGAAATGAATGAACCGAAGAAAGAGGGCAATAAAGATGAAAATTTATTATCACAAGAAGACAGGTACACAACTTATCCTTATCCTACCAACACATCTTCAAATGAGACTCATAATAATTTGATGATAAATGAGGTGAAGAAAGGCAATGATCTTGAATATAATAATATTACCGAGAGCTTTCAGTCAATTTATAAATTAATCGAGGATACATTTCAATCAAATGTTGTGGAGACGAAAGTCTACAAGAATGAAGAAGAAAATGGAGTGAGTGAAATGAATCAAGTCATAAAAATGTCAGAAGAAAATATCAAAAAAGCAGAAATGCTCCTTCAAAAATACCGGATTACAAAAGACGAAACGTATCCGTTTACTTTAGATAAATCACAAAGATCTCCTCACAATTCGATGACAGAAGAACCTAAAATATTTCATGTAAGCCATGAGGTCGATTCAAATTTTAAAATGCATGATAAGAGAGATGAACATAATGCCAATAATTCATGTCATTTTGAAAAGACATCTGCTAAGGATATGAATGAAGGATCATTAATTCATTGTCAAAACTACGCGACATTTAATGAAGAATTACAGAATCGAATGAAAGAAAAAATTGAGACATCTGATTCGTGTGTTCAGACAACAAGCGATAAAGCACTTCAAACTGATGACAATATTAATTGGAAGTCGAGATTTTATTTTAAATCTATTTATGAAAATTACAGTAATATCGACTTTGATAAATCAAAAGTTTCGTCAGTAAGACCAAAAACAATGATTCAAAATGTTGATGAAAATGTCAATAATTCAGGTACGTAAAAAAAATTTAAAAATAATATAAATTAACTGATTAATTTATTCGTAGTCGCTTACAATTCAATTTACTCAAATGATGACGAAATTTTAAAAGTAGCCAACATATTTTTGAGATCGATTGAAAAGAAGAAGAAGAAGAAGAAAAATTCTGCTGAAAATTCCTTCAATGATTACAATTCTCAAAATTTAATAGAATATTCTTCATCTACAAGTTCGCATGTAAGTGACATACTATATCCAAATAATTTAAATCATGAAAGTTCCAATGAGAGCAACTCTGAGAAACCTTCAACATCTCATCACAATTTAAAATATACTAGCTCTGATGGCGAGTTGTTAAGCTTGGGAGAAGTTAAAGTTTATTCATCATTGAGCGACGAAAGTTCAATTGATTTTTAAAATACAATAAATATAAAGTTGTCTAATTTTTTATATGTAATTATTTTTTTTATTTTTCTTATAACGTATTTTAATTGCTTTGAATGACTGAATATCGAAAGTATTTAGGGGGATCATTTCTATGACAAAATTAAAAGTATCGATATCGAAACCTTCTCGAGAAAAATACAACATTCAATTCATTGAATTATTTAAATATTTTCAAGATTACGAAAGCATTATTAATCTATACATACTTTTGATTTTCTTTATTAAATATTCAGTTGTGATTGTAAGACATATTGAAAAAATTGGATTTGAAACAAAATAAAAGATCCTAGAAATCTTGTGAAAGATTAGCTTAGCGTACTGTGAAAAAATATATGAATGGTTAAAATAATAAGTGTATAATATTCAATTATATAATTGAATCAAAAGAATTAATTAAGAGAAAGAAAAAGAAAAACAAAAATTGTAGTCTAAAAAGAAAGAACAAAGTAAACGAATCACATATAAAGTGTAGCTTAAAAATTTATATCAAAGTGATAATTTTTTTTGAAAAAATTGTAAAATAACACAAAACTTTGCATATCTCTATTGTTTTCACTTTTTGTGTGCATATTTGACAGGAAATTTGTGAAATTTCGCTTAAATGTAGTAACTTGTCATTATGAATTCCGACTGTTTACTACAAGATCAAGAAAACATTTCAGATTCTGAATCTTCAGAAGCTACAATTCTTTCTTCAAATGAAAGTTTTAGTGAATCTGTTCCAGAAAATTGTGAGGTTGCAAAAATTTTAGATCATAAATTACAGCTTCCAAAAGATTTGTGCGAAGACGGTCAAATTTTTCATGAACTTTTTTCAACTTCTACTTGGAATGGATTATCAAATGAAGAAAAAGAGCATTTAACAAAGTTTCTTCCTGAATTCCCTGAAAACTCCAAACGAGAGCAGGATAACACCGTGCAGTTGCTATTTTCAAATAAAATATTTCGATTTGGACAAACACCACTTGATCAGTTTCATGCAAATCTGCAAGATGGTAATTACCGTCCAGATATTGCTCATTATAGAAAATGTATTTTGAAGGAAGAAGAACGAGACCAACGTATACGTGAATGTGAAAGAATAAGTTTATTGGCAGAAAAAATGGTAATATCTCGAGAAAAGCAACTAAGATATGCTTATACATCTGGAGATACTCATCTAAATTCAGATGATAAATTATCACGTTCAAAACTGTCAGCTTCGATTGCAGCAATGCGTGGAAATAAAAGATATTTTCAAGAGCTTCTTAAAGTCTTTGACGAGTTAAATTATTCATTATCAGATGATGAAACTATTCCAAATAGATCCCATCTACAACTGACAAAGAAACAAATTAAGCAATTTAGTGATCAGGTTTGTAGATTTTTGTTGCATAAAGATAATTTATTAATTTTCTATTTTTTATATCATTTTTTTTTAGGATAATGTTGAATCTGTAGCCGACTTTAGAATTGTCAGCACGACATCAACAAAGGAAAAAAATTGGGATCATATGACAGAATCAATAATATCCAATGAAAAATATAAACAAATGTTAAGGAATTTTAGAAAGAGGAAAAACATAGAACCAGTAACTTTAAATTATTATTTCTTGTTACTTTACATTAATATTAATATTTAATTTTTAAGGATCATGCTGAAATGGAAATAGGCGAAATTAAACTCAAAGAAATAATATCAAGGTCGAGTCTTTTAAATTCGAGGAAGATTTTAATTGGAAACAGTTGCACAATTTCGAATAAAAAGCCATCAACAAGTGATTCTATTAGAATAAAGCAAGAGACATCTACAAAACCTATTATCAACTTAGGAATAGCAGCAAAGAATCAAATTCAGAAGCCACAAAATAAAAATCTTTGTAAGGTTGATGTCCAAGAAAAACCATTAAAATTAGGATCACAAAGTGAAACGGATGAAGAGGATTGGATTAAAGCGAACATTATCAAGATTGAGCCGAATGAAAATTCAACGCAATCAAAAGGAAATATGAAATTAGAACAGAAAGTTCAAAAAATACAACAGAAAATGAAAATTCCGTATCAACAACAGCAGCAATTAGCTAATACTAATGTTTTTAACAGAAAGAGATCAAACATTGACAATGTTCAACCTAGGGCTGGTAAAAAAATTATCATAGATGCAGGAGGTATCGTAAAACCATCTTTTATTACAAAGAATATGTCTACAATTCAGAATAATATTTCAAAGAAAAATTTAGTCTTGGATACTTCAATAAATACTGAATATGAAGTTGTTGAATACTCTCCCGAAATGACTCATGATACTCAAAATTGCTTTTTGAGTTTGATAAGAGACATTTTTTGTTCCACCACTGATCATCGAATTAAATTAGAGGAATTGCGAAAAAGAATAAATGTTTGGTTAAAAAATCCTGTTGCATTAACAAACATATGGTTCAAAGATGTAGAGCAATGGGGAAGCTTATTAATATCGGCAGTTCATTTTTTATCTGGCGAATTTTTAGATCAGCCACAACATTTTGTACCTTATTTAGAATTTAAATCACAAATGAACATCTACCAATGGATAGGTGCTGGTCGTGATAGTGATGCAAGAATGTTGAGTTTAAATCAATATTGGTTAAGCCGACGTAATGATATGGGAATAAAAGCATCAAATGCATTAAAACAAAAACCATTTACAAAGATATTGACAAATCCTGAAAAAAATGAAAGCAATTATCTCTTACAAAGTATTTCACCACCAAACCATCGCTGTAGATCAACATGGAAGGTTCAATGTCCTACAAAATCAGAACTTGCTGAATTTCAAACACAAGAGCAAAAACGATATGAAAATCCATACTTTCCTTTTATTTATTATCAGCACGGTTATGAGAGTGTTGTTGGTCCATTACGTGATATGCATTTACCTGTATCAGTTATAACAAAAGCGAGAGATAATAATATATTAATACCTGATCGTCCTAATTATATTACTACCGTGGCCATAGTTAGAGATGCAATTGCCAGATTGCCTAATGGAGAAGGCACATTTGATGCCATTTGTGAACTTGTAAAATATAGCAAATTTTTAACATTAAATCTAAGTGAAAATGTCATAAGATCTTTTGTTAGTACAGCACTAGATACAATAAGCTCTGAAAATCATGACTCTTCTGCTAAATTTGATAATAAAAGAAAGTTATGGGTTTATATGCATCGTAATCGTTCGGAAGAAGAATTTGAAAGAATATATCAACAACAACAAGGAAATATCAAACCAAAGAAAGCCGCGTATAGAAAAATAAATCCAATGGAAAATATTATTCGAGTATCAACAAACAATTCAGGCAATGGAAACTCAACAGGAAGTGCCACAACAATCAAAGTTTCAAAAGTTAATACCGATTCTGAAATGATGCAACAAATGCCAGCACTTGCAGCTTTTGAAACCAAAAAAATTAATCAAATGCATTCGTCACCTCCACCATTGAAAATTTCCCCAAAGAGATTTATTAAAACTGTTAATAGTGATAAATCGATTGAAGCTTTTGATGTTGAGGCTTCTTTAGATGCACATACTACACCTATAGTGAAAGCATCAGATAGTAAAACAAGTCGTGTAATACTTAAAGCAACTCCCCAAATGTCACAGTTACAAACAAATAATTTGATGATGGGTGCAATAAGTGCTGGAAGGTCGCAATCGACCAAGGTTACGACAGTTTTAGGATCAAAAAAAATTATTGGTAAGCCAGTAACTATCGGACAAAATGAAACAATTTCAATTGTCAGCCAGTCAAATCTATCTAATAACTCAAACTACATAGTAACTATGAGCCCATCGAATGGAGACAGATTAAAATCTAGTGAGCCTCCAGCACTGCAAGCTACATCACTGCAGCAAGCCAAACCTACAATGTCACAAAAGAGTTTTGTAATGGTCAGCGCGAATAATGAAAAAATGTCTCTGTCACAACAGTCTCAAAAATTTATAATAGCATCTTCAACTCCTCAACTAGGCAATCAAAAAGGTGGAAAAGTAATAACGCTCCCAAGAAATCAAACGCCTATGTTATCACAGCAAAAACAAATTTTAACAAATGTTATTGTTCAGCAGCAGAAAGCAAAATCTGGACAGCAAATCATGCTTTCTGCAAACAATACACAAAAGATTCCAATTTCAATCAACTCCTCAGTTCAAACGTCTTCGACACCAACGACAATTATTCAGATTCAACAACCATCAACTTCAATAACAAATTCAAATCTAAATTCAACAAAATCTACCGTTTTCCAATTAAGACAACTTAAACAAGATGGTAGTCAACAAACTATGATTTTGAAACCTCAAATAATCAAAAATGTTGGTTCGAATAGTGACTTGCCAGCTCCTCCATTGATTGTGAATAAAATTTTGAAATCAACTGCTAACTCAGTTTTACAAGGATCTCAAATAATAACAACAACAGCTCAAAAAATGTCAACAGAAACAACAAACAGTCCAATATTTGCTCGAGTTGTTTCTTCAGGTGGTCGACAACTGATAGATGGAATTATGCCGAAAAATGCTGGAACATTCAAATTAGCAGGAGCCGGTGGAGTTCAACAAAATGTGCTTCAAATTTCTGGTTCACCCCAATACACAGTAGTTTCCAAAGGAAAAACTATTGTGTCACCAAGCACAAAAATCACAACTTCTAAATCCAATACAACGACAAATCTGACACCAACTCAAAATATATTGATAACCAGCCATACAAATAATAGCAATCAGGCAATCATGCAATCATCATCTCATGTTCAACATCAACCACTTAAGATTGTTCAAGGTGGAACAATAACAGCACAACAATTGCTAAATGCTAAACTTATTAATGTTCAAGCATTGGGAAATAAAGGTTTTAAACCATCCAGTGGTATTAAGTGAGTTGTAATTGTCAAATTTATTTTGATTCGAAAGTTTAAATTTATTTGTAATAACTGATATAACTCAAAATCTATTAATAGGATGCTGAATAGTCAAGGATATATAACAAATTTAGGAACTAAAACTGGTGGTGTTCCAATAATAATTGCTGGAAAAAGCACAAATCAAGCTTCGACTAACCAAACTGGACAAGGAATAGTTTTGCAAGCAAATTCTTCGCAAAATAATACTTTCATTCTGAATTCGAACCAAACAACATTAAAAATGCAAGGAAATATTATTAGCCAGGTAGTGATTTTAATGATTATAAGGAATTTATTTCTAGTACTTGAATCCTAGATATGAAGTGATCAATATTCTTTTTTAATAAATTTTGTCAAATTAGCCCCAGCAAACAGTTGTATTAGGAAATCAAGTACTAAAAGTGCAGTCATTGAATCAAATGCAAGCTCAGAAGCAAAGCACATCTTCAGCTAAGTCAAATACAGAAACTGTTGTTTTAGCAACCAATTCTGGAAAAAATCAGACAATCAACAACCCATCGTCACCTAATCAAGACGGAAAACAGATGAGTGTAACAAATTCATCAGGACAACAAATTATTTTGGGATCTACACTCAAAGTCTTGAAGGTAAATTTTTTTAATGTTTAAAAATCATTATATACAGTGAGAGCAATTTATCATTATTTTTATTAGAATATGATCAGTAAGAACAATAATATGAGTCAACAAACAGCGAGAGTTGTTTTAACGCCATCTTCTGGTTCACAAGGAGGCCAATTTGCTCAACAAATCATTCTTCCAGCAAACTTTCAGGGAATTAAAACACTTAAAGTGATTCAACAAGGTATTTAAAACTTTCTCACAGCAATATTCAAAATTAGTCATGAAATTTTTTTTCACAGCTCGATTAGTACAGAATAATGTAGGCAATACAAGTGGAGTGGCTGATAACAAAACAGTTACGCTAGCAAATAATCAAGACGAAGGAACAAATGAGTAGAATTATCAATTGGAGTCTAAACTTACTTGGACCAATATATATTTTCGAGGACTTATAATTATTAATACTAATTCAAGGTGTAAAAATCTCAAAATATTTTTTATATTTTTTCCTGCATTATAAAATATAAGCCTTTTTTTTTTGAAAAAAAAAAACTAATATTATTAATTGATTCATTATAATGTTATAAGCAGTTCTTTTTGACAATTGTTATAAAAAATAAAATTTATACTTATTTATTGATAATAAAGTTGAATAAAAGAGGAAAATGTGAAAAGAATTTCAACACCCTCAACAACTGTTCATATAAACAAATCTCTTTTTTTTCTCATTAAAATGAGTTGAAACACATCCAATAAGCATGGAATGTATTTTCTCAATCAACCCGAATATGTCTTGTAGGAAATTCTAAACAAAAATCGTTGTTTATAAATTATGCATATATTTGTATTTTTTTATTCATTTTCTCAGTTCTCTGTATCTTCTAATGATCAGTAACAACATCAATTTCTGTATCTTCTTCATCGCTACTTGTAAATTGTTCGTCATCGTCATTTACATCTGAATTTTCATGAGAATTTACAATTTTTCCACTGATTGTAGTGCCACGAGTAGAATGACGCCATTTCATGCGACGATTCTAATTGAACAAATAAAACATTAAAAAATCAACGAGAATATTATTAGAGTGAGCATGAAATTTACCTGAAACCACACTTTTACTTGAGAATCTTTTAATCCTAATCTTGCTGCCAATTTTTTTCTATCAGGTTTAGTAATATATTTTTGAAATTCAAACTGACGCTCTAATCCTTTCCTTTGAAGATTTGAAAAGACTGCTCTTGACCATGATCGTTTTCTCTTTACATTTCCATTTGAAGGTATCATCCCTATGACTTTCTCTGCATCTGATGCTGTTTTTACCATTTTTTGATTTAGATACTGTGCTGCACTTGTGTTGGGTGATAACTGGGCGATTGAAGGTAATCTTAGAATATTCTGATAAACATTTATGGCAGAATAATTTGAAGAAGAATTTGATAAATCAGTCATCGACACTTTTCTAAGACTTGATTGAAAATAACTCGGCGGTTGATGCATATATCCTGTAATAAATTTTCAATGAAATATGAATGTATATTATTGCTGTTAATTGCTTCCTGTTCCTACGTTCTTAAATTTCTTTGATTTATATCGCTAATAATGTAAATAAACATATCAAAAAATTTAACTTTGCCATTATTAGACTACTTTTTGAATGAATGTAGGGATATCATAAAAATTTAAGTAGATTTTTAAAATAAGCTTTTTAAAAAATGATAAGAATAATTCGCTTATAGTTTGCTCTTAAAATTTCTTTTGATCGCAAGAAAAAAAAATAAATTTTCCAAATATTTATTCTCAATTAACAAACGAATATTACCTCTTTATGCCTTTCATTTTAATTTTTTCCACCAAAATCTTTTCAAGACTCATGATCAAATATAAACAAATAATTAAAATTTTCTTCAAAAGCTTTTCATTTTTCATTTGATTCTACTCAAAACAAACATGCATTTAGACTAGTTTTGACTTACTGACCGTCCGGAACATTTCGAGTTTTCAGTGGTAAGTTTCATGAGTGATTTTCATTAACATGTATGGAATTTTGATATTTTCCAAACATTGTAAATTTGAAATTTTAGTACATAGAAATTTAATTCAAACTTATTGAAACTGACTTGAAAATTATCTGTGATTTATGCGTCGACTCGTTTCTGTTTCTTCCCAAAATTTCTTTACCTTTGAATTTTATACTTTAGTGATCATGAAATTAGTTTCAAATGTGTTACGAGTTTAATGAAAGGTCAATTAAGTTTTCATTCATTGGTCGTATTAATTAAGCGTAGAGATATTTTTTTATTATCCTCATTAATAACATTATTTGAACTCAAATTTTGTTACTGTATCCTATGTTTGAAGTGTATCCGATTTCAATAAATAAATATACCGTCGGATTATTTAAATACATTGTTATAAAAAGTTAATTACATATTTTGATCTCTGTTTGACACATATTTTATGAGGTTTAGAATTTCAAATATTAAACATGTCGAAACAAAACAAATTTGAAGTATCTGGAATCTTTTTTTTTTGCAGACTCTTTCAAATTTAATCAAAGCAATTATAAGGCTTTTTGAGAATCAAGTTTTATGTGACTCGATTACAATACACGGACTCACACTGCTTGAGTGTTTATTAAAAGGTTTTTATTTTTGATGAAAGTTTAAATTTAAAATTTCTTTAAATACCAGAACGTATTGAACTGCTCGATTCAAGTTAACGTTAAAAATTGTCTCAAAATATTTTTAATCATTTGAAGTCTAATCATATGATTAATAAACAATTTAAAAAAACTTTTTAAGGATATTTTATTTTTTTTTGTCATAAACCATTTAATTAATTTAAGAAGTAAGTTTTAAATTTCCTACTGACGAATTTAATATTCTTTACATCCCACTGAGTTATTTTCTGTTGTTATAAGAATTAATCAACATTCCAAGCTAAACATGACTTTTATATATTTTTCAATCATTACTATTATTATCATCATGATTGGAAATCTGATCCTAATAAGTCGTCAAATTCAATTTAATTTCATTCATTTTTAAACATTTTGACAAAAAACAATTTTTTGGAACAATAATAAAAGTGCGTGAATAAATTCAGTAAGTTATATTTTTGCTCCATTAATTTAACACCAACCTGCAGAGCTTTAATTTAAATTTTATTTGAAAATTAGTAATATTTTGAATGCAAATTAATTGAATTTCGATGAAAAATATAAAAAAAACATCCCATGTGACAAAAACTAGTTTAATAAAATTAAAAAAGAAATAAAAGAGTTTAAGCTAGAAAAAAGATATTTTAATGAGCCGAAAACCTAGTTTTATAAGGAATAAGGTTTCGAAAGTCTGTGATTTACTCTGAATTCGGGACAAAAAAAATTAATTTCCAATTTATTTTAACCTTAGTTTGTCATGCTTACAAAACAGCTTATATTTTTTAAAATATTTATTAACTCAATAGTTAATATGGACTGTTTTAGTTATAATTAAGGATAAATATCTCTTGACCACATTTTCATAATAATATTTTACTCCTACGACTAAATCCAAAGAGTAAAATCGATTAAAAGAATTTCTTGTTTTTATCATTTAATAATGATCATTAGTACTTAAATAATACTCTTGAGAATGAATCTTAAGTTATCATGCTATCATCACTACAATATAATTTTCATTTAAACTTATAAAACAACTTTAGTTTGTTTACATGATCATCGCTCTTAAATTTCATCTAGTAGCAATAAAAATCTCTTTCTATATTATTCAATAATATGTTGAAGTGAAAATAAGTAATTACTTTTTTCATGTATACAGATGTGTGGAAAAGTTCACATTTTAAAAGAAGAAAATCATACGAATTTCCAGCTATTTGTTTAAATTTACTTTTCCTGACTATTGATTTTTTCCAGATTGCTACTTTTCAGATTCTAGTAAAATGCATCAAAATTTTAAGTGAACTATTTGTATAATATAAACTAATTTACCATTATGATTTTTACCAAATCTCAGTGGAAATGGTTTAAGAATGCAATTTTGATTAGGTAATCCATTTATATTTGTGTTAATAAGTTGCTGATGTAACAAATTTAATCCTTGATAATTGTTTCCTGTATCTGTTTCTATATTATTTGACACTAAATTTAATAACATTCCTTTGTCTTTAGATTCGTCAATATGTTTATTTAATTTATCATAATTTTTTGATAATAATCTCTCAACACCAAAATTAAGTTTCATTGATTTACTAAGTGTATGATTATTATTATTATTACTATTATTATTATTAGCCTCATTCATGTCACTTTTTAATCTAATATCCGAAGATGATAAGCTATAGTCTCTGGGTAAATTAATATCCATTGTTATATTTTGTAAACTAATTTTTTCCATTAATTTTTTTGCGTATATTCCTTCTTATTATTATAATATTTATGCGAGATGAAAATCAACCGACTTGACTCAATGAAGCATGAAGTAAGACTGATCGTTCGTATAAGTATTTAGAATAAATATTTTTTTAACCAAACGTAGCAAACGAAATGAAGTCAAACAAGTCCTATAGTGAGTGTATACAGAAAATAAAAATGAATTTTATTCTTTTACTACACAGATGCTGACTACATTAAAAAATTTGTATCAACGCCGTTTTAATTTTTACAGGATTTAAAATTCAGTTTGTTGAGTTTTTTAAAAAATTAAATAAAAAAACCTATTTGAAATATTTGTTTTTGGAAACACTAACATTAAACTTAAGAAATAATCATTTAAAAGTAAAATATAAATTATATTAAACCTATTAAGAAAAAAAATCGATCAAGTAACAAACACGACTGCTCTCCAGCGGTTTGAATATGAAACTTCTCTGAATGATTGGGCGGAGCAAACACAGACTTCATCAATTGGTTGAATTGATGATGAGTTCACATAAAGTCATTTTGCTCATTACTTTATTGTATTTAATTGTGTATTATTATCTTCTTTTGGTTCACTTACTTTAATTCTTTTAAATTTGTATTTGAAGTGTTTCCAAAATTTAAAAAAAACTTATGAATACAAAAATTACCAATTCTTTAATTTTTTAATTGTATTATTTTATTTATCAAGCAATAATGTAAAGTTAAGTGAATTATTGAGCTCTTCAACTGTCCATTTACAATTACAAGGTGGCATTTCACAAAAGCATGATTCTACAGACTCAAAAGAAATATTATCAACAGGTTCTAAATTTCGTTTGACATGACATACATTTTTTGTTTTAATGTTTCCAATTCGAGTGTTTTGAAAATCAGGTATATGCTTGAACCAATTATGCAGCAACTCAAAATGATTCAATTTTTCAGGAACATCTTTGAGTAGTGTCACCTTTTTGAAAAAATCACAGCACGTAATAACTTCGTAGGAATATCCTGAGTAAGATTTGTGTAATTTGTAAAGATCAAGTGGTTCAGAAAATGGAAGTGAAATGCTTCTTTTAGAATTTTCAATTTCGATTCCATACATCTTTCTAATACTTTTTGTAATCAACTTGATGTGATTAAAATTTTTAATATTCATTTTTATCAGCGCTGAAGTATCGATACGGATTAATTTCTTTCCATCAATAAAATTGACTCTGAATGAATCTTTGTATTCAGGAAATCCCAAGGCGTTTATCCAATTTAGAACATCGTCTGTGGTCCATTCAAATTGTTGAGGCAGTTCCAGTTTGTTTAATACACAGCAACAAATAAATGTCAGAGGATTTGCTGTTTTCAAAGTTGAATCGACATACCTTAAAAATGTGTGATTAATAATTTCAAGACTTTTTTCAACTTGTTCTCACAAACTTACAAACAATTTGAACAGCCAGGAGTTGGTGCTTCAATAAATTTGTTTAATGAAAAATTCATTTCCAAAATTTTTTTAAATATTTCTGTCAAAATTATGTGTTCATAGAAAGTCATAGCCTACATGCCACAAACATGAAATAAAAGTTTAAAAATTATGTTAATTTAAATAAATAAACAGAGCAATATTGCAGCATCTGCATGCAATCTATGTATATCTACACTATTAGTTAAATTTATTTTTTACTTTTTGGAATATAAATATTTATTTTTGTCTTAACTCTTATAAAAATTTATATTATAGTTTGTATATTGTTGTATATATATTAAGAATCACTGTGGCTTCAAACCAGAATCTATTATAATGACATAAAATTTTAAATTGTGTCATATGACATATTTATGTAAATTTTTATACTTAGTTTTTATTTAAATATCATTAAAAGACGATTAAGAAATTATATGATAAATTATACTTATTATTCAAACAGTTTTCGATCGAAATGGGTTCTGACGCTTACTTTGACTATATGCTTTATATCTTATATTTACATACAACAAATCAAAAAAGTACTTAATCAATATTCGAATAGAGGCTCTCGCATTTTTGACGAATATTTATTTCTACATTAAATACTAATTTGATTTGAATTTGTTTAAAAAATTAAACAAGCGTTTGCATTATTTGAAATTTTATCCTTAAGAGGATCATTAATGCTCTTTATAATTTATTATGACTGATAGTAATTTACAGGTACCTGCTGTTTTCTGTGTTTTCAATGAAACCTTTACACATAATAACATTAAATGAGAACAAAATGCACTTTCATTATTAAAATGACATCAACGCATTTCATTCAGCTTAAATTTTTACCAAAGTTAAATAACTTTACAGAATGATACAACATTAATTTCTGGTTCTGTTTTTGTACCACAAATATTGCAATTTTAGTTCTTCTTCGTGATAAATTTTGAAACTTATAGCTGCAATAATAAACCTGATGAGAATATATCAATAATGATCAATAAATGAACATTTAGTTGAGAGAAATACGCTGAGTATGTTGAAATGTGGTTGTTTGCATGATATGCGCGAAAAACATATTGCGACACCTCCGCAACAATAAAAAGTTATCATGCCGATGTTCATAAATGCATATTAAATGTATATAAAAGGCTCATAATAAATATTAAAAGAGAATTTGCATGAAAATTAAAACGAATTTATATAGCAATTGTTGTTCGTTTTCTCTCGATTTTTTTTTCTTCTCTTCTTCTCGACAATTTGAAGATTAAAATTTATTACAATCAATATTCACATGTCTATGTATAGATGTGAAAGTACGAACGAAGAAATTAATAAAGGTAGATGTTTACTTGCTTGTCGCCATCTCAATTGTTCTGCTTCCTTTCCGATCATTGAAATCTTTTTCTTTTCCATATATTTATTCCTTTTTCACATCCATAAATTTCTATATTAAATACTTTTAAGAAACATGATAGTGATAAAAATATTTGACATAAATATCAAGTTATTTTCTCATCTTTTTTTTGCATTTTATTTCGTTCCTTTTTTCAGTCTTATTTTCTTTTTTTTTCATCTTTAATATAAAAAAAAATACGACATGACATGTTTATTAAGCGATTTTAAAAGTTTGACATAAGACATTGACTTTTTTAAATATCTTGAATATATTTTGCTACTAAACATGCTTGTTTAAAACTACTATACACTAATGTAATTTGAGAATAATCTTAAAGTTTAAAATGTCATCAGTGAAAGACTTTACATTCATGCATGCTGCAGAACAGTAAATCTAGTTCTTAAATTTGTTGATTTTCCACGTGAGCACGAATTAAACAAAACGAAAAACAAACTCTTTTTTTTACACAGCAAAGTTTATTTAAATTGAAATTTAAGTAGGTGTTATTTGGCTGTTGTTCATCAGAAATATTTATCCGTTTTGCTTTGTAAATCGAATAATAAATAAGAATAAATTGTACTGGGCTTATGATTTATAATATAAATCAATTTATTGGAAATATTGCTAAATTTTTATTTCATATTAAGAAAATGAATATGAAACGCTAAGCATGCCAATCATACAGCTAAAACGTGAAAAAGTTGGCATTATTACTTTTTTGGGTGGTCGATTAAATGATTCAAATGAATCTATAACTTAACAAAAACATGTTTAAATATTTACATATGAGCAAGCCTCACAGTAATCAAAATCAAAAGCATTTTGTGAAGCCCAAAACGATTACTTTTAAATATTGCTAGAATATTTAAATGATGTAGTGTTATAGCACCAATATTCTCCTACCGAAATTTCAAATAGGAAAGCATAATTTAAATACTTTACATTCATTTTCTAAATCAATAAATCAAAATTTAAATGTATAAATTTAAAATTTGAAATCAATTAATCTCAGTTAATATAGGTATATTTATGAATATAAAATCATACAAATCGATGGAATGTTGATTTTTAAAAAGAAAATAAACACACTTTAAAGCAGAGGGAAAGAATTAAAATGAGAAACAAACAGGGAGCTATTGGCAAGATGAAAAGGGAAAGATGTTGAAGGATTGCAGCGCAGTTGGCAACAAATTTTTGACTTTTTATTTGACTTTATTGCAACCCTCGTATCTAGCTTTAAAAAAATCTGTATCCTTTTCTTTTAAGTTTAATCCAGGGTTCTAATATTTATTAGATATAACTCCATAAGTACAAACTATGATGATCTTAGATTATTACAAAAATGTATTCATAGCATTTCTCTTAGGAATTGGCAATCAAAAATGTTTTATGACCAAATGTCTTAGCACTCACTCTAAACAACACTTTACAGTTCCAAAAAGGAACATGCTGTGAAAATATTTGCTTAATATAATTAATTAATCGCATTATATGAATAAACCTATGGAGTGCAGTCAGTCAAACCAGGCAAAAAGCTAAACAAATATTTGTTAAAAAGTCATATATTTTCACCTATTAGAAAAACTCACATATATTTACTCCAACTCAAACTCATAATTCACAATAAATGACCGATTCCTAAACGATTTAATATTGTTTTAATACAATTTATTTACTAAATGACTGAAAAATTTAAATTTTTATTGGTTTTAAAATACTAATTCTCACCACATTAAATGTAAATTGTGTGGCAGAGAAACGCGTGTCTTCATAAATATTATAATATAATGAAATAAATATTGAATAAAAACCATATTAAATTTCATTTATGAAATGAAGCACTGCTGTGTGGCTCTTTGTATGAAGGAATAAAGAAGAACAGAAAGAAAGAAAAGGAGAGAGAAAAATGCAGATTTAAATTTATATGTTTCTCCTTAAGAATTATTGAATTAAAGAACAACATTGGAGTTTCGATGTTGTTGGTGTTGTTAAAGAGATATCCTATATGGATATCATGCTGATTTGGTAACACTGCGAAAATCTCACCAAAGCAAAGTAAACAGCGAACCACCAAGGTAGAAAAACAGTAAGGGCATCATATAGACTAAATATCAATTTAAATCTAATAAAAATTAATTATTGAATTAATTGGTCAATATTTTGCTTAAACATATTGCATATCGCATTTCATTGGAAGAAACATGGTCATGAGACCGAGAAAAATTATTATTATTATTATTGTAGTATATGAAGCATGTCATAGTGACAGAACAATAGAAAATAAAGTCGGATATAATTTTCCATTATAAAGTAATTTTAAAGAAAAGCGTGTTTAATATTTAATTATGATATTCATTGGACTTAATTTATTTATTATTATCAAAGAAATTTTTTTTGACCTTTATAACATTTATCCACTTGAATACGACATCCAAGATTTCTCTTGTCGAATTCATATATGCTTGTACGATAAGTTACGATTATAAACTCAAATTATGTTCGATACATGAGTGTATCTTTGAATCGCATAAATATACTCCATTCCTTCGATTAATCCCGCTGGGATATTTTGTTCTCAAATGTGAAGCTACAATACCTTTATTTTTTTTTTTGCAAATTTGCAATGGATTGGAAACCTGAGTGTTTATAAAAAGTCATGTATTTCAAAAAGGAAGGATTACCAACAAGCAAAAAAGCATATAGACAACATCAATAGCATTTTATATTTCATGCATTCATAAATATATATATTTTTGTTCCACCTTAATTCTTTAATTCTCCTTCCTTTTTTTTATTATCATACACAATGATAATAATTACTCGAAACCAAAATCAGTTCATTAATCTATTAAAATTGCTTTTAACTTGATATTTATTTACAGATTCATAAGAGTGACGATACATTTTCCGCATATACATACACATACACATGTAAATACATGAAAAGCACCGATAATGCCGGTAATAACTTACAACTTTTCATGCCTTTATTGTCATACAACGGTACCAAATTTAAATCGCATTGCAAGTCGTTGGCGTTATAAATGTGACATAAATATAGCGTGCAATTTGTTCATTTGTGTTAGAAAGCAAAACTTAATATTTCTTGAGTACGACTTTTCAACAATAATTCATTCTGAATTTGAAGTCGATAAGAGACAGTTGCCTTTAAATAAATTTAAATTATCTGTTTTTTTTTTGTTGAGTTTAATATCAAAAATGTTCAAATTAAGAACATTATTAATTGCAATTCTTATTAGTATCATCTGCATCAATGCATCTACAGTCCGACGTAGTTTATTGGAAAATCTGAATAGTGGATTAAAACTTCTTGGTAAAAATGATCGACGACCTCTAGACAATCGTTATTATTATCTCAAACGTTTCCAACAATCAGGTGTATCAAGCAATATCGCTGATTTAGTGTCACAATCATTTGCTCCTGGAAAGAAAGCGAATCAAAACTCGAATCGACAAGATTCAATTGTTTTAGGAGATGATATGACGGCAACATCGTCATCATCATTGTCAGAAAACTCAATCATGAGTGGATTACTGAAATTACTTGGATTTGACGGTGGAAAAATTGGCGCAGCAGCAATTAATGGGATGGTTTTCTTAGCTCAAATGGTGAGATTTGGTGCAAATAGATTTATGGATTTTATGATGACTAAAACTTGGGATTGGTATGTTATTGTTGATTATATCAATAAAAAGATAAATGATGATAAATTTGTGAATAATAAAATAAAAGATGAGACAATCAGTTCAAATCAAGAGTTTGAATACACTACTAGAATTTGGATCTAAAAAGTGTATCCAAAAACAATTGTATATAAATGATTTTGTAAAAATAACGTTACTTAAATTCATGATCTATGAAACCTTGATTATTCTTACTAGTCAGCTATATGTAGTCATTCTAACATATAAATATGATATATAGCTTTAATAGATTTATTGATTTTCCAAAAGGAATTGTGTGGTCTTCAAATCATTAGTTTCATAAATTTGTGTTTTAACACTTTCTTTCTCTGCATGAAGCTCCTTAAAAATCAATTGTATATTTATCATAAAACACACTCTTTTCAAACATAATTAATTGCTATAAAATAAATGATGCCATTAAATCAATTGGAATCTTTTTTTCTTATGCCCCCCATTCACTTGTTATTGTTAGTTATTCAAATTGTAAAAAGTCATTAATAATTATATTTCTTTTAAAGATTATTTGAAAAATGTAAATAAAAAAATAAAAATTGTAAAATTAATTTTCACGCACTTTTACACTATCTCTGTTTTCATGACACACTTATTCTCGCTCTAGTTAGTATCTATGTTTTGATGAACTCATTAGAAGATTCTGTAAAATTCTTTTTATTGCAAAATATTTTATATCTTACTGCATATGTTGTACCTTTGTATATGTTAATAAATTTATAAAATGAAATAAAAATTTCAACTGTCAATTAATTAAATATCAGTTTTAAGATGTACCTATATTCAAATTTTGGTCTCCTTTTATCAGCAGTCAAAAACTAAAGCTTACCCTAATTGGCAAAGAGCACAGAAAGAGCACACTCTAATTTTTGCTGAGTAAACTCCTAAAAGCGTACTCACCAGTGCATACTCACTCAGTTATACTTTGAGCACACTCTTGAAATGAAACATTTTTTTATGTGTCATGTCACATGTGACACACTTTATGCTCAATTAAGCACATAAAACATATGCTCAAATGAGCATACTTAGTTTGACATACTTTTAATATACTCATAAAAGTACATATTAATCTGACTATTGATGTACTCAAAAGAGTATACTTTGAGTGTACTTTAAAGGACGTAATAAATAAAAATTATTATTTTTTGAAACTTTTTTTTATTATTATTTTACATAATTAATGCGCCCTTTTTACCACGTTTTTCTTAACTTGCTTTCTTGTTTGTTTGTTTGAGCTTCGCTCAGCTTAAGTTTGAATGTATGAAGCTAACGAATGAAGCTAGCGGCTTCGCTCAGAATAAGTTTGAATGTATGAAGCTAGTGAGTCAGCTGAGCTTTTCTTCGCATATGTTTGAAGGTTTAAAGCTTAACGAACATTTTTTGAAAGATTTTTAAATTTTTTTTTCATCCAAAATATAATTTTATAAAAATCACAGTGAACTTTTGTTTTGAAAAATTCGTAAGAAATTTTTTGCTTTTTCTGAAGCAACGGCTGTTCCTACCTTGCCTAAAAACAATGCAGCTCTTCTATAGAGCAGCACGGATCAAATGTAAAAAACTAGAAGTCTCTACGATGTCTCGTTTCTTGCTGATTAACTTGCTTACAGAAAGCGTATTTTGCGATTTTCTCAGCAATGCCGCAATCAATTTGAAATCTGTTTTTTGCAAATGATGTGAAATTTCAGGCACAAACTTTTTATCTCTGAACATTTTAAGCTATCTTGCTCCATATCCTCACAAAATTCAAAAAACTGATTTTTCAATCTGAATAAAAACAATAGATTCACACGTTATAACAGTGTGAATATAAAAAAAAACCCAAAAATGTTTACTGTGATGAATTTTCCAAGTAGTCCACAAACGAAATTGTAAAAGTCAAATTTAAAGGAACTGAAGCATCCGAGTAAAAAAATTTAGATGTCAAAAGGTCTTAAATCATGATTCTCATCAGTTTCAATCAAAATTTTGGTTATAAACTGCATCGGAAGGAAGTATTGCAAAAATTTCATTTTTCGACAATTTTTTTTCCAAGACAAAAGTACAGTGCTGAAGCATAAAAACGATTTCAAACTGATATTTATAAACTTTTTTTTTAAATTAAACCTAGAGATTCTTGTAAGTAAATATTTGTTAAGTGTGAGAATTTAAGTATAATTCAATTGGATGTGACATGTTAAAAAGACGTGCTTAGAGTATATTTGAGAGTGCACTCAGAAAGTGTACTGAGATGAGCATAATGTTTCTTACATAAACTTATTACAAAGACGTGCTTAGAGTATATTTGAAAGTGCACTCAGAAAGTGTACTCAGATGAGCATAATGTTTCTTACATAAACTTATTACAAAGACGTGCTCAGAGTACATTTGAGAGTGCACTCAGAAAGTGTACTCAGATGAGCATAATGTTTCTTACATAAACTTATTACAAAGACGTGCTCAGAGTATATTTGAAAGTGCACTCAGAAAGAATACTCAGATGAGCATAATGTTTCTTACATAAACTTATTACAAAGACGTGCTCAGAGTATATTTGAAAGTGCACTCAGAAAGTGTACTCAGATGAGCATAATGTTTCTTACATAAACTTATTACAAAGACGTGCTTAGAGTACATTTGAGAGTGCACTCAGAAAGTGTACTCAGATGAGCATAATGTTTCTTACATAAACTTATTACAAAGACGTGCTCAGAGTACATTTGAGAGTGCACTCAGAAAGTGTACTCAGATGAGCATAATGTTTCTTACATAAACTTATTACAAAGACGTGCTCAGAGTATATTTGAAAGTGCACTCAGAAAGAATACTCAGATGAGCATAATGTTTCTTACATAAACTTATTACAAAGACGTGCTCAGAGTATATTTGAAAGTGCACTCAGAAAGTGTACTCAGATGAGCATAATGTTTCTTACATAAACTTATTACAAAGACGTGATGAGAGTACATTTGAGAGTGCACTCAGAAAGTGTACTCAGATGAGCATAATGTTTCTTACATAAACTTATTACAAAGACGTGCTCAGAGTACATTTGAGAGTGCACTCAGAAAGTGTACTCAGATGTACACTAAATTTCTATAAATTTCTATAATTGAGTATGCTCTCGCATGTGCTCAAATTTGTGAGCATGCTCTTTGCCTATTAGGGTTAATTGTTAATAATTCTCTTATTCTAGATTTATTCCATTGAAGTTCGATTGATTTTTTTCAAACGAAAAAGCTATATTGAAGAAAAAAACTTGGATCAGATTATTGAATAATTTGACCATCGACTTAATTAAAACATTCCAAATTCCTTTTGTAGAGATAAATCGTCAAATCATATTAAATATGACAAAATTTTCACAATTCGTTCTCGTTATTAAAATGTAAATTCATTTATAATTTTTTTTTCATTAATTACTTAATTTCTAAATGAGATTTATTGTTATTCCTTTTGAGATTATCAGCCAATTTTTTCAATGCCATTATTTTATTTTTATTTTCTATTCATAAAGTTAGGAAATTTATTAATTTCACCGGAGCCAAAAGACGAAGAAAACAAAAACAACGATGAACAAGAAGAAAGATCAAGTAAAGATGATATTCTTTCAGGCGACATATTCAACTGGATGCTTCAAAATGAAAAAGTATCAGACTTGCTAGTGGTGAGTATTTTTATTAAAGAATTATTGAGACTAAAACAAATTCTAATTTTAAATTGCATCTTGAATTCACAATCGAAAAAGCAACACCTCTCAGTAGCTTTCACCAAAAAATGTGCTTATAAAGTACTCGAAAATAAACTTAGAAAGTCATTCAAGAAAGCTGTAAAGAGCTTTTTTAAAACTTAAAAGCGCACTTACAATCCAAACTTAAAGCTTGTGTTTTTTTAAGAAACTTTAATAAGCTTTTTGACTTTAATAGCTTTCAAAATTTTAGGACGCAAGAGATAAGGACCTTTCTGAGAAATTAATGTCAAATATTAAAGAGAGGAATAAAAACAATTCGGCTGATTGTGTTTTGATGTTGTTTTGTAAGATGAAGCCATTTATATGGGGAATGCAGAAAGCTTTGAATGACAAGTTAAGCGGTAAGGAACATGCTGGAAATCAAAAGACAACAGAAAGACCAGATAAAATTGCAATATTCTTTGAATATTTACCAACATTTGACGAGTTCAAAACAAATTCCGTGACTTGCGAAGATGATTATAAAGGCTGTAAATTATTTTAAATTTAAATTAACATTAATGTACAATTGACAATCATTTTTGTTTTTACGAGTAAATGAAGTGCTTTATGACATCATAAAAATGTGTAAATTACATACTAAAATAATTTCAAATAAATGATTTCAAAAGTAAAACTCTCATTCACAATGCAAAAAAGCATTTTCTTTTCATTCATATCGTTCTGGTTTTGTATTTCGAAACTAATGTTAGATTTATTAGAGCGAATTTTTGAATCATGTCGCCGCATGGTATGAAATAATAGAAGAAAAAAACAGAATGTGTTAATTTAAAAATCATTTTAGAGAAACATTTTCTCTCATTTTCAAAAGGTTTGATGAGATATAACAAATTGTTTAATAATTTTGCATTTTTTCTTTAGTTTCTGTCTTACTCTATTTGAATATCGAACAACAAACAAATAACTGTTTTATGCGTTTCTATGTTAATCTTCTTTTACTTTTCAACAATGTCAATTTCTATAATTTTTTAAATAATTTTCAATTTTCAGGTTAGGGGCTGTTCACTTATTACGTAACGCGAAAAAATGACTTCTTAGACCTCCCCCCCCCCCCCTCGTAACAAAATTTGTATGAAAAAAAAATTTCCTTGTTTGAATCGTAACAAAATCTTAGACCCCCCCTCCCCCTAAAAGCGTTACGTAATAAGTGAATGGCCCCTTAGGAGTCTAGACAAGTAGATCATTCAAAAATTATATACATATTAAATAGAATTATCCAAAGTAGAAAATTATTTTAGAAGTGGTTCAACAATTTATGCTAATCAGCAAGTGAACCACATAAAGCTCGGTCTATCAACGAAATTTTTTATGATGCAAAATTATGATTTACAATTTAGAAATTCAGCATACTCTCCACAAAAGTTTTTCTTATACATTTAAAGTATTATTTCTTATTATTTTATATTATTCTGTATAAAAACAAACAATATGTTATAGTTCAATGATCTAAAATCGTTCAATATTGAATGGAATTCAATTACAATATGTGTGATAAAAGAATTATAAAATTACTTTGAAATTAAGCAATTGAGCTTACACACAGCACAGAAAATAAAATTGAAAGTCATTTCATAAGCCATGACGTTTTTAAGACGTGATATGTGTGATTATATTAGCAACATTAAATTTCACTTGTACTTTCATTGTCAGCTTCTTATTTTTTTATTTTTGTCGATAATTTCTTTATAACAAAAAAATGTATATTGTAACGAAAATCATTGATTTACTTAGTAGCAAAAAATCTATTTTTCTTTATAGTTGTGTTCCTAGGTAATATTTTATTTGTGCACATTTCAAATTGCTGCCGTATGATTCTCATCAGAAAGATGCCGCACAAGAGAAAGTTTATTGTAAATATAATGAAATCTTATTCTCTTTTGATTTTTAAAAAAATTGTTTCAACTCGGCAGACTCGATGTAAAGTCAATTGTGTGAAGATGTTTTCATACTTCTGTTCGTATTCTTATTCTTTTTTGTTCTTTAACCAATTTTAATAAATGAAACTGTTACATCATTGTGCAGTTTTTAAAATAAAGAAAGAAAATATTTCTCACAAATCTAATGAACTTAATTATATAATGAGAATCAGAAGAATTGAAATAGAAGAAGATTTAGGAATATAAAAGCATCATATTATTATTGTGAATATTTAACAAGTAGATTCTAACATAATGTATGGTAATCTTTTGAAACATTCATGACAAAAGAATACCTACTTGAGTTTGCAATCATGTCTTTGTTTTATGCTATCTGACAATGCTTTTGTTTTCAATATCACTCTATTGTAAAAGATGTTAAGTGAAGATATTGCATTAATGCGTGTGAGTCAATTATCTCAAGACCAAAGATAGATACACTAGTAAGCAATACGAAGAAGTGCATGTTATATAAATTAAAATGCAATTATTTCATTTTCTTTGAGGTTTTATGATATTAGAATTTTAATTTATGACTGACTTTAAAACTAATATAGAATAATCTAAAAATATGGAAATTTGCGAAGCTCACTAAATGATACTTCTGGATTGATCATCAACATACACGAAGTGTGTTTACGGTGAATTTCTGAAGCCTGCTTTCACTAAAACTGATGTTCAATAAGCTTACGTAATCCACATAAAATTGATACATGTAACCCGAATAGACAAAGAGCGTGCTCACTTTTGTGAGCACGTTAATGAGCATACTCAAAATCATCATTTAACGTGCTCACCTGAGCACACTCAGTTGAACATGCTTGTGAGCACATTGTGAATATGCTCATAAAAAAACAAATTTTTTGAAATTTTTTATTTTATTGAGCATGCTCGAGAGCATACTCAATTCCTAAATCTAAGCATGCTCACTTGAGTACACTCTTAAGCATACTCGTGAGCACATTGTGAATATGCTCACAAAAAAATCAATTTTTTTAAATTTTTCATTTTATTGAGCATGCTCGAGAGCATACTCATTCTTGAGAGCATGCTCATGAGCATACTCAATTACCAAACTTAAGCATGCTCACTTGAGTACACTCTTAAGCATACTCGTGAGCACATTGTGAATATGCTCACAAAAAAAACAATTTTTATAATATTTCACATTTTATTGAGCATGCTCATGAGCATACTCAATTCTCAAATTTAAGCATGCTCACTCTTAAGCATACTCGTGAGCACATTGTGAATGTGCTCTAAAAAAACATTTTTTTTTAAAGATTTCACATTTTATTGAGCGTGCTCAAGAGCACATATATTGAGCATACTCTGAGTATGCTCATGATTTTGTATATACTTCACAAGTCAAAGTTTCTAGAATTATATATAGTTATCTACTTTTTAACTATAAACATTGTTTAAAAACATTTTGAGATCAATTTCGAAGTATTTAACTTTGTTATAGTTTATATATGAGTTTTTGCCATAATAAAGTATAAAGGTAAATTGCAGCAGTGGTGTAATGGTTATGGTAATGGTCTTAGCAACAGAGCGGTCGTGAGTTCGAATCCAGGTAAAATCCAAAATTTTCTTAAGTGTTTTTTTCAGATTATTAATGAACAAAATTTATTCTAGAACATTAAAAAACTCTACAACAGTAAAATATGTCAAAAAAATAATTTCAAAATTTAATTTTTTTGAAAATTATGAAATAATGTGAGTACACTCAGTGAGCATGCTCAGAGTACACTCACGAGCACACTCACCGAGTGTACTCAAATGTCACATCATATGACATAAAAAATGTTGCATGTCACACAACAATTTGAGCATGCTCAAAATTTGTTAAAATAACGTGCTCAGAGCATGCTCAAAAAACGTGCTCATTAGCGTAAAGTAGTGGCATCACTTTTCGTATGAAAGAGCACGCTCACGCGAGTATGCTCAGCACTGAAATTGAGCGCGCTCATAGCGTGCTCTTTGTCTATTCGGGTAAAGTTTCATGAACTCTGTCAATTTTTTCAGTGTTAAAATGAAAGCCAGTCATCTGACAAATTATTTCCAGGGTTCATATGTCAATTTAATTTCAAAAAAAAAATCCTTATATTTACTGCTAATCATTAAATAATTAAATATTTATATGTGAAGTCTAGCACTTAAGCAAATTATAGGATCTAATTTTGCGTGACAGTTAATAAGGTTTAAAAAAAAATGAACCCAATAATTTTTTAAGAATTTCAAAAACGATATTTTTTGATTGAACTATTCGATAATTGATTGACCATTATGCATGCTATTCTGTTTATATTTTTTTCCAAAAAATAAACTTAAGTTAGTCAAAACAGTCAAGTATGTATGAACCATTCAAAAAAAATCCTATGCAAATAATATTACAGGACTTTGGAAATAATCTCTGAAGTGGTATGAATAAGCTCCGAAGATATTCTGGGTATTTCCATGATGTTTTCTCTAGTAATGTCCACTTTTTTTCATTTTTATCTTTAAAAACGTATCCGGAATAAGCTTTTGTCTATTATTTTTTTTTATAAAGGATATGACGAAATTTGGAGATCACAAAAACTAAGCTATTGTCATGAACTAAATTTATTGCCGTTCTCAATTCATTGATTAACAATCAACAAATATATTTTTTAAAAATATTATTAGAAGAGAATGCATGTTAAGTAAGAAGACAAATAACGATCATAAAAAGGCACGATAAATATTTTGGATCATTTTATTATTAAAAACTTAAGAATTTTCACACTAGATCATGATTTTTGAAAGTTCTGCATGGATAGACAATCAACACATAATAAATATGTTAAAAAAAATTTTTAAGAGACAACGAGCAACTTCTTGAAGAAATACATTCATATTTTTTTTTTGAAGAGAGAAGAGAGAAAGATATGTTCGTGAAAATACAGTTGTAAAATAAGCAAACATAAGAAAAGCAAAAGAAAGAAGGTAGGAAGTGGGTCATCATATAAAAGAGAAGTTCAAGGTAATAACGTTTTCAGATTTACGTTGTCGGTTGAAGTGATAACAACTAGAAATAAATTGTAGTTATTCGTAATATTTATAGTGAAAATCTTAAGGTAAGGACTTACTTAGTGAATTCAAAAAGGAGTTTTTAATACAAAAATATTAAAAAATTTATTTATGCATTTTAAGACAAGTAGTACCATAATTACAACCATACAATATTTTAAGGATGTAGTTTAAATAATAAAGTGACGTGGTCATTGATTCAACAAAGTGAAAATTTTTAAAATGAAATCATTGTGCATTCCAAAACAAATTTCTCGATGTGAATAATCGTTAAGTGAAAATTATAAGATGTAATAATTACGTATAAAATATTTTACCGGATTTTTATTGCGTTAACAGTTTTCCTTTCCATCGTATCTTGAGTATCGATTGCACTTAATTATAGGGAACATACGTCCGACAAATAGAAAAGATTATAAGTCATACGTGATTTAAAATTTTTAAAATAATCAGGACAGATGTTCATTGAATGACTTTATTTTGCATAAAGTGCTGAAACTAATGTAAGTGAAATGAATGCATTAATAAAAGTAAGATTGTATGTCAAATAAATAACCATATTCTCACGAGCACAAAAAAAAGAGGTGAAAAATATAATAAAAATTCCAAAGCGTAAGAAGAACACAAACACTGACATTAACTTTCTTCTTGTGACGCTCAAATTGGCCTATAATGAATACCACAATACTGACCCATTTATTAAAATTTAGAATGGAAATGAATTTTATTATTAGAGTGGTTAAAAAAAGAAGATACTTCTCCAACAAGAATGTTAATTGAAATTTATGCTTATCATCCTTAATTATGTTTCAAGTCATATCATGACTAATCTATTGAAAAATAGCTAATTATACAGTTGTTTGAGCTAATTTAGCAATAGTAAATTTGCATTAAAAATTTAGGGGAATAATTCTAATTTTTATGAAGTCTAATGAAGGAGAAAAAAGAGGTAATAAGCATTATAAATTATGGAGCATAGCATTATTACAGAAATACCAGTTTCAAAAATAACGGCAATAATCCATAGAGAGAAATGAATACTCAATATTCTTTTTTAGAAAGGAAAGAAAAGAAAACAGGTTCATTTGCTATTTAGTTATCAGTGCTACAGTAAATTTGTTAAATATTTCAAAAATGTGCCTCCCATAACACTTGGGTAATTAAATAGTCTGCCACAATACGATGATTAGTAAATGAAACAATTATCTTATGATATAGGCCATACATTTTTGTATTCAAAATTGAGACTAGCCTAATTGAAATTTTCGAATTATACATGTCTATCGAATTAGAATAAATGCTCTTTACGCTTTCGAATAATTTTAATAAATTTTGAAGATCGTGCATGAAATCTTAATGCCGTTATTCACTAGATTAAAGAATTCATAGTAATTCATTTATATAATCAGCGATTATGTGTTGAAAACTTTTTAGATAATGATGTCACTTTGTATGAATGTCCAAAAAAACATTCATGCCGTGAAAGTAAATTGGATAAGAAGACGAAGTATGGAAAATTATTATACAATGATAGTTTGTGCTAGAAATATTATCCCAAACATTCTCTACAGTATAAAAAAAAAGTCTTGAGGATTTGAATGCGAGGTCGATAAACGAAAGAACCAAATGAAATTAAATTAGATATAAGCACAATTAAATTATATCGCATTGAGACTATTACACGTCTTTTGTTATGAGCATTCAATTACAAATAATTCATACAATAAAGCTCGTTTCAACATATAATTTTGACAGTTCTTTTAAGTGTACGTCTTGTATGAATTTATGTCAACTTCATTATTTGCAATGCACAATAAAACAATGACGATATTGTATGTTAGTAATGATGATGCATAACTTTTCTTTCAAAATAAATACTGTCTCAAAATGCAAGGAAATAATGGTTAACAATTCTGTATAAATATATTATATTAATTCCTGATTCAATAGATAACGAAAATGAAAACACAAAATCAAATGTTTGGATGGTGTCTCCTCGGACTTATTGCAAGTCACTGTGTGCTTATGACATTTGCATATCCTCAACAATTTTCACAACAACAAATTTCTTCATACAAACAGCCTCAACAGCATAGGTTCATTCCAGCTGCAAAAGCTGACGCGAGAAAGTTTGCCGAGAAACCAAATGCTTTAAAAAAAGTTGCTCTTGATGACATCGATGATGATATTCAAACAAATCAAATTTCAGATAATGGCTTCTCGTGGTCAAACATGCTAGGTAGTACGTTGAAGTCGATCATATAGTGTTTTGCTGTTTTTTCTTAATTATTATTTTTTTCTACAGGCATGCTTATGCAAATGTTCTTCAATGGAGCTAACGGAGCAAACGCTAATATTCTTCCAACAAAATCTGATGATGTTGACAATGGAGTTGCTCCAGCCTCATCATGGGCAAATATTATTTCAGTTGGATTGAAAATAATTACAGCATTATTAGGAGGAGGCAATGGAGGCGATGGAATTGATAAAGTTGATAACGGAAATTCACCGATGCAGGTAAGAAATGTGAATCAAGTTTAATACAATTATAACATTCAATGGTGAGAGAGAAATTTATTTATATAGTCAGTTATCACATTATAGACATGGGGAAAGCTTATATTAAAGAAAGCATTAATTTACACGCTTTTAGGAAGAAAAGAAATTCAAAATATTTATTATCACCTTATACTAGATAAATTAGGATAATTTGATCCATTACTTTTTTTTATTTCCTGGTAATTATACACTTTCCTAGGCCTACATATCTAAATGGTTATTGAACTATGCACTACAAAGAAAATTCAAGTAAAAAGTAAAATCTCAAGTATTCTTGTCCTTTACTCTGAAAATTATTTCAAAAGTTTCTCTAGCCTGGGTCTCTCTATTAAAAGATTTTACTTCTTATTTTAAGTTCTTATGATGCTTAAAAATCACTTAAATATACAAGTCTAAAGAAATATTAGTTTAAATTCAATTCCTTAAAAAATAATTTTATTTAATATAAATAATATCAAATTCAAAGCAAAATGCACATTTGGAATGTAATTTATTTGTAGGGAGTTTTAACTGCAGTCTTCAGCACACTGTTTGGTTCAAAAGATCCAGAACAAGTGAATACTATGGCCAAACAAGCTGGAGAGGTAAGTTAATCCGTTAAAATTTCAACCACATTTTTTTATCATAAACATTTCATCCAATTATTCATCAACCTCAATATTTTTTTAATAACATTACTTTTTCATTATTTTTTATGTACATATATTTTAAGTGTAAATTCAAAAAAAAAGAAGAAAATATGCTAACAGTTTATTTCAAAACCTAATTAAAAGAGAAATTTCACTTTTCTTTAATTACAGTTCATCAGCATTGTTCTTAATTTGTTAGACGCATTGAAGACATCATTCTCACATCGTTCGCTTAATGCCAGATCATTGGGAAGAAAAGATTCTGTGGCCGATGCAGCCGTAGCATCAATTTCAATGCTTAAAGGTTATGTGAAAACATACAACAATGATGACGAAAAATGTATGCAAAAATTCTTGTGCGAAGCTAATGAGGAGTGCTCATCCGACATTGGAGGTCACAGTATCTTCTGTCAACTTGGATCATATGCTGCAAGTTTCATCCTTGAGCGCCAAACAGGACGCACTTTCGAGTCACTTTATGATGCTGGTCGCAAAGGACGAACAGGAGTGGATTGCAAACAAATTTATCTAGAATGTAATCAAGTTTAAGGGAAATTCTTTTGAATTAGTTCTATGTAGATTCTTTCTCACTTTTAATTTTAAAAAATCTCTTTTTGAGGTCATTCAAAATTGTTGTCTCAATCCTTTCACGAAATCTTTATAGTTTTTGTTTGAAATGATGGATAACATGATTGAATGGCTGTTTTATAAATACTGAAATCACTTGTGATCTTAAACAAAAAAAAAACAACAATTGACTTCCAATACCAATGCTTTTTGACTTATGCATCTTACACATATCTTAATGTGTCACATTATAAGCACAATCTTTATTTTAATTGATAGTAATTTATTTTTTATTTATTGAACTATTGTGAACTCCTGCAAAACAATTTGAAATGAATGGGTTTGAATGCGTGAATTTTGATGAATGAATGAATGAATGAAAGCTAGTATGTAAATCTTTTAAAAATAACTATGAATGCAATGAAGAAATAATTTGTTTTATTGCTATGCTGAAATGATTCACGAGCAAGGAAAGATACTTAATAAAATAGTCAGATTGATTCATTGTATACCATAGAGGAATTATTTTAAAGATTTTATTGTTAAAATATTAAATTAAATAATAATAAAAAGCCTATATCATATAGGAAATAGATTTCAATTGATCTTTTTCATATCTTCAGTTAATTTTACATAAACTATTGGCACATTTTTATGATGAATAATTTATTAATACATTCGATAATAATTTTAAAAATTACACTACTGAGATATATATAAACGATTATCAATACATTTCAATAACATCATAAGTTCCAGTATAGAAACATTCATTAAAACATGACAAGTAGGCTACAATAATATTATCTCATAAGTCCTTCAAAACCACGATCTTCTCAAAAAGAGGATTTCATTTTTAAAATATATTAAAATATTTTATGAAAATATATCTATTTACTTTTATAACTTTTGTTTATGTTCTTGATGTTCATAAATTAGTGTAAAAAGTTCCGCTCAAAAGCTTTCCGAGCAATTTCGATGTCGGTAAATATTCCATTTGCTTATTTCATTGAAATATATATTTGTCAAAAACTTTTCATTAAAATGTTTTAATCTTTTGTTTCGAAAAATGTTAAAGCGTTAAAACTGTAATATATTCACTATCTATTGGAAGGAATTCAATCTGATAACAAATTTCGTTACATATCTATTGTTGTTATCTATATCCTTTTTTAATATTCGTAAAAAAATTAAAGCATTTTTTCCCAAAAATATTTAATTGCACTCATCGTCTTTGTAGCTTTTCTTTTAGGCCCTCTTTAGACACGAGATTCAGTGGTGCGTACATTTTTTTGTGTATATTTTACTTCACATTTAAAACCACGACATTTATGACAATCATCTTGTAATAAAACATTTCTTTCATTTAATTTTAAATAGAATAAAATTTAGTAACTTCATTAAGTTCTAGTCAAGTGATGTAAAAACGTTGAAAAAATTTGGTTTTTTGAAATGATATGAAGGAATGTTTTTGATAAATACTTTGTCCTAAAATTGTCTATATTAGAAATTGCGAAGCATCCAAGAAGGAAAAGAGAGAGAGAAATTGGATATAATATTCAACTTTAGTGTGAGAACAATCCAAAAATTTCAATATAAACGTTAGAAGTTAAAAGGTTATTGAATTAAAGCCGACGGTTCGATGCAAACAAAATAATAATTCACATATTCATCACCAAATCATAGATCTTCATTTGGACAGTTCTCCTGAACATATCCTTTAGGAAAGAATCCAATCTGTTTTTACAAAACAGAACAAAATTTTATTAGATTTATAGGTTTTTTAAAAATATTTATCAAGTTATATTTACTCTATCCATAGAACGGCCTTTCAGCCAGCCTCGACTGTCACCTTCTTTGCTTATAATATCTGTAAAAAATTTATTCAAATTTCTACAAACTTTATATTTTAGAATCAAAAGCTTACATATTTGACACCCTTTCTTCAACGGTAGTTGATTAGGTTCTTTTGGGGTAAAATCATAAATGGCAGTTGCAGTTCGTTCATAAAACGGCCACTGGAGCACTTGATTGAGACTATTAAAAAGCAAATGCTTAAAATACATTTAACAAATTTAAATAACGAGTTATTTACCCAGCAAAATTTTCTCCGAGATCGTTTCGTTCATAAAAAGATACAAGTTCAACTATTGTGCGGAAATAGCGTCTTGTTGACAAAAAGTAATGAGGCTGGCAATCTTCAATTTTTTGATATATTTTCATATGTTTAACAACTCTATTGTCAGTTCTACAAAGTAAAACATTGAAATTAATAAGGAAAAAAAAAAAAATTAAATAAAAGAACAAGTTTGCACCTCAATCTAAAAATCCCTAAAATGCAGATATTACTGCCAAGATGCAGATGGTGCTGCTAAAGTGCAGATGAAATTTATTTTCCCTAAAATGCAGATGAAATGCTGTTGCTTTAAAAAAAGGTATAACGCAGATAATTTATATCGTATAAAGTGCAGATAAGATGCTGCCTAAATGTAGATCGTATAATTTCATTAAAATACATCAATATTCGATGACTTTTTTTCTTGATGCGTGTTAATGACTTTAAATGATCCATGATGAAACTTAAGGGTAATTATTTTGTCTGACGACATATATATGTTTTTATTGCGTCGAGTATCCTTTTTATGAGCTCATCTATATATCTTGCAAAAATGTTACATGTCGTTTAACAACAAACTAGTGCATCGGGTAGAAACCCAATGCGGATATATTCGCACCGTACCATCAAAAGTCTTATGGATAGACAGAGATTAGTTCAGCATAAGTTTTAAGGCATAAATCCTGACGAACCAGCTTTATATCTTCAAAAAATTTTCATCCAAAGTTTAATTTTATAAAAATCACAGTAAACTTTTGTTTTAAAACATTCGTAGGAAAGGAAAGTTTTTTGCTTTTTCTGAAGCAACGGCTGTTCTTCCCTTGCCCAAAAACAATACAGCTCTTCTATAGAGCAGCACGGATCAAATGTATAAAACTAGAAGTCTCTACGAGGTCTCGTTATTTAGATTTCTTGCTTGCTTGCTTACAGAAAGCGTATTTTGCGATTTTCTCAGCAATGCCTCAATCAATTTGAAATCTGATTTTTGCAAAAGATGTAAAATTTCAGGCACAAACTTTTCTTCATGGACCTTTTGTAACCAATTTTGCTTCATTTTCTCACAACATTCGAAAAACTAATTTTTCAATCTGAACAAAAGCAAAAGATTTACACGTGAAAACGGTGTGAATATAAAAAATACATTTGCAGATATATCAATGAAAGCTGACAAAGTTATAACAAAATTTATAAAAATTATTCGTGAGTGACGCTTAATTAATGTGATTTTCCGACATAACTCCTTAACTTTAGAAAATGAGTTCTATGTCAAAAGAAATCAGGCAGAAATTATCTGCATTATAACAGCATTTCATATTTATTTTATTAAAACTATACGATCTACATTTAGGCAGCATCTTATCTGCACTTTATACGATAAAAATTATCTGCGTTCCCGAACATACAAAGAGCATGCTCAGAAAAGTGAGCATATAAGTGAGTTCACTCAAAAATTATACTCATGCAAGCTCATTCAACTGAGCATGCTCAGGAGTTCACTACGAATGTACTCACTTTATTTTTTTGCAAAAAAAAAATATAAGCTCACGTGAGTACATTCAACGAGTGTACTCATGAGAAAATTAAGAACATACTTATGTGAATTCACTCATATGAGTTCACTTACTGAATATACTCATGAGCATATAATGAGCAAACTCACTTCTGTGTCACACAATTTTTTTTATATTCTCGTATTAGTGCACTTACTGAATGTACTCATGAGCATATAATGAGCAAACTCACTCTTTGTCACACAATTTTTTTATATTCTCATATGAGCGCACCTACTGAATGTACTCATGAGCATATAATGAGCAAACTTACTTCTGTGTCACACAATTTTTTTTATATTCTCATATGAGTGCACTTACTGAATGTACTCATGAGCATATAATGAGCAAACTCACTCTGTGTCACACAATTTTTTTATATTCTCATATGAGTGCACTTATTCAAGAGCAAATTGTGTACCTTTTTTAAAAAAATGTCAGCTAAATCGAAAACGTTAAAATAATGAGTTTTTAAGGAAGCTGACGTTTTTTAAAAATGTCAGCTAAATCGAAAACGTTAAAATTGGTGCTCAATAAGATCCAAACTTCAAAGAACTTAGTTCGCCTGTAAAAATATAATAATTTAAGTATGTGTTATGCCATATATAAATTATTATATATTTACAGACAATAGCTCCAAGGAAAAGTGTGAGATGACAGAAGTAAAGCAACGCAGAAGATGTTTCAACAAGGATGGGTGACCAGATTTATATGTTTCAATTCTAAGGATTTGGGATAAAATATTAATAATTTCTAACTCTTTCAAAATTATTCACAGAAATAAACGGAACAGTACTTAATTTCAGCTAACCTATAATACTAAAATTTAGCTTAATTTATTTTTTGAATTTTGCAACTTCACTTGAGTGCACTCATGAGTGTGCTCAGATGAGCATATACTCATAAATATACTCACTAAGTATATATTCTTTGAGTACGTTTATGAGTATGTACTCTTTGAGAATATTTATAAGTATGTACTTTTTGAGAATGTTCATGAGTATATTCAATAAAAATGTTACATGAGAAAAATGTTGCATGTGACATGTCACCTTCTCATTTGAGTATGCTCATGAGTTTACTCAATGAGCTTAATATATGTCACACAGGAATGTACTCAATGAGCATGCTCAAACAGGTACCGTAAGCGCATCACTGAAACGTATGAAAATGAGCACATTCTCACAAAAGCTATCAAGCTCACAAATAATGTGCTCTGAGCATGCTCATTGTATGTTCGGGGTTATACCTTTTTTTAAAGCAACAGCATTTCATCTGCATTTTAGGGAAAATAAATTTCATCTGCACTTTAGCAGTACCATCTGCAGCTTGGCAGTACTATCTGCATTTTAGGGTAGCTGCAGTTTAGGGATTTTTAGATTGAGGTCAAGTTTGCACTTACTTCAAGCTTAATGCATACAATGTTTCTGTTGAATTAGATGCACCTTGTGGACGACATCTTAGCAAATATGTTCCTATTCTCCTATTTTCTAACTTTGCAGTCGCATTTTCTCGATCCATAGTCCCAACAAACCAATTGAATTCCGATAAATAACGATCACAAACTAATGGAGGTTGTTTGCAACGACCACTTGATGATATGCATCCTTTATGGACACAAATTTCACAGATTTTACACTTATATCCTTGGTGAATTAAACCTTTTAAAAATCGCGAACAGTGACGACATATTGTTGGCTTTTCAAAAGAAGTTAAATGAAATTTATGATCAGTGTTCTTGCATCCAAAAGGCTCAATCATTTCCATAGCCTCGTTAAGAGCTTTCACCCATTTTTCACGTTCTCCTTCCGTTTTCATGTAGAGAGTAAATGCTGTTTCATTAGATTTTCTAGCCAATAAAAGCTGATACTTAAATCTTGCATCCCGTCCTAACGTTTTTCTTGGGTGACCCATTTCTATTCGATAATCAGCCAAATTGTATGCTTCTCGAAATGTGTATTGTCCATCGCCAATTCTTGTATTGGAATTCTTAACAAGAATCATTATCTTCTCAAAGATAAAAGCATAACGATGCTTATGCTTCTGATCTTCATGAGCTTTGATGTTTAAATCACCATCAAGCAAAAGTCTCCCATATTGGCTGAGGTCATTGCCATTCGGTAAATTTAAATCAATTATACTTTCTCTAACTTTTTTGATAACATTTATTTGCTCACAATCCCTCTTGACTTCATTAATGTATTGCGCAACATCGACCATTGCTTCTTTAGCTCTTTGCAAGCCTTTATAATCATCGTGAGATGATGAAGTATCGTGAACTAACTTATCTAATAATAAATGATATTTTAAGATTCTTTGCATTGGAACTGATAAAATATCTCGAAGTTGTACTCTTCCTCCACTATGATCTTTTTGACATTGCTATAAAATTAAAGAATAAGTAATAAAGTCCTCATGATGATATAAATAAATAAAATACTTACAGCGACTAGTTGTTCAATGGCACTGCTTCTTTTACAGACATCTCTTAGGGTTTCAGTGGCATCAGTCATGTTCGCGCAATATTCACCATAAATAAGAAATTGTTCTCGGAAATCCAAAAATACACTGCTTAATTTGCATTTTGGATTTTGCTCTGTAGCTTCTCGCAGCTTGTCAAGGAATTTTTTATGAATATCGACCAGTTCCTTTATTCGAGGAAAAATAACTTTAATCTCATCTTTAAGCATTTTCTCCATTGGTTGCATAAATTTGTACTTCAGATCGTTCAAAACAATGAAATAGTTTGATTCTGTCTCCACGAGTTCTCTTATTACATAATCTCGTTGACCCAAGCTTGTTGTTGCTGAGGCTCTCTGTTCAAGGGGAATAAATGTCATTAAATCATCCCAATTATACTTAATTAAACATCCAGAGTTAAAATTTATAAAAATGCAGATCAATTTATTAAGAAGTAATAACAGGAAAAAGCAATATACCTGATTTCTGGCTATGTTACTTTGTATGGCACATAAATCCTGGTAAACTTCTTCTTCTTTTGTATTTTCTTCATCATTGCAATCAAATGCAGCATTATCGGACTGAGTAGCACTGATTATATTTATTCCACAAATTTACAGCAATGCCATATCCATTCAATTTTTTTTTTTAAATTTGTTTGTGCCACAAAATTATGATATATTGAAAGTCACATAAAAAAGAAAGAGTAATTCTAAAAATCCATGCTATAATTATTAAAACATGCTTAAAACTAAATACAAATTGATAATGAGCAATATCATTCGAGGAGCAAAAGGAAAATCAAATTAAGAGGGGATAATCAAGAAAATAATGACAAATCTACTGAGCCAGCAAATGAATACAATTAGACTGAGAATTTTGACATTGCTACTAGCTAAGAAAAAACAATGCACACTTTAAAAAAACTGTAACAACATAGTTTGGGATAAAAGTGATAAAAACCTCTAGAGGAAAGGAAGACGATATTGTGACGTAGCACAGATCCTCATAAACTTTCTCCTCACTATCATCGATAGTAACGAGATCTTCAACTGTCCACTTTATAAGCTGATTATTATTGGAGTTATCAACATTATAGGCATTGTTTTCATTGGAATACTCTTCATCAGAAGTAGACGATTTTGGTGATTCGCCGTTATTATTACTTATGATTAAATTTAAAAGATATATGGAAAGTTCAAGAAATGTCAGTTGAAGGATCATATTGCATGACTTACGTTGCTGTTGTTTGCAACTCCTTATAAATATCCTCTTCCGAAATACTTCTCTCTGTAGAAACTGTTGACTGTACGCTAAATCCACTGAAATGAAGTTTTAAACAGCAATTAAAAAAATGCAAACTCATATAATTTACTACTTACGGTAGATTTGGATGATTAATTTGCACTTTTCGACATAGTGAAAGTTTACTCAAAGTTATTAAAACACGGTGAAAATTAGTTAAGTCATACAACATGCTGCATTCAAATAATTCATTTTCTTTCAACAGGAAGTTGTTTTTGCAGCATTCGAGAAATATCCGTATGTTTTGTAGACAAAGGAACTGAAATCGGGTATAAATTATGTAAGGCTTTATTATCCTTATTGTCTAAATTTGTTGCATGTATGTTATACATATTTTATAAGATTGATCAAAAATTAAGGATATTTAAACCAATGATATAAAAAGCTATGTATTTATCACCTGTGCATCCCTCGGTCTTCTATTGAATTCAATTGATTCCATCGTTGGATCCAGATAATGGATTAAGTTGCACAATAATACTCCATCACGCAGTGTCAATGCTAGAATTTTTATCTCCGATGATGGCCAATTAGCTCTTAAAATAAGAATAAAAGATTTATTTTATGCTCACAAAAAACTTTTAAGACTTATTCAAAAGAGATTAATAATTGATTCATTTTCAGCTAAATGAATAAAACTTAATATGAAAAAGTAAAGAAATTAAAATCGTTTTACTTGTGATCTCCAGGAATAATTTTGCAACGAGTAAGCCATGCTGCACACTCCCTCCATAAGTCGTCTGATAATGCCATTTAATTATTTAAAATGTTTTACTTTATCACTAAAATTTAAAAATATTTCACGAATTTTTTCTTTTATATCTGAGGAAAAAAGGTATCACACAAAATCGCCCACAATTTTTAATTTCCATAAAAACAGCATAAGACTAAACAAATTGATATGTTGCATGCCGACAGTATTATCTTTCATTTCGTCTTTTTTATTATTTGCTGTATGCTTGATGCTTTTTACATTTCAAATCCATCGCAGTCCTTTTATTTTATTCGTTGACAGCAGCTTAGAGCATGCATATCAAAGAGATTCAACATAATAATAAATAGAACTTGATTGTGAAAAGCAGGGTGGGGAGATTTTTTGCGATTTAAATCAAAATCACAGAATTTATTTTTGATTTTGATTTAAATCTCAATGAAAAATGATTTTAAAAAGGGATTTTGATTTAAATCATTTTACCCAAGTGATTTTTTTCTCGATTTTGATTTAAATCATTTTTTCAAAGGGATTTTTTTTGGGATTTTGATTTAAATCATTTTTGCACAGGGATTTTTTTTGGGATTTTGATTTAAATCATTTTTCAAAGGGAGTTTTTTTTGGGATTTTGATTTAAATCTCTTGTATGAAAGATTTTTTTTGGGATTTTAAAATCCCTCATACAAAATTTTTGTATGCAATTTCTCAAATTATTTTTCAAATCAACAGTTTTCAGTTGCAGTTTCTCATAAGTAAGAATGCAGTTGATCCTTTTTCGGACAGAATCTTGCAACTGGATCTTTTAGATCCAATCATATCTTTAATAAAGGTTACAGCAACCAATGGTTCCATGCTGTTTGACTTATACGAAATCCAATTCGTGATTTTTAATCCTCTGTGCCTTGCTGCTTACATTTAAATAACTTGACTTCATCAAGCATGCCTGGATCTTACTCTATATGAGGAACAACCTGCTTTCAATGCTTCCAAAATCTTAAATGTCTTTTATTACAGTACCAAAGTAGTCTACGTTTGTTTAATGAGTCATAAGCAAGAATAAGCACTTGAACTGCCTAGTTCCTTTACATCCACAAAAAATTTTTTTGTTGCTTTTTCATCAAGGAACCACCTCTTGAAATCAAAAAATTTTTGCGGAACTAATCGGTTCCTTTCGTACCTGATGACTACAAAGTATGCTTATCTAATCATATAAGTATAAAGCATGATTTTCAGTCATATTTGATCATCAGGTACGAAAGGAACCGATTAGTTCCGCAAAAATTTTTTGATTTCAAGAGGTGGTTCCTTGATGAAAAAGCAACAAAAAAATTTTTTGTGGATGTAAAGGAACTAGGCAGTTCAAGTGCTTATTCTTGCTTATGACTCATTAAACAAACGTAGACTACTTTGGTACTGTAATAAAAGACATTTAAGATTTTGGAAGCATTGAAAGCAGGTTGTTCCTCATATAGAGTAAGATCCAGGCATGCTTGATGAAGTCAAGTTATTTAAATGTAAGCAGCAAGGCACAGAGGATTAAAAATCACGAATTGGATTTCGTATAAGTCAAACAGCATGGAACCATTGGTTGCTGTAACCTTTATTAAAGATATGATTGGATCTAAAAGATCCAGTTGCAAGATTCTGTCCGAAAAAGGATCAACTGCATTCTTACTTATGAGAAACTGCAACTGAAAACTGTTGATTTGAAAAATAATTTGAGAAATTGCATACAAAAATTTTGTATGAGGGATTTTAAAATCCCAAAAAAAATCTTTCATACAAGAGATTTAAATCAAAATCCCAAAAAAAACTCCCTTTGAAAAATGATTTAAATCAAAATCCCAAAAAAAATCCCTGTGCAAAAATGATTTAAATCAAAATCCCAAAAAAAATCCCTTTGAAAAAATGATTTAAATCAAAATCGAGAAAAAAATCACTTGGGTAAAATGATTTAAATCAAAATCCTTTTTTAAAATCATTGCAAAAAGATTTTGATTTTGATTTTTGATTTAAATCACCCACCCTGGTGAAAAGACAATTATCGATTTAAGTTTGATATCAATACGCTTTCAGAACAAAACTTTAAATTAACTTATTTTGCATTTTAACGTTTTTAATATGCTTCGCGCACATGTTTGAAATGCCCAATTTTTTGGCAAGTAAATGTGTAACGGAATTTTAAAGTTTAAAAAAATATTGAGATATTTACAACAACAAAGTTTCTAAAATATTATTGTGAATTTTAATTATATTATGAATATATAAGACCTATACTACTGACGGAAGTAACAAGAAATCATGGAGGAGTATGTTAATCAACAAAATTTCTATTTAGGGTGTCGTGTATGCAGGCAATTGTTGATAAAAACAAATAGCATCTTTTTTGCAGATCAGGTAAATATAAATTTGAGAAATTTTGTTTGGTGATTAATATTTCTCCTTTATTCACTTCCTTTAGATTCCTGATATGGATGGATTAACTTATTCGGACGCATTTATTGAGTGCACTAATTTAGAGGTAAACTTTAGATCATTATTTTCCTTACAATTAGCATAAATCCCAATAATTTTAGATATCACAAAGTGACGAGTTACCCAAAAGATTATGTTCTGATTGTGCAGCAAAATTGACGATAAGTTATCAATTTCGGAAGCAAGCAGTAGAATCTGATGGACTTCTTAAAAATTACAGTGACTTGGAGAAAAAGGAAGAAAATGAGATGTACGAAAATGCAAAATTTCAGGACGAAGAGATGTTTGAATATGAGACATTAGAGGAACTAGAAGAGAATAGTTCGGACCAATTAAAGAAAGACATTTATCAAGATGACTTATCAGAAGGTACAGGAAACGATGCTGTATCGTTTTTAACTGGTATATTAAAGAAAGCTCCTGACTGTGCTAATCGACAGCATATTGAGATAAAAAAGATTAAATCGAAACCTACTGATGCAGGTTTTGAAGATCCAAATCGCAAGCACGTTTGTAATGTTTGTCATAAAAAATTCCAGAAAAGATCCAATCTTATTGATCACTTGAGACTGCATGCCAACGTAAAAGTGTTTTCTTGTGAGCATTGTGAAAAGTCTTTCGTCCAAGCTGGAAATTTTAAGGCACATTTAAGGACACACACCAAAGAAAAACCTTTTTCTTGTCCATATTGCAGCAAATCATACAGTCAATCAAGCTCATTAAAAATTCATATTAGGTATGTATCATATTTCATTTATTTCTCTTAAATTATTTTATAACAAAAAAAAAATCGATACTTAAACACATTAGGTCGCACACTCAAGAGAAGAATTATGTCTGCGATTTCTGTGAGAAAGGATTTACAAATGCTAGTGATTTGGGAAAGCATAAATTAATTCATGATCCAGTTAAGAAATATCGTTGCGAAGAATGCCAAAGGCCTTTTACACAAAAAATTCATCTCAAAAAGCACTTAGAGAAGCATCATCCAGATATAAGCTTCGAGATAGTAATGAAGAATGAGAAGTTCAAAGATGAAACAAAAATTATATTTGAAGAGTGTTTAGAGGAAACGATCGAAGATGATGAAAATGCAAAGGAAATTGTAGTAATGACAGCATAATCATTTAGTTTTATTATTATGTTTCGGAATTTTCTTATGTTTTTTCAAAAACTTCTCCTTAAAATGTTTCTTGCGATTCGAAAGTTTCACATTTCTTTTACTATTAAGCTGATTTTTCTTTTGTATAATTTTACTCTTTTTTAAGGCCGTTTTTGTTTGTTTCTTAATCTAAAATAAAGAACGAAAAAAGTATGTATAAGTAAATATAAGAAAGAATCTAACATATTTTATATAATGCCTACCAATTTTTTGAAATCCTTTTCAGATTTTATATCTTTTAAGTGTTTTGGTAATTCCCTTTCATTGTCACCCGATTTGGCTGTCTTATCTTCTACCTCCATTCCCGAAATTTTATTGTCATCTTGAGCTTTTTCACTTTCATCGCTATTATTTTCATCATCAGATTCTTTAAATTTCTTTAATCCAATGAATTTCTTATCCTCTTTTGGCTTGCTGATATGAATAGTTACATCTTCAACTTCTTGAATCACAACCCCTTCCAATTCTTCTATTGGTTTGAATGACTGCTTAAATGTATCCTTTAAATTTTTTGATTCATCTTTGATTCTTTTCCGCTCTTCCTTCAACTTAATTTCTATTTCCTCTTTAGCCTTTTTCTGTCGTAACTTCTTACGCTTACTAAATCCTTTCAAAAATTCTTCTCGTTCCTTATTATCGAATACTATTTCATTTTTTAACTTCTTATTTTTAGACTTTCCCATCTTCACTGATTCTTGTAATCTTTAAATATTACTTTAATTCGTTTTGAATCCTTCAAATTAATTTAATTTATCAATTTTTTATAGACAAGAACTTTAAAAGTCGTGCTGATTTGTTTTGTTTACAAATTTTTCGTAGGTTATGTTTTTGTTTTGATTTTAAAATACTCGAAATACCAAAAAAAAAAATTCAAGTGTGAAATCGATAAAAATATAAAACAATTCATAAATCCTAGTACAATGCCAAAAGTGAAGAGCGAAAAAAAGTCGCGAGTCCATAATGAAGTAGCAAAGCAAGGAATTGTATTCAATAAGGATTTTGGTCAGCACATATTGAAGAATCCATTAGTTATAACTTCAATCATAGAAAAATCATGCATAAGACCTACAGATATATGTCTTGAAATCGGTCCAGGTATGAAATGAGCTTATAATGGTAATTGCAATGAAATAAATTACTTGAAATGTTTTAGGTACGGGAAATATGACAGTTAAAATTTTAGAAAAGGCTAAAAAAGTAATTGGTAAGATGAATGTTAAAGATCCAGTGAACGAATAAATGAAAACAATGTTTATTTATAGCTTGTGAAATAGATCCAAGAATGGTGGCAGAACTACAAAAGCGTGTTCAAGGAACGCCAATGCAAGCCAAGTTGCAGATACTAATTGGAGATATATTGAAGAATCCAGAATTGCCATTTTTTGACTTGTGCATTGCTAATGTTCCATATCAGATATCGTCACCTTTAATTTTCAAATTGTTACTTCATCGTCAATTCAGATGTGCAATCTTAATGTTTCAAAAAGAGTTTGCCCAACGACTTGTAGCAAAACCAGGTGACAAGCTTTACTGTAGATTGAGTATAAATACTCAACTTCTTGCTAGAGTCGACATAATAATGAAAGTTGGTAAAAATAATTTCAAACCACCTCCAAAGGTTGAAAGTGCTGTCATTCGTCTTGAACCCAGGAATCCTCCAGTTGAAGTAAATTATACAGAATGGGATGGACTCACGAGAATTGCATTTTTACGCAAAAATAAAACATTAGCTGCTGAATTTAAGCACACATCCGTCTTAACATCCTTAGATCAAAACTACAGACTTCAATGCTCTATTAATAATGTGGTAAGAATTTTTGTTAATAACATTTTATTTCATCATGAGAATAGCAACATTATGTACATTTTTGTGTGATTTATTTCACAGGATGTGCCAAAAGATTTCGACATTAAAAGTAAAGTTGAAGAGATATTAACGACACTTGAAGCTGATAAATTTAGAGCGCGAACAATGGACATTGATGATTTCATGAAAGTCCTTCATGCATTTAATAGTGCAGGCATTCATTTCAGTTAAAGCGCTCCAATTTGAAGGACTGGAATAAAGAAACTAAATGCCTTTTTTACATAAGCTGTTGCATTCGAGCACTACAATAAAAGAAATTTGTAAAGTTTCTCATAAAACATCAGAATAAATATGGATTTACCTCCATGAATACTTCCATAGACATTTTTTTGGTATCTTCGCATGGCTTAGAGTTTGCTATTTTTTCAGAAAATTTACTTGCAACATAGTTAAAAAGACTAAAGTAAATTGACGTGAGCCTGAAAACAATTAATTAATTTAAAAAGTTGTTGATTAAGTTAAGATATTGTCTCTTACTGTATGACTGAATCAACCTCATCTGCCGTAGATCTGTGACTAAGCGAGAGCATCAATTCTGCCATTTTCTGATAATTGTTGAGCGACAATGCACACAACTTTGCCAATGCAACGATGGAATTATTATAAACTTGCTTACAATCTCTCTCTGTATCATCAGCCTCGTCAAATTGTTTATTGAGTTCCAATGAGTAGCTGATAATTTCCTTAAAATTCAAAGCAATACTTAAATCCTCAATTGCTTTTGCCAAATGATCGCCTAAAGTTGTTGTCGTTATTTTATCATTGACAGAGTCTGAATCAGGCAATTCAAATAACTCTTCTACTTCCTTTAACGTTTCGTCCATATCAGCTAAAGATTTTCCAGTAAGTGGCTTCATCAAAAGCTCAATTTTTAATTTAGATTGTTTCGACAATATTTCTAAAGCTTCCAAATAAACTAATCCACTGTACTCTTCAAGCAATTCATGTTCAAACGACACTAATGGCACTTTAATCTCAGAATCTCGAATTTCATTGCCTGTATCAAAATCTTTTGCTTCCTTTAAAATGTCACTCAAATTTGGTCTATTCGAAGAATTCATATTACGAAGCTTGTTTTTAATATTTGGGTCAGTATCTTGAATTATATTCATCGTTTTCTTTCCAATACCTTCTAATGTTTCAAGTCCACCAGTCATAACTTTGGAACTTATTAAACTTACATTTGAAAGTAAGCTGTCTAATTTAAATCCACTCGCTTCATCTCTCAACTTTTGCTCATTATCAATAGACTCATCACTTTTTGTCTTTTTATCCTCAACTTGTATCTTTGCCATTTCTTCAGGATTTGGGATACTGTTGATTGATTCTATTGCAGTAGTTAAAGATTGAGACACTTTGGTGGTAACGCTTGCTACACTTTTACTAGCCGTACTAATCATTTCAAATGCGCCCCAACTTCTCCATGAACTTCCACTACTGGATTTCTTCATTGTCTCACTACTTTCGATTTGTGGCTTAACATCTTCAGATTTTGTTCCTAATAATTGGACAATTATTATTAATTTTTCATTAATCTTACTCTATCTTAATAAATCAATTATATATAAAATACCTTTTGATGGCTTCTGATGATCAACATCCTCGTCAGCACTTTCAAAGTCGTCAGAATCGCTTTCAGGCATTATATTTTAATGAAATTTTACCACAATTTGATGACGATGATTTGATTTGATTTAAATCCAAAGATTTATATTTTTAATCTAGCGGAGACCACAACTAATTGTAAACATTAGTCGAGTTTTTTTCATTATTTCATTATTTAGTAAGAATTTAAATTAAAATGAAAGATTTTCCGGATAAGCATTCGAGGACAGCATGTTGGGATGCACGAGATAAATATTGGGAGTGTCTAGATAAATATGCACCAAATTTCAATAGAAATAATCAGTCTGAAAAGGAGCCAAAAGAATGTGTTGAATTGAGAAAACTTTTTGAGAAACAATGTCCATCAACATGGTATGTATTTTTTATGCTGTAAATCAATCAATCAATAGCCTTAATTTATTTTTTTATAGGGTCAAACATTTCGATAGAAAGAGAACTTATGAATTATTCAAAATTAGAATGGAAAAGGGATTTGATCCATTAGAAGAGCAAAAAAATAAAGGAAAAATGTAATATGTTTATCCAGTTTGTTTTTATTCTTACAATATATTAGACTCTTAAATAAATATAGTAGAAATATTCCAATAAATTATAAAATTTCTCCTTGATTAAATACATCGACTTCAATCTTCTTGATTGCGCACTTCTTAATTATTACTAATCCAAGATTTCTAGCTTCACTGTCTAAACTTCGGAATTCCGAACACATCCCAAGGATCACATTAGCATCACGATCAGTACATAAGAACAGTCCAATTAGCTTTCGTCCATCAATCATCTCAATACGAAAATTCCTATTTAGCCAGCTTTTTAATTTATTCCTTCCATTTGAATCCTTAAGAAATCATTCATTTATTTATTGATTACTGATAATAATAATAGCATACTGCTTACTTTTGCTTGGTTCTGTTCGATTTGGGATAATTTTTCGCTGTTAATCTGCTGAATATCTTCGGTTAAAAACATTATTATTTTTTCAATAGTCTGAAAATGTTTTTGAGAATATTTTTATTGCGTTGTTTACCCCTCTTAATATTTTGAATTTTAACGAACATAGTTGGAATCAAGAATTATCATAAAAGGATAAAAGGATTTTTTGATATTTGTTTAAAATTGCATACTTTAAAAATTCAAAAACTCAGTCTTTGAAGAATCAGATCAAATTTTACCAACGCTCTTAGAACAATTATGTTCTTTCCCTAATAACAATAACTTACTCTCGTGAGAATCTTTGTGATCTCAATCAAGACTTGAATTTCAAGTTCTCCATGTGTTGTGTAACGTAAAGTTTTCAAACTCATGTGAGCATGATATCTGATCTAGATCTTCATCAGGCTCAGATCTAGACAATTAAGACATACTTTTGTGAGATTCTTACTGAGCAAACTCAAGATCTTAATCTAAAATACTTGATATATTATAAGACATAAACTCTTTAAGCTTTTATAACCATGACATCTGATCTTACTAACAGAAAAACTTTGTAGAAAAAAAAACTCTTTTGAATTATTTGATCCAAATGAGTTTTCGTTTTTTCACAACCAGGATTATAAAACTTCACAACCTGGATTGTGAAATAGGTAACGTGGTATCGTCTCGATGATCGCGATCGTTTGGCTTATCAAGCTCAGATCTAGCTCTTTGTAAGTAAAACTACTTACTACTATATTGAGAAAGTTTTTATGTAACATGTATAGTTTTTCGCTCAACCTAGATTAATACTGGGGTCCTCGATTTGAGGAGTTGTTTTCTTCCTAACATACAAAATCAAATGTTTTGTTCCAAAGTCCAAAAAGGTATCAAAACAATGAAAATTTTGCAAACTCTCCCTCGTTTCTTAACATTTCTTATGTGTTTTAGATAACTTAATTTATTTCAACGCATATTCAAATCGAAGAAAACAGGAAGAAATCTACTCAAATCGAATATTTTGGTGGATGGAAATTTTACATAGGTTTGACTTTAATACATGATTCAATAATTCCCAATGCTTAACATAACATGTTGCGCTAGCAAAACTTTTTTCAATCATGTTGTTTTCCCCCCTTACAATATCCTAATGTCCCTTGACACTCAGTTGGAAAATCATGATGAAATTTGGTAGGAACAATTATTATGAAGACTAGCGTATCGGGTAGAAACCCAATTCGGATATATTCGAACCGTACCATCAAAAGTCTTGTGGAAAGACGTGAAAGACCAAGCTTAGCTCAGTATTAATTTAAAAATATAAATCCTGACGAACCAGCTGAACTGTGCTCAGTATAAGTTTGAAAGTATAAAGCTGAACGAACATTCTTTAAAAGTTTTTTAAAAAAATTTTTCATCCAAAGTTTAATTTCATAAAAATCACAGTCAACTTTTGTTTTAAAAAATTCGTAAGAAAGGAAAGATTTTTGCTTTTTCTGAAGCAACGGCTGTTCCTACCTTGCCCAAAAACAATACAGCTCTTCTATTGAGCAGCACGGATCAAATGTAAAAAACTAGAAGTCTCTACGATGTCTCGTTATTGAGATTTCTTGCTGATTAACTTGCTTGTTTGCTTACAGAAAGAGTATTTTACGATTTTCTCAGTAATGCCACAACCAATTTGAAATCTGATTTTTGCAAATGATGTAAAATTTCAGGCGCAAACTTTACTTTACTACGGTGCGAATATATCCGCATTGGGTTTCTACCCGATGCACTAGTTTTGTTGTTAAAAAAGTTAGAGGAAAACAAAAATTCTTTTTGAATACGTTGCAAACTTTATAACTTTAAATTACTTTGCTACACGAAATTTTGATGTAATTAGTCGACATGTAACATTTTTGCAAGAAATAATGACCCTTAAAATTTAAGTCTATCATAAGAAGAGAAAAAAATCATCGAATATGATGTAGTTTAATAAAACTATACGATCGACATTTGGGCAGCATCTTATCTGCACTTTATACGACAAAAATCATCTGCATTATACCTTTTTAAACCAGCAGCATTTTATCTGCATTTTAAGAAAAATAAATTTCATCTGCACTTTAGCAGTACCATCTGCATCTTTGCAGTACTATAATATGCAGATTAGGGTAGCTGCATTTTAGGAATTTTTAGATTGAGGTTATAAAACCTAGATATGTTTAAAAATGCAATTTGAAGCATTTTTGGTTTCGATCATAGTCGGCTTTTTTCAAAAAAAATATCAATTTTATATCTATATTAGCATTCTTTATCATTTTTAATACCAAGATATGTTTTAAAATGCAATTTAAAGCATTTTTGGTTTTGATCATAGTAGGCTGTTTTCAAAAAAGTATCAATTTTTATATCTTTATAAGCATTTTTTATCATTTATAATATCTAGATATGTTTTAATATGCAATTTAAAGCATTTTTGGTTTCGATCATAGGAGGCTATTTTTTTAAAAAATGTCAATTTTATATCTATATTAACATTCTTTATCATTTACAATACCTAGATATGTTTTAATATGCAATTTAAAACATTTTTGGTTTTGATCATACCCGAACATACAAAGAGTAAGCTCAGAAAAGTGAGCATATAAGTGAGTCTACTCAAAAATTATACTCATGCAAGCTCATTCAACTGAGCATGCTCAGGAGTTCATTACGAATGTACTCACTTTATTTTTTTACAAAAACTTTATAAGCTCACGTGAGTGCATTCAATAAGTATACTCTTGAGAATATTAAGAACATACTCATGTGAATTCACTCATATGAGTTCACTTACTGAATGTGCTCATGAGCATATAATGAGCAAACTCACTTCTGTGTCACAAAATTTTTTTTATATTCTCATATGAGTTCACTTACTGAATGTACTCATGAGCATATAATGAGCAATTTTTTTTATATTCTCATATGAGTGCACTTACTGAGTTTATTCAAGAGCAAATTGTGTACCTTTTTTAAAAAAATGTCAGCTAAATCGAAAAGTTAAAATAATGAGTTTTTAAGGAAGCTGTCATTTTTTAAAAATGTCAGCTAAATCGAAAACGTTAAAATTGGTGCTAAATAAGATCCAAACTTCAAAGAACTTAGTTCGCCTGTAAAAATATAATAATTTAAGTATGTGTTATGCCATATATAAATTATTATAAATTTACAGACAATAGCTCCAAGGAAAAGTGTGAGATGACAGAAGTTAAGCAACGCAGAAGATGTTTCAACAAGGATGGGTGACCAGATTTATATGTTTCAATTCTAAGGATTTGGGATAAAATATTAATAATTTCTAACTCTTTCAAAATTATTCACCGAAATAAACGGAACAGTACTTAATTTCAGCTAATCTATAATACTCAAATTTAGCTTAATTAATTTTTTGAATTTTGCAACTTCACTTGAGTGCACTCATGAGTGTGCTCAGATGAGCATATACTCATAAATATACTCACTAAGTATATATTCTTTGGGTACGTTTATGAGTATGTACTCTTTGGGAATATTAATAAGTATGTACTTTTTGAGAATGTTCATGAGTATATTCAATAAAAATGTTACATGAGAAAAATGTTGCATGTGACATGTCACCTTCTCATTTGAGTATGCTCATGAGTTTACTCAATGAGCTTAATACATGTCACATAGGAATGTGCTCACTGAGCATGCTCAAGAAGGTACCGTAAGCGCATCACTGAAATGTATAAAAATGAGCACATTCTCACAAAGGCTAATAGGCTCACAAATAATGTGCTCTGAGCGTGCTCATTGTGTGTTCGGGATTGATTTAAGATCATTTGCACAAATTGCTTTGTCAGTTTGAGCAATTTCTGTGAAGTTCTGGCAGATTTGCAGTCGAAAATGTTAAAAAGAAGCTACTTTTGCACTAGGTTGCTTCATAAATTCACTGTATCTTTGAAATAATGTTATATAAATTTTTTGTCACGTTTTATTGATTTAAGATCATTTGCACAAATTGCTTTGTCAGTTTGAGCAATTTCTGTGAAGTTCTGGCAGATTTGCAGTCGAAAATGTTAAAAAGAAGCTACTTTTGCACTAGGTTGCTTCATAAATTCACTGTATCTTTGAAATAATGTTATATAAATTTTTTGTCACGTTTTATTGATTTAAGATCATTTGCACAAATTGCTTTGTCAGTTTGAGCAATTTCTGTGAAGTTCTGGCAGATTTGCAGTCGAAAATGTTAAAAAGAAGCTACTTTTGCACTAGGTTGCTTCATAAATTCACTGTATCTTTGAAATAATGTTATATAAATTTTTTGTCACGTTTTATTGATTTAAGATCATTTGCACAAATTGCTTTGTCAGTTTGAGCAATTTCTGTGAAGTTCTGGCAGATTTGCAGTCGAAAATGTTAAAAAGAAGCTACTTTTGCACTAGGTTTCGTCATAAATTCACTCTATCTTTGAAATAATGTTATATAAATTTATTGTCATGTTTTATTGATTTAAGATCATTTGCACAAATTGCTTTGTCAGTTTGAGCAATTTCTGTGAAGTTCTGGCAGATTTGCAGTCGAAAATGTTAAAAAGAAGCTACTTTTGCACTTTTTTTTTTTTTTTTAAATTAAACTTTTTATTTATTTACATTTAAATTTAAGTATGTACAAAGTTTCTATACATTTTGTGGCTTTTTGTTTTAAGGTTTCAGGCATTCAATTTGCCTTTTGTCTCTTAATTTTGATTTTATTTATGGATTTTACTTTCTTTTGTATTTCATTTGATTTATTCGGTGTATTGAGATGCAAGACGACTTGCAACTTTCCGACGTAGTCTTCGATGGACGGTATTTTTGCTTCTGTATGAAGATCGGTGATCCTTTCATATCTTGTTTTATTGAGAACAATTCTCAAGAATTTGTTTTGCAGTACTTGAAGTTTTTGAAGGTGGGTTTTTGCCATGCTTCCAAACGCTGGACAACCATATGTGAATATTGGTCTGATGGCTAGCTTGTAGATGAGAAGTTTGTTTCGTACGTCGAGTTGTGAGTTCCTGCTGATGAGCGGATAAAGCTGTCTTAATGCGGTGTGAGCCCTATTGGTCACATACTCCACATGCGGCTTTAATGTCACTCTCTTGTCGATCACCATTCCCAGATATTTAGCTTCTGTTTCCCATTTGATGTTTTCGTTGAGAAATTTGATGTTATTTCCTGGTAGTTGCCTGGAGTGCCTGTTTGTGATGAATAAGGCTTGAGTCTTCTGTTTGTTGAGGTTGATCTTCCATTTGTTCATGTATTGTTGAACTTTTCTTCCTGTGTGCTGTAGATGTGTCACAATATCGGCCGAGTTCTCTGCAGAATGATACAGTGCTGTATCATCTGCGAAAAGACCGATGTTGTTGGTTGTCTCTCTTACAACATCATACGTGAAGATGTTGTAGAGAGTTGGTGAAAGCACTGCTCCTTGTGGCACTCCGAATTTGATTACCTTGATTTCTGAGAACTGACCTTTAATAAAAACTGCGAAAGATCTTTCACTGAGGAAAGATCTTACAGTTTTTATAAGTGGCAGTGGAAATCTCAGTTTGAGCATTTTGTACAAGAGTCCGTTATGCCAGACTCTGTCAAATGCTTTTTCTACATCCAGGAAGATCATGCCTGTTGACTTTTTGTTGTTTAAGTTTTCTTTTGCTGATTTGATCACTTTGATGAGCTGGTGAGATGTTGATCTTCCAGTCCGGAAGCCGCACTGCTGGTTTGGGATGTTGTGTTATCCTCAAGATGATCGTTGATTCTATTCAGTAATACTCTCTCCAGTATTTTGCTTATTGAGCTGAGTAGACTTATTGGCCTGTAGCTGCTTAGCTCATTTGCTGGTTTTCCAGGTTTTGGAATAGGAATCACTTTTGCATGTTTCCAAACTTTGGGGAAGTGGTTGAGTTTCAGACACGAATTGATGATGAATTTCAAGTATTCGAAACCTTTTTCAGGAAGATTTTTGATGAGTATGTTGTTGACTTCATCTAGTCCCGGAGCTTTTGGATTTTTCAGATTTCTTATGATGCTCACGATTTCGTTTACATCTGTTAGTTCTGGATTCTCATCATTGTCTTGTTCCAATGCTTCTTTGACTGTGTTGTTTACTTCCTGTGTATGTTGTGGATCGTTTTGTTCCAGAGGATTTTCGTGAGCTTCACGAAAATACTCGCTGAGTGCGCTGGCTTTTTCTTTGTTGGTGATGAACGTTTTACCCAGATTTGTCAATGGAGGCATTGTTTTTGAACCTTTTTTGCAAAATTTTGCTATTCTCCAAACTGTTTGGTTTGACGGTTGAATCTCTGAGAGACGCTTATTCCAGTTTTTGTTTTTGAGTTCTTTAATTTTCTCATTGATGACTCTCTGCAGATAATTCAATTCAGATTTGAGTTGATTATCTCTGCTTCTCTGCCATCTTCGACGAAGACTCCTTTTTGTGTTGATTAGATCTTTAATCTCCGGTGTGAGTTTAGTTGATTCGAACTTGATCTTTTTCATTTTTACACTTGAGTTCCTCGCTTCCATGATGAGTTCAGAGAGAATCTTAATGTGAATCTCGATCTCATCTGTTGTATTGCAAGAATTTTCTCCAATGTTGTCTTCAATGCGGCGTGAAATTTGTGCTTTGAACTTTTTCCAGTTTGCGTTTTTGTAGTCATATCTGTAGACTGTATTTTCAGTTCTGTCGATTTTTGATGTTTTGATTTGGAAATACACAGCGCAGTGATCACTCATTGCCTCTGTGCATTGAAGTTCTGTTGTTTCGAGGTTGGAATTCGAGAGCATCAGGTCAATTGTTGACACTGATTTGTTTCGATCTTCTGGGTAGTACGTTGGCGAGTCAGGAAAGTAGATCATGAACTCTCCTGACATTTCCTGAAGAATATTTCCTGATTTATTTGCAACGTTGCAGTTCCATTCTCGATGTTTTGCATTGAAGTCTCCACAGATGTAGTAATTTCCTCTCAGATTTGTTATTTTGTTGATGTCATCTCTCAGATGTTGATCTATTTCCCCTCCTTTGCTTCCTCCTGGGAGATAGACTGAGAGGATGTGACAACTATCCGTGTCATTGATGAAGACTTTGATTCCAATGCATTCCATTAGTTTTGTGTTGTAGCTTGGTTGAAGCTGATGTTTTAGATTTCTTTTGACGATGATTGCAACACCACCCTTTGGTCTATCCACGCGATCCAATCGATGAATTACGTAGTCTGGATGCGAGTCAATTTTTGAGTTTGGTTTTAGGAATGTTTCTGAGATGCAAGCAACATCGACGTTTTGCTTGCTTAGGTAGTCGAGAAATGCTAACATTTTGTCAGTGAGGCCGTTAGCATTCCAGTAGAGGACGTTGATACTTTGTTGTCTACAATCCATTATTGTATGCGGTGTTTTTGGCACTTGAGCCGATTGCTTGGAGTATTTCGTCGATGAACTCTGGATTTTTGGCGATTAATTTGAGAAGCTCGCTGATAAGGTACTTGCACTTTGATTCCTCTATTTCTGAGATGTTTTTATCTCTTGTGCTGGTGCTTTGAGCTTGTTGATTAGTTGTTATGTTTCGATTCACTACCTCAACACTGAATGAAGGTTCTGGGAAGACTTCATTCGAGGTCTGACTTGTTGCACTGATGTCTTCTGAGTCCATAAGCTCAACATCTTGCTTTGGTTTTTGATGTTGATTGTTATTAATGCGCTCGTTTTGCTTTTTTCTTTGATTCTTTTTCCAATGTTTTCCTCTTTCTTTATTGTTTTGTTGGTTGTTCAAGTTATTTTTATTTCCCTGATTTGAGGGTTTGTGATTTGGAGGAGGATTTGTGTTCCTTGGTTTGTGGTTGACTGGAACTTGTTTTTGATGAACAGGCTTTTGTGTACCAGATGTTGATGGTTCCATATACTCCTTTCTCCATTGAGGTTTTGGTGCATGTTGGACGTTTCTGATTGATCTCTCAGGACGATGCGGTGTTGGAGGATTGTTTCTCCGTTGTCCATATGAATAATGGCCTGCTGTTTTGTTTTGATTTTGGTTGTTTCCATTCTGTGATTTTGATTTCCATTTTTCAATTATTTCTTGTCTGGTTTTACAACCTGTGAAAATTGCTGTATGTTTTTCACCGCAGAAGAAACATTTGAGTTTTCCGAGTGGAACCTTGTTGGTCTCTTTCGATATGTACTGGTACGTTTTCGAGTCATGTTGCTCAGAGCATCTGAAGCAAACGGACGGTTTGTTACAACCGTTTTGTCCATGACCAAACTGCAGACATTTCGAACATTGAGATGGTCCAGCTTGTCTATTTTTGTAGTCAGCCCATTTAATTTTGAAACTGCTGACAATTTTGATTTTTCTGAGGAATTCCAGGAAATTTCCACCTTGTTCTACATCTTTTTTGAAGTACACGAGGTAGTTCTGGTCGTCGTCTTGTTCGTGTCTTTTGTGTTTCATTGTCATTTTGACAATTTTTACTGGTGTGATTTTTACGGTTTGAAGTTCCTTCTCCAACTCACTGATTTCCATATCTGGGAGTCCATAGAGTACGTACTTCTTCAGTGGTTCTTGGCTGGAGTATGTGTGGAAGTGATGCTTTTTGTCTTTGAGTAGTTGGATGAATTTCTCGTAGTAATCCCAACTCTCCGTTGTTACCGTTTTTGTTCCTTGTTTGCCCTTTTTGGTCTCAATTAAGAAACTTCCAGGTTGATTGTTTATTTCATTCGTCAATCTCTTGATTTCACCAGCTCCTCCTGTGCTGATGACAATTGGAGGTGGTTTTGATTTTTGTTGAGATTTGTTGTTGTTGCTTTCCGTGTTTACGGAAATTGTCTTTTGTTGCTCTGATGTTTTGCTGTTTTCTCCCCAGTACGAAGAAGTTGTCGATCTTTTTTTCTCGTGTTCTGGTGAACCAAATAGATACGGTACTCCAGAAGACGAAGCTTTCTTCACTGGTGGGAGTACGAACAGTGGTTTGTTCCCATCTTTTGGTTTGCTACTCTTTTTAAAAGAGCGTTGGGAACTATCACTTCTCGAGGGCGTTTTTCTGCTTTACTTGCTTCATTGAGAAACTTCTTTATTGATATTTGTTTTTTTGGTTTGAGATTTGTCATCTCAATGTCGGCTGCTTGTGAAACATCTTCACTGAAAATTTCCTCAATATTGAGAATTGTCACTGAAGATGAATGTTGTTGTTGAGAACTATTAAGTCCATGCTGATTTTGAGAAAGATTTTCTTCGTTGTTGGTAGTTTTTGGTGATGCTACCATTTTGATGTTTTGAGAATCAAACTGAGATTTTGAAACTTTTTGCAAACAAAAAGCTTCTCAGGTAGTCTCTGTTTTGTTTCTTTTGAGATTTTTGAATAATTTGCGGAGCGATTTGTAAACACGCCTGTTCACGTTGAGATCTAGTTTGCAACTGACTTTTGCACTAGGTTGCTTCATAAATTCACTGTATCTTTGAAATAATGTTATATAAATTTTTTGTCACGTTTTATTGATTTAAGATCATTTGCACAAATTGCTTTGTCAGTTTGAGCAATTTCTGTGAAGTCCTTGCAGATTTGCAGTCGAAAATGTTAAATAGTAGCTACTTTTGCACCAGGTTTCGTCATAAATTCACTGTATCTTTGAAATAATGTTATATAAATTTATTGTCATGTTTTATTGATTTAAGATCATTTGCACAAATTGCTTTGTCAGTTTGAGCAATTTCTGTGAAGTCCTGGCAGATTTGCAGTCGAAAATGTTAAATAGTAGCTACTTTTGCACCAGGTTTCGTCATAAATTCACTGTATCTTTGAAATAATGTTATATAAATTTTTGTCATGTTTTATTGATTTAAGATCATTTGCACAAATTGCTTTGTCAGTTTGAGCAATTTCTGTGAAGTTCTGGCAGATTTGCAGTCGAAAATGTTAAAAAGAAGCTACTTTTGCACTAGGTTGCTTCATAAATTCACTGTATCTTTGAAATAATGTTATATAAATTTTTTGTCACGTTTTATTGATTTAAGATCATTTGCACAAATTGCTTTGTCAGTTTGAGCAATTTCTGTGAAGTCCTGGCAGATTTGCAGTCGAAAATGTTAAAAAGAAGCTACTCTTGCACTAGGTTGCTTCATAAATTCACTGTATCTTTGAAATAATGTTATATAAATTTTTTGTCACGTTTTATTGATTTAAGATCATTTGCACAAATTGCTTTGTCAGTTTGAGCAATTTCTGTGAAGTTCTGGCAGATTTGCAGTCGAAAATGTTAAAAAGAAGCTACTTTTGCACTAGGTTGCTTCATAAATTCACTGTATCTTTGAAATAATGTTATATAAATTTTTTGTCACGTTTTATTGATTTAAGATCATTTGCACAAATTGCTTTGTCAGTTTGAGCAATTTCTGTGAAGTTCTGGCAGATTTGCAGTCGAAAATGTTAAAAAGAAGCTACTTTTGCACTAGGTTGCTTCATAAATTCACTGTATCTTTGAAATAATGTTATATAAATTTTTTGTCACGTTTTATTGATTTAAGATCATTTGCACAAATTGCTTTGTCAGTTTGAGCAATTTCTGTGAAGTTCTGGCAGATTTGCAGTCGAAAATGTTAAAAAGAAGCTACTTTTGCACTAGGTTGCTTCATAAATTCACTGTATCTTTGAAATAATGTTATATAAATTTTTTGTCACGTTTTATTGATTTAAGATCATTTGCACAAATTGCTTTGTCAGTTTGAGCAATTTCTGTGAAGTTCTGGCAGATTTGCAGTCGAAAATGTTAAAAAGAAGCTACTTTTGCACTAGGTTGCTTCATAAATTCACTGTATCTTTGAAATAATGTTATATAAATTTTTTGTCACGTTTTATTGATTTAAGATCATTTGCACAAATTGCTTTGTCAGTTTGAGCAATTTCTGTGAAGTTCTGGCAGATTTGCAGTCGAAAATGTTAAAAATACTATAAAAAAAACTTTTTTAAAAAAGCACGCTTTTATTTCCGATTCTAGTGCACTAAAAAGGAGAAAATAATTTTTTTCTGAGAACTCAAATTTGATACAAAATTTTATGACTAAAAATAAAAGCGTGGGGCGCTCTTGCATATATCCCAAAATCTTGAATTTGTGTCAATTAAAAATCATCCATATATGTTTGCACAAGCATTAGGTTTGTGAATATATTATAGAAAATCTAGAGATGGTTAAAAATGAACGCCCCACGCTTTTACTTTTAGTCATAAAATTTTGTATCAAATTTGAGTTCTCAGAAAAAAATTATTTTCTCCTTTTTAGTGCACTAGAATCGGAAATAAAAGCGTGCTTTTTTAAAAAAGTTTTTTTTATAGTATTTTATTTTCTACTTTTTAGTCTTATCAAATCTGTAAATCGATTCAACTTCCAAAATTTGGAGCTTTTGTTTTATTACAACACTGACTTTATCAGACTTAATGAGGAGGTTACAGTTTTTAGATTACATGAAGTGTTAGTCTTCACTTCGTTTAACTCCGCTTCGTTCAATTGTTCATAGATTACAGGAGGTTTATAGGTAACAGGTGTGTTAAACTCGAATTCGTTTTGTTCAACTATTTAAAGATTACCAGTTTTAAATGGGCAATTTGTAAAGACTATCAAAATTTTTTATTCGTATTAAATTATTTAAGTCATACCTGAAAACACACGAAACTCTTTTTAAAATGTCCTTACTTCAATTAAAGATTTTGTATTTATCCGTACCATTCCTACTACATAACATGTAGATTTTTAACATAAAGATGCAAATCACATCTATATGTAACGAATTTAAAACGGATTTTCAAATTTAAATTCAATGAATGTCATTCATATGTTATGCAAAAATACGTCAAGCCGTTAATAAATAGAAAAGTCAATTTAATTAAATTGGTGAAGTGTTATAAATAATGTAATACATTAAAAACAGCATAAGTTTATGCTCAAATTATGTGTGCTAAATGCACATCGCATATTGATAGTTATTTTGCATTAATTCGTAACGGACTTGTGCTTAACGGTTTTTTTGAAAATTTAAATTTTCACTTACTGATATTCATGAAAAAATTACTTGTCAATTTTTCATCCTCCCACAATGATTCAGATTTGAAAAAAATGTTCAAAAATTCAAAAATAACAAGTTAATTAAACTATATGTTTTAAATGCCAGATTAAAGAACATGATGTGTTTTATGTTCTGTAAAAATATCACATTCCAATTTGTTGTCTAATTCACAAAAATTCGATTTTAAGATGCCAATAAATTTGTTTACAAAATGACAACAAATATTTTTCTTAAATTTTTTCTCCTTTCCACTTCAAATTTCTTGTTTTAATCCTGATAACCAGCTTAATTAAGCTTAGTACTTTGTGTTTGTGTGAAGAAACCAAAAGAAAACCTATTAATTGGGCGAATATACATGATTAATTTTTTTGAAATTTACCAAGACTTTAAACACTCATAAGTTAAATTCGCGTCTTTCCGCTTCTACCAAACCTATTTAAATATAAAGAACAAAGTCTAATTAACCTTCCATATTAATGTGTACATGCCCAAATATGCCCGAAGCGAGATATTTGCGATTGAAAATTAGTTAATTTTTCATACAAATTACTATCGTGCGCCAAATTTTTTGATAAACATTTGTGAAATTTGTAAAAAAAAACTTATTTATCCTCAATTTCATGACTTAATATTTTGAGGAATCAATAATCAAGTAAGATTAAAGGCATTAAAAGTCCTAAACTAGAGAATATCAATAAAAAATTTCATTACTTCAATGTGTCTGAAAAATATTATGCACAAGGATTATTTGAACATTTTTTTCAAATCTGAATCATTGTGCCTCCTAGAAAATCTTAAGCTTCTCCAATTTATAGTATAATTAATAATTAGTAATATTAATTAAACTATAATGAATCATATAAATGACTTTTGAGCATTTCTAGTATAATATTTTAAACAAATCAAAAGTTTATGTCATTGACATTGGATTTTTTCCCATATAAAAAAGTTTTACCTAAATTTTACTATAATTAAGCATTTTTGTGGTCCCAAAGTGTTAAAATAATGTATTGTCACCGAGAATACGTATACAAAATAAATTTGAGCTCGAATGGAGCAGGAGAAGTGATCGAAAAATCAATTACAAGATTTGACGCAAATATACAAACAGTGTGAGTTAAATAAAAGCGTGTAATAATAAAAAAGAAGCTACTTTTGCACTAGGTTGCTTCATAAATTCACTGTATCTTTGAAATAATGTTATATAAATTTTTTGTCACGTTTTATTGATTTAAGATCATTTGCACAAATTGCTTTGTCAGTTTGAGCAATTTCTGTGAAGTCCTTGCAGATTTGCAGTCGAAAATGTTAAATAGTAGCTACTTTTGCACCAGGTTTCGTCATAAATTCACTGTATCTTTGAAATAATGTTATATAAATTTTTTGTCACGTTTTATTGATTTAAGATCATTTGCACAAATTGCTTTGTCAGTTTGAGCAATTTCTGTGAAGTTCTGGCAGATTTGCAGTCGAAAATGTTAAAAAGAAGCTACTTTTGCACTAGGTTGCTTCATAAATTCACTGTATCTTTGAAATAATGTTATATAAATTTTTTGTCACGTTTTATTGATTTAAGATCATTTGCACAAATTGCTTTGTCAGTTTGAGCAATTTCTGTGAAGTCCTTGCAGATTTGCAGTCGAAAATGTTAAATAGTAGCTACTTTTGCACCAGGTTTCGTCATAAATTCACTCTATCTTTGAAATAATGTTATATAAATTTATTGTCATGTTTTATTGATTTAAGATCATTTGCACAAATTGCTTTGTCAGTTTGAGCAATTTCTGTGAAGTTCTGGCAGATTTGCAGTCGAAAATGTTAAAAAGAAGCTACTTTTGCACTAGGTTGCTTCATAAATTCACTGTATCTTTGAAATAATGTTATATAAATTTTTTGTCACGTTTTATTGATTTAAGATCATTTGCACAAATTGCTTTGTCAGTTTGAGCAATTTCTGTGAAGTCCTTGCAGATTTGCAGTCGAAAATGTTAAATAGTAGCTACTTTTGCACCAGGTTTCGTCATAAATTCACTGTATCTTTGAAATAATGTTATATAAATTTTTGTCATGTTTTATTGATTTAAGATCATTTGCACAAATTGCTTTGTCAGTTTGAGCAATTTCTGTGAAGTTCTGGCAGATTTGCAGTCGAAAATGTTAAAAAGAAGCTACTTTTGCACTAGGTTGCTTCATAAATTCACTGTATCTTTGAAATAATGTTATATAAATTTTTTGTCACGTTTTATTGATTTAAGATCATTTGCACAAATTGCTTTGTCAGTTTGAGCAATTTCTGTGAAGTTCTGGCAGATTTGCAGTCGAAAATGTTAAAAAGAAGCTACTTTTGCACTAGGTTGCTTCATAAATTCACTGTATCTTTGAAATAATGTTATATAAATTTTTTGTCACGTTTTATTGATTTAAGATCATTTGCACAAATTGCTTTGTCTGTTTGAGCAATTTCTGTGAAGTCCTGGCAGATTTGCAGTCGAAAATGTTAAAAAGAAGCTACTTTTGCACTAGGTTGCTTCATAAATTCACTGTATCTTTGAAATAATGTTATATAAATTTTTTGTCACGTTTTATTGATTTAAGATCATTTGCACAAATTGCTTTGTCAGTTTGAGCAATTTCTGTGAAGTTCTGGCAGATTTGCAGTCGAAAATGTTAAAAAGAAGCTACTTTTGCACTAGGTTGCTTCATAAATTCACTCTATCTTTGAAATAATGTTATATAAATTTATTGTCATGTTTTATTGATTTAAGATCATTTGCACAAATTGCTTTGTCAGTTTGAGCAATTTCTGTGAAGTTCTGGCAGATTTGCAGTCGAAAATGTTAAAAAGAAGCTACTTTTGCACTAGGTTGCTTCATAAATTCACTGTATCTTTGAAATAATGTTATATAAATTTTTTGTCACGTTTTATTGATTTAAGATCATTTGCACAAATTGCTTTGTCAGTTTGAGCAATTTCTGTGAAGTCCTTGCAGATTTGCAGTCGAAAATGTTAAATAGTAGCTACTTTTGCACCAGGTTTCGTCATAAATTCACTGTATCTTTGAAATAATGTTATATAAATTTATTGTCATGTTTTATTGATTTAAGATCATTTGCACAAATTGCTTTGTCAGTTTGAGCAATTTCTGTGAAGTCCTGGCAGATTTGCAGTCGAAAATGTTAAATAGTAGCTACTTTTGCACCAGGTTTCGTCATAAATTCACTGTATCTTTGAAATAATGTTATATAAATTTTTTGTCACGTTTTATTGATTTAAGATCATTTGCACAAATTGCTTTGTCAGTTTGAGCAATTTCTGTGAAGTTCTGGCAGATTTGCAGTCGAAAATGTTAAAAAGAAGCTACTTTTGCACTAGGTTGCTTCATAAATTCACTGTATCTTTGAAATAATGTTATATAAATTTTTTGTCACGTTTTATTGATTTAAGATCATTTGCACAAATTGCTTTGTCAGTTTGAGCAATTTCTGTGAAGTTCTGGCAGATTTGCAGTCGAAAATGTTAAAAAGAAGCTACTTTTGCACTAGGTTGCTTCATAAATTCACTGTATCTTTGAAATAATGTTATATAAATTTTTTGTCACGTTTTATTGATTTAAGATCATTTGCACAAATTGCTTTGTCAGTTTGAGCAATTTCTGTGAAGTCCTGGCAGATTTGCAGTCGAAAATGTTAAAAAGAAGCTACTTTTGCACTAGGTTGCTTCATAAATTCACTGTATTTTTGAAATAATGTTATATAAATTTTTTGTCACGTTTTATTGATTTAAGACCATTTGCACAAATTGCTTTGTCAGTTTGAGCAATTTCTGTGAAGTTCTGGCAGATTTGCAGTCGAAAATGTTAAAAAGAAGCTACTTTTGCACTAGGTTGCTTCATAAATTCACTGTATCTTTGAAATCATGTTATATAAATTTTTTGTCACGTTTTATTGATTTAAGATCATTTGCACAAATTGCTTTGTCAGTTTGAGCAATTTCTGTGAAGTCCTGGCAGATTTAGCAGTTAAGTGCCTTGCTGGTCGAATAGGTAAGGCGCTTGGCTCAAATTTGGTATGGTAACTCGAAGGTCGTCGGTTCGAATCCAGCCATTTACAAATTTGTTCTTTTTCAGAAGTTTAGATACTTCGACTGCTTAATGTACGAGTCAAGCCATAATTGGGCATTTTTGGCAACGTTGGATTAAGGAACGGATCAGGAACTTGAAGTGTAGCGGGAGAAATAGGAACGAGAGCTACAAGATTACCTTATAATGGAATATTGTCAGAACGGACCTGAAATGTATCACGTCACGCCCGCAGAAGATTGAAACGAGAGCCTTAGTTTATTTGAAACCTAGATTTAAAGATTAGAAGCTTGATTCTACATCACCCATAGTGATATGAAATGTATCACTAATCAATGTAAAAAGTAAAAACATGTATAAATACCTAATTCTTCCAGACAGTAACGTCGACAAATAAATAAATAAATAAAATTTGCAGTCGAAAATGTTAAAAAGAAGCTACTTTTGCACTAGGTTGCTTCATAAATTCACTGTATCTTTGAAATAATGTTATATAAATTTTTTGTCATGTTTTATTGATTTAAGATCATTTGCACAAATTGCTTTGTCAGTTTGAGCAATTTCTGTGAAGTTCTTGCAGATTTGCAGTCGAAAATGTTAAAAAGAAGCTACTTTTGCACTAGGTTGCTTCATAAATTCACTGTATCTTTGAAATAATGTTGTATAAATTTTTTGTCACGTTTTATTGATTTAAGATCATTTGCACAAATTGCTTTGTCAGTTTGAGCAATTTCTGTGAAGTCCTGGCAGATTTGCAGTCGAAAATGTTAAAAAGAAGCTACTTTTGCACTAGGTTGCTTCATAAATTCACTGTATCTTTGAAATAATGTTGTATAAATTTTTTGTCACGTTTTATTGATTTAAGATCATTTGCACAAATTGCTTTGTCAGTTTGAGCAATTTCTGTGAAGTCCTGGCAGATTTGCAGTCGAAAATGTTAAATAGTAGCTACTTTTGCACCAGGTTTCGTCATAAATTCACTGTATCTTTGAAATAATGTTATATAAACTTATTGTCATGTTTTATTGATTTAAGATCATTTGCACAAATTGCTTTGTCAGTTTGAGCAATTTCTGTGAAGTCCTGGCAGATTTGCAGTCGAAAATGTTAAATAGTAGCTGCTTTTGCACCAGGTTTCGTCATAAATTCACTGTATCTTTGAAATAATGTTATATAAATTTTTGTCATGTTTTATTGATTTAAGATCATTTGCACAAATTGCTTTGTCAGTTTGAGCAATTTCTGTGAAGTTCTGGCAGATTTGCAGTCGAAAATGTTAAAAAGAAGCTACTTTTGCACTAGGTTGCTTCATAAATTCACTGTATCTTTGAAATAATGTTATATAAATTTTTTGTCACGTTTTATTGATTTAAGATCATTTGCACAAATTGCTTTGTCAGTTTGAGCAATTTCTGTGAAGTCCTTGCAGATTTGCAGTCGAAAATGTTAAATAGTAGCTACTTTTGCACCAGGTTTCGTCATAAATTCACTGTATCTTTGAAATAATGTTATATAAATTTTTTGTCACGTTTTATTGATTTAAGATCATTTGCACAAATTGCTTTGTCAGTTTGAGCAATTTCTGTGAAGTTCTGGCAGATTTGCAGTCGAAAATGTTAAAAAGAAGCTACTTTTGCACTAGGTTGCTTCATAAATTCACTGTATCTTTGAAATAATGTTATATAAATTTTTTGTCACGTTTTATTGATTTAAGATCATTTGCACAAATTGCTTTGTCAGTTTGAGCAATTTCTGTGAAGTCCTGGCAGATTTGCAGTCGAAAATGTTAAAAAGAAGCTACTTTTGCACTAGGTTGCTTCATAAATTCACTGTATTTTTGAAATAATGTTATATAAATTTTTTGTCACGTTTTATTGATTTAAGACCATTTGCACAAATTGCTTTGTCAGTTTGAGCAATTTCTGTGAAGTTCTGGCAGATTTGCAGTCGAAAATGTTAAAAAGAAGCTACTTTTGCACTAGGTTGCTTCATAAATTCACTGTATCTTTGAAATCATGTTATATAAATTTTTTGTCACGTTTTATTGATTTAAGATCATTTGCACAAATTGCTTTGTCAGTTTGAGCAATTTCTGTGAAGTCCTGGCAGATTTAGCAGTTAAGTGCCTTGCTGGTCGAATAGGTAAGGCGCTTGGCTCAAATTTGGTATGGTAACTCGAAGGTCGTCGGTTCGAATCCAGCCATTTACAAATTTGTTCTTTTTCAGAAGTTTAGATACTTCGACTGCTTAATGTACGAGTCAAGCCATAATTGGGCATTTTGGGCAACGTTGGATTAAGGAACGGATCAGGAACTTGAAGTGTAGCGGGAGAAATAGGAACGAGAGCTACAAGATTACCTTATAATGGAATATTGTCAGAACGGACCTGAAATGTATCACGTCACGCCCACAGAAGATTGAAACGAGAGCCTTAGTTTATTTGAAACCTAGATTTGAAGATTAGAAGCTTGATTCTACATCACCCATAGTGATATGAAATGTATCACTAATCAATGTAAAAAGTAAAAACATGTATAAATACCTAATTCTTCCAGACAGTAACGTCGACAAATAAATAAATAAATAAAATTTGCAGTCGAAAATGTTAAAAAGAAGCTACTTTTGCACTAGGTTGCTTCATAAATTCACTGTATCTTTGAAATAATGTTATATAAATTTTTTGTCATGTTTTATTGATTTAAGATCATTTGCACAAATTGCTTTGTCAGTTTGAGCAATTTCTGTGAAGTTCTTGCAGATTTGCAGTCGAAAATGTTAAAAAGAAGCTACTTTTGCACTAGGTTGCTTCATAAATTCACTGTATCTTTGAAATAATGTTGTATAAATTTTTTGTCACGTTTTATTGATTTAAGATCATTTGCACAAATTGCTTTGTCAGTTTGAGCAATTTCTGTGAAGTCCTGGCAGATTTGCAGTCGAAAATGTTAAAAAGAAGCTACTTTTGCACTAGGTTGCTTCATAAATTCACTGTATCTTTGAAATAATGTTGTATAAATTTTTTGTCACGTTTTATTGATTTAAGATCATTTGCACAAATTGCTTTGTCAGTTTGAGCAATTTCTGTGAAGTCCTGGCAGATTTGCAGTCGAAAATGTTAAATAGTAGCTACTTTTGCACCAGGTTTCGTCATAAATTCACTGTATCTTTGAAATAATGTTATATAAACTTATTGTCATGTTTTATTGATTTAAGATCATTTGCACAAATTGCTTTGTCAGTTTGAGCAATTTCTGTGAAGTCCTGGCAGATTTGCAGTCGAAAATGTTAAATAGTAGCTGCTTTTGCACCAGGTTTCGTCATAAATTCACTGTATCTTTGAAATAATGTTATATAAATTTTTGTCATGTTTTATTGATTTAAGATCATTTGCACAAATTGCTTTGTCAGTTTGAGCAATTTCTGTGAAGTTCTGGCAGATTTGCAGTCGAAAATGTTAAAAAGAAGCTACTTTTGCACTAGGTTGCTTCATAAATTCACTGTATCTTTGAAATAATGTTATATAAATTTTTTGTCACGTTTTATTGATTTAAGATCATTTGCACAAATTGCTTTGTCAGTTTGAGCAATTTCTGTGAAGTCCTTGCACATTTGCAGTCGAAAATGTTAAATAGTAGCTACTTTTGCACCAGGTTTCGTCATAAATTCACTGTATCTTTGAAATAATGTTATATAAATTTTTTGTCACGTTTTATTGATTTAAGATCATTTGCACAAATTGCTTTGTCAGTTTGAGCAATTTCTGTGAAGTTCTGGCAGATTTGCAGTCGAAAATGTTAAAAAGAAGCTACTTTTGCACTAGGTTGCTTCATAAATTCACTGTATCTTTGAAATAATGTTATATAAATTTTTTGTCACGTTTTATTGATTTAAGATCATTTGCACAAATTGCTTTGTCAGTTTGAGCAATTTCTGTGAAGTCCTTGCAGATTTGCAGTCGAAAATGTTAAATAGTAGCTACTTTTGCACCAGGTTTCGTCATAAATTCACTCTATCTTTGAAATAATGTTATATAAATTTATTGTCATGTTTTATTGATTTAAGATCATTTGCACAAATTGCTTTGTCAGTTTGAGCAATTTCTGTGAAGTTCTGGCAGATTTGCAGTCGAAAATGTTAAAAAGAAGCTACTTTTGCACTAGGTTGCTTCATAAATTCACTGTATCTTTGAAATAATGTTATATAAATTTTTTGTCACGTTTTATTGATTTAAGATCATTTGCACAAATTGCTTTGTCAGTTTGAGCAATTTCTGTGAAGTCCTTGCAGATTTGCAGTCGAAAATGTTAAATAGTAGCTACTTTTGCACCAGGTTTCGTCATAAATTCACTGTATCTTTGAAATAATGTTATATAAATTTTTGTCATGTTTTATTGATTTAAGATCATTTGCACAAATTGCTTTGTCAGTTTGAGCAATTTCTGTGAAGTTCTGGCAGATTTGCAGTCGAAAATGTTAAAAAGAAGCTACTTTTGCACTAGGTTGCTTCATAAATTCACTGTATCTTTGAAATAATGTTATATAAATTTTTTGTCACGTTTTATTGATTTAAGATCATTTGCACAAATTGCTTTGTCAGTTTGAGCAATTTCTGTGAAGTTCTGGCAGATTTGCAGTCGAAAATGTTAAAAAGAAGCTACTTTTGCACTAGGTTGCTTCATAAATTCACTGTATCTTTGAAATAATGTTATATAAATTTTTTGTCACGTTTTATTGATTTAAGATCATTTGCACAAATTGCTTTGTCTGTTTGAGCAATTTCTGTGAAGTCCTGGCAGATTTGCAGTCGAAAATGTTAAAAAGAAGCTACTTTTGCACTAGGTTGCTTCATAAATTCACTGTATCTTTGAAATAATGTTATATAAATTTTTTGTCACGTTTTATTGATTTAAGATCATTTGCACAAATTGCTTTGTCAGTTTGAGCAATTTCTGTGAAGTTCTGGCAGATTTGCAGTCGAAAATGTTAAAAAGAAGCTACTTTTGCACTAGGTTGCTTCATAAATTCACTCTATCTTTGAAATAATGTTATATAAATTTATTGTCATGTTTTATTGATTTAAGATCATTTGCACAAATTGCTTTGTCAGTTTGAGCAATTTCTGTGAAGTTCTGGCAGATTTGCAGTCGAAAATGTTAAAAAGAAGCTACTTTTGCACTAGGTTGCTTCATAAATTCACTGTATCTTTGAAATAATGTTATATAAATTTTTTGTCACGTTTTATTGATTTAAGATCATTTGCACAAATTGCTTTGTCAGTTTGAGCAATTTCTGTGAAGTCCTGGCAGATTTGCAGTCGAAAATGTTAAATAGTAGCTACTTTTGCACCAGGTTTCGTCATAAATTCACTGTATCTTTGAAATAATGTTATATAAATTTTTTGTCACGTTTTATTGATTTAAGATCATTTGCACAAATTGCTTTGTCAGTTTGAGCAATTTCTGTGAAGTTCTGGCAGATTTGCAGTCGAAAATGTTAAAAAGAAGCTACTTTTGCACTAGGTTGCTTCATAAATTCACTGTATCTTTGAAATAATGTTATATAAATTTTTTGTCACGTTTTATTGATTTAAGATCATTTGCACAAATTGCTTTGTCAGTTTGAGCAATTTCTGTGAAGTTCTGGCAGATTTGCAGTCGAAAATGTTAAAAAGAAGCTACTTTTGCACTAGGTTGCTTCATAAATTCACTGTATCTTTGAAATAATGTTATATAAATTTTTTGTCACGTTTTATTGATTTAAGATCATTTGCACAAATTGCTTTGTCAGTTTGAGCAATTTCTGTGAAGTCCTGGCAGATTTGCAGTCGAAAATGTTAAAAAGAAGCTACTTTTGCACTAGGTTGCTTCATAAATTCACTGTATTTTTGAAATAATGTTATATAAATTTTTTGTCACGTTTTATTGATTTAAGACCATTTGCACAAATTGCTTTGTCAGTTTGAGCAATTTCTGTGAAGTTCTGGCAGATTTGCAGTCGAAAATGTTAAAAAGAAGCTACTTTTGCACTAGGTTGCTTCATAAATTCACTGTATCTTTGAAATCATGTTATATAAATTTTTTGTCACGTTTTATTGATTTAAGATCATTTGCACAAATTGCTTTGACAGTTTGAGCAATTTCTGTGAAGTCCTGGCAGATTTAGCAGTTAAGTGCCTTGCTGGTCGAATAGGTAAGGCGCTTGGCTCAAATTTGGTATGGTAACTCGAAGGTCGTCGGTTCGAATCCAGCCATTTACAAATTTGTTCTTTTTCAGAAGTTTAGATACTTCGACTGCTTAATGTACGAGTCAAGCCATAATTGGGCATTTTTGGCAACGTTGGATTAAGGAACGGATCAGGAACTTGAAGTGTAGCGGGAGAAATAGGAACGAGAGCTACAAGATTACCTTATAATGGAATATTGTCAGAACGGACCTGAAATGTATCACGTCACGCCCGCAGAAGATTGAAACGAGAGCCTTAGTTTATTTGAAACCTAGATTTAAAGATTAGAAGCTTGATTCTACATCACCCATAGTGATATGAAATGTATCACTAATCAATGTAAAAAGTAAAAACATGTATAAATACCTAATTCTTCCAGACAGTAACGTCGACAAATAAATAAATAAATAAAATTTGCAGTCGAAAATGTTAAAAAGAAGCTACTTTTGCACTAGGTTGCTTCATAAATTCACTGTATCTTTGAAATAATGTTATATAAATTTTTTGTCATGTTTTATTGATTTAAGATCATTTGCACAAATTGCTTTGTCAGTTTGAGCAATTTCTGTGAAGTTCTTGCAGATTTGCAGTCGAAAATGTTAAAAAGAAGCTACTTTTGCACTAGGTTGCTTCATAAATTCACTGTATCTTTGAAATAATGTTGTATAAATTTTTTGTCACGTTTTATTGATTTAAGATCATTTGCACAAATTGCTTTGTCAGTTTGAGCAATTTCTGTGAAGTCCTGGCAGATTTGCAGTCGAAAATGTTAAAAAGAAGCTACTTTTGCACTAGGTTGCTTCATAAATTCACTGTATCTTTGAAATAATGTTGTATAAATTTTTTGTCACGTTTTATTGATTTAAGATCATTTGCACAAATTGCTTTGTCAGTTTGAGCAATTTCTGTGAAGTCCTGGCAGATTTGCAGTCGAAAATGTTAAATAGTAGCTACTTTTGCACCAGGTTTCGTCATAAATTCACTGTATCTTTGAAATAATGTTATATAAACTTATTGTCATGTTTTATTGATTTAAGATCATTTGCACAAATTGCTTTGTCAGTTTGAGCAATTTCTGTGAAGTCCTGGCAGATTTGCAGTCGAAAATGTTAAATAGTAGCTGCTTTTGCACCAGGTTTCGTCATAAATTCACTGTATCTTTGAAATAATGTTATATAAATTTTTGTCATGTTTTATTGATTTAAGATCATTTGCACAAATTGCTTTGTCAGTTTGAGCAATTTCTGTGAAGTTCTGGCAGATTTGCAGTCGAAAATGTTAAAAAGAAGCTACTTTTGCACTAGGTTGCTTCATAAATTCACTGTATCTTTGAAATAATGTTATATAAATTTTTTGTCACGTTTTATTGATTTAAGATCATTTGCACAAATTGCTTTGTCTGTTTGAGCAATTTCTGTGAAGTCCTGGCAGATTTGCAGTCGAAAATGTTAAAAAGAAGCTACTTTTGCACTAGGTTGCTTCATAAATTCACTGTATCTTTGAAATAATGTTATATAAATTTTTTGTCACGTTTTATTGATTTAAGATCATTTGCACAAATTGCTTTGTCAGTTTGAGCAATTTCTGTGAAGTCCTGGCAGATTTGCAGTCGAAAATGTTAAAAAGAAGCTACTCTTGCACTAGGTTGCTTCATAAATTCACTGTATCTTTGAAATCATGTTATATAAATTTTTTGTCACGTTTTATTGATTTAAGATCATTTGCACAAATTGCTTTGTCAGTTTGAGCAATTTCTGTGAAGTTCTGGCAGATTTGCAGTCGAAAATGTTAAAAAGAAGCTACTTTTGCACTAGGTTGCTTCATAAATTCACTGTATCTTTGAAATAATGTTATATAAATTTTTTGTCACGTTTTATTGATTTAAGATCATTTGCACAAATTGCTTTGTCAGTTTGAGCAATTTCTGTGAAGTCCTTGCAGATTTGCAGTCGAAAATGTTAAATAGTAGCTACTTTTGCACCAGGTTTCGTCATAAATTCACTGTATCTTTGAAATAATGTTATATAAATTTTTTGTCACGTTTTATTGATTTAAGATCATTTGCACAAATTGCTTTGTCAGTTTGAGCAATTTCTGTGAAGTTCTGGCAGATTTGCAGTCGAAAATGTTAAAAAGAAGCTACTTTTGCACTAGGTTGCTTCATAAATTCACTGTATCTTTGAAATAATGTTATATAAATTTTTTGTCACGTTTTATTGATTTAAGATCATTTGCACAAATTGCTTTGTCAGTTTGAGCAATTTCTGTGAAGTCCTTGCAGATTTGCAGTCGAAAATGTTAAATAGTAGCTACTTTTGCACCAGGTTTCGTCATAAATTCACTGTATCTTTGAAATAATGTTATATAAATTTTTTGTCACGTTTTATTGATTTAAGATCATTTGCACAAATTGCTTTGTCAGTTTGAGCAATTTCTGTGAAGTTCTGGCAGATTTGCAGTCGAAAATGTTAAAAAGAAGCTACTTTTGCACTAGGTCGCTTCATAAATTCACTGTATCTTTGAAATAATGTTATATAAATTTTTTGTAACGTTTTATTGATTTAAGATCATTTGCACAAATTGCTTTGTCAGTTTGAGCAATTTCTGTGAAGTCCTGGCAGATTTGCAGTCGAAAATGTTAAAAAGAAGCTACTTTTGCACTAGGTTGCTTCATAAATTCACTGTATCTTTGAAATAATGTTATATAAATTTTTTGTCACGTTTTATTGATTTAAGATCATTTGCACAAATTGCTTTGTCAGTTTGAGCAATTTCTGTGAAGTTCTGGCAGATTTGCAGTCGAAAATGTTAAAAAGAAGCTACTTTTGCACTAGGTTGCTTCATAAATTCACTGTATCTTTGAAATAATGTTATATAAATTTTTTGTAACGTTTTATTGATTTAAGATCATTTGCACAAATTGCTTTGTCAGTTTGAGCAATTTCTGTGAAGTCCTGGCAGATTTGCAGTCGAAAATGTTAAAAAGAAGCTACTTTTGCACCAGGTTTCGTCATAAATTCACTGTATCTTTGAAATAATGTTATATAAATTTTTGTCATGTTTTATTGATTTAAGATCATTTGCACAAATTGCTTTGTCAGTTTGAGCAATTTCTGTGAAGTTCTGGCAGATTTGCAGTCGAAAATGTTAAAAAGAAGCTACTTTTGCACTAGGTTGCTTCATAAATTCACTGTATCTTTGAAATAATGTTATATAAATTTTTTGTCACGTTTTATTGATTTAAGATCATTTGCACAAATTGCTTTGTCTGTTTGAGCAATTTCTGTGAAGTCCTGGCAGATTTGCAGTCGAAAATGTTAAAAAGAAGCTACTTTTGCACTAGGTTGCTTCATAAATTCACTGTATCTTTGAAATAATGTTATATAAATTTTTTGTCACGTTTTATTGATTTAAGATCATTTGCACAAATTGCTTTGTCAGTTTGAGCAATTTCTGTGAAGTCCTGGCAGATTTGCAGTCGAAAATGTTAAAAAGAAGCTACTCTTGCACTAGGTTGCTTCATAAATTCACTGTATCTTTGAAATCATGTTATATAAATTTTTTGTCACGTTTTATTGATTTAAGATCATTTGCACAAATTGCTTTGTCAGTTTGAGCAATTTCTGTGAAGTTCTGGCAGATTTGCAGTCGAAAATGTTAAAAAGAAGCTACTTTTGCACTAGGTTGCTTCATAAATTCACTGTATCTTTGAAATAATGTTATATAAATTTTTTGTCACGTTTTATTGATTTAAGATCATTTGCACAAATTGCTTTGTCAGTTTGAGCAATTTCTGTGAAGTCCTTGCAGATTTGCAGTCGAAAATGTTAAATAGTAGCTACTTTTGCACCAGGTTTCGTCATAAATTCACTGTATCTTTGAAATAATGTTATATAAATTTTTTGTCACGTTTTATTGATTTAAGATCATTTGCACAAATTGCTTTGTCAGTTTGAGCAATTTCTGTGAAGTTCTGGCAGATTTGCAGTCGAAAATGTTAAAAAGAAGCTACTTTTGTACTAGGTTGCTTCATAAATTCACTGTATCTTTGAAATAATGTTATATAATTTTTTTGTCACGTTTTATTGATTTAAGATCATTTGCACAAATTGCTTTGTCAGTTTGAGCAATTTCTGTGAAGTCCTTGCAGATTTGCAGTCGAAAATGTTAAATAGTAGCTACTTTTGCACCAGGTTTCGTCATAAATTCACTGTATCTTTGAAATAATGTTATATAAATTTTTTGTCACGTTTTATTGATTTAAGATCATTTGCACAAATTGCTTTGTCAGTTTGAGCAATTTCTGTGAAGTTCTGGCAGATTTGCAGTCGAAAATGTTAAAAAGAAGCTACTTTTGCACTAGGTCGCTTCATAAATTCACTGTATCTTTGAAATAATGTTATATAAATTTTTTGTCACGTTTTATTGATTTAAGATCATTTGCACAAATTGCTTTGTCAGTTTGAGCAATTTCTGTGAAGTTCTGGCAGATTTGCAGTCGAAAATGTTAAAAAGAAGCTACTTTTGCACTAGGTTGCTTATAAATTCACTGTATCTTTGAAATAATGTTATATAAATTTTTTGTCACGTTTTATTGATTTAAGATCATTTGCACAAATTGCTTTGTCAGTTTGAGCAATTTCTGTGAAGTCCTGGCAGATTTGCAGTCGAAAATGTTAAAAAGAAGCTATTTTTGCACTAGGTTGCTTCATAAATTCACTGTATCTTTGAAATAATGTTAGGGTAAATGACCTTGAAATTTGCGCAAAGTCACACATGAAATTTTCATTTGCTTCAAGCTCTTCGGAGGATTGAAATTGAGCCCTACTAACGATCTTGAAATGCAGGGAATCATTGATATTTTTGTTTTTCTATGGATATAGAAAGCTCTGCTGTGTCAATGCCAAGAAATTTGACTTTCAAGTTTGTACTTTGAAATTTGCGCAGAAAACTTTGAAATTTGCGCAAAAAAACCTTGAAATTTGCGCACTTTTTTGACAGCAATCATTGAATCTTGGAAATAATATTATTGAAAACATATCCAATTTTAATATACATTAATCAAAATATAAGGGAAATGATGATGTTTATTACCAAACTAGGCTATCCGGAAGCGCCCGTGGCGCCTCTTATCAGGGTTAAAATTTGATTACTATTATGTAAATAACTGTAAGACGCAAATAACCATAATGTTTTTAAGGTCAATCCTACCACAAAACTTCACATGGCCTCACAACCCCCCTCGAACTCGGACTTCCTTAATCCCATAAAAACTTTATAAATGGCTTCACAAAACTTCGCATGGCTTCACAACCCCCTCAAACTCGGACCCCCTTAATCCCACAAAAACTTTAAAAATGGCTTCACAAAATTTTATATGGCTCCACAAAATATTCCTGACACCAAACTTTTCAGCACTACACGGCGTCACAAACCCCCTCAAATTCGGACCCACCTGACACCCATATTGCCCCCCCCCCCACCTTGTCAACACCCCCCCAAACTGACACCCACCTTGTCAGGACTCCTCAAATCATTGGCTTCACACGGCTTCACAAAATATACCTGAGTCCCCCTTGCCACCATCCCCCACCTGACACTCACCCAACACCTGACACCCACACCCACCTGATAACCACCTTGTCAACAATCCTTAAATTTTTATCTTCACACGGCTTCACAAACGTCTTCACATAGCTTCCGTTCCAGAGTCAGTGAATCAGTGAGTTGGGCTTTTATATATTAGAGATTATATGATTAGATTTAGTTTCGTGAAAATCCGTGAAAGCTTCAATGTTCAACATGACGATCTTAGATGTATTAGGAGTAAATCCAGCGTGGAAAAAAAACACTAGATAAATGGTTTCAAAATAGTTCAAAAGCACATAATAAATTCAAAAAGGGACAAGCAAAATGATGTATCCATAGTAATTCAATTTTAAATTTTTTATTCAATCTAAAAATACTCTGATTTAAGCACATAAAGTAGTATAAAGTCTTAAAGCTATGTTTATTTTATTGCCTTTTTTGGCCGGTATCTATGATATTTCACTGCGCAAATTTTAAAATTTTTCATAAAATTTGCGCAAATTTCAAGGTTCAAAAACAAGTCATTTTAAAAATGAATTTTAAAGCAGTTCCAGGTATCATTTTGAATTGGAACCATTTGAAAAATTTTAAGCAATGTCAGATCTACATTTTCTGATACCAAAATTTAATCTATACCAATGCATGCATCTCAAAATCAAAATGTAAAGAAATTTAAGTTTTGTATGGGAGTTTTTGGTAATAAATTATTAAGCTTTCTAGTGCCTTAAGACCACTAAAAATTATGAAAAAACATCTGTGCTTGTGTTCTGCAGACATTTCCCATTGATCATCTGAATAGAAGTGCAATTTTCAGATATAATTTTAAAATTTTCGTTTTCATACGAGTGCGCAAATTTCAAGGTTGCGCAAATTTCAAAGTCATTTACCCTATATAAATTTTTTGTCACGTTTTATTGATTTAAGATCATTTGCACAAATTGCTTTGTCAGTTTGAGCAATTTCTGTGAAGTTCTGGCAGATTTGCAGTCGAAAATGTTAAAAAGAAGCTACTTTTGCACTAGGTTGCTTCATAAATTCACTGTATCTTTGAAATAATGTTATATAAATTTTTTGTCACGTTTTATTGATTTAAGATCATTTGCACAAATTGCTTTGTCAGTTTGAGCAATTTCTGTGAAGTCCTTGCAGATTTGCAGTCGAAAATGTTAAATAGTAGCTACTTTTGCACCAGGTTTCGTCATAAATTCACTCTATCTTTGAAATAATGTTATATAAATTTATTGTCATGTTTTATTGATTTAAGATCATTTGCACAAATTGCTTTGTCAGTTTGAGCAATTTCTGTGAAGTTCTGGCAGATTTGCAGTCGAAAATGTTAAAAAGAAGCTACTTTTGCACTAGGTTGCTTCATAAATTCACTGTATCTTTGAAATAATGTTATATAAATTTTTTGTCACGTTTTATTGATTTAAGATCATTTGCACAAATTGCTTTGTCAGTTTGAGCAATTTCTGTGAAGTCCTTGCAGATTTGCAGTCGAAAATGTTAAATAGTAGCTACTTTTGCACCAGGTTTCGTCATAAATTCACTGTATCTTTGAAATAATGTTATATAAATTTTTGTCATGTTTTATTGATTTAAGATCATTTGCACAAATTGCTTTGTCAGTTTGAGCAATTTCTGTGAAGTTCTGGCAGATTTGCAGTCGAAAATGTTAAAAAGAAGCTACTTTTGCACTAGGTTGCTTCATAAATTCACTGTATCTTTGAAATAATGTTATATAAATTTTTTGTCACGTTTTATTGATTTAAGATCATTTGCACAAATTGCTTTGTCAGTTTGAGCAATTTCTGTGAAGTTCTGGCAGATTTGCAGTCGAAAATGTTAAAAAGAAGCTACTTTTGCACTAGGTTGCTTCATAAATTCACTGTATCTTTGAAATAATGTTATATAAATTTTTTGTCACGTTTTATTGATTTAAGATCATTTGCACAAATTGCTTTGTCAGTTTGAGCAATTTCTGTGAAGTTTTGGCAGATTTGCAGTCGAAAATGTTAAAAAGAAGCTACTTTTGCACTAGGTTGCTTCATAAATTCACTGTATCTTTGAAATAATGTTATATAAATTTTTTGTCACGTTTTATTGATTTAAGACCATTTGCACAAATTGCTTTGTCAGTTTGAGCAATTTCTGTGAAGTTCTGGCAGATTTGCAGTCGAAAATGTTAAAAAGAAGCTACTTTTGCACTAGGTTGCTTCATAAATTCACTGTATCTTTGAAATCATGTTATATAAATTTTTTGTCACGTTTTATTGATTTAAGATCATTTGCACAAATTGCTTTGACAGTTTGAGCAATTTCTGTGAAGTCCTGGCAGATTTGCAGTCGAAAATGTTAAAAAGAAGCTACTCTTGCACTAGGTTGCTTGATAAATTCACTGTATCTTTGAAATCATGTTATATAAATTTTTTGTCACGTTTTATTGATTTAAGATCATTTGCACAAATTGCTTTGTCAGTTTGAGCAATTTCTGTGAAGTTCTGGCAGATTTGCAGTCGAAAATGTTAAAAAGAAGCTACTTTTGCACTAGGTTGCTTATAAATTCACTGTATCTTTGAAATAATGTTATATAAATTTTTTGTCACGTTTTATTGATTTAAGATCATTTGCACAAATTGCTTTGTCAGTTTGAGCAATTTCTGTGAAGTCCTGGCAGATTTGCAGTCGAAAATGTTAAAAAGAAGCTACTTTTGCACTAGGTTGCTTCATAAATTCACTGTATCTTTGAAATAATGTTATATAAATTTTTTGTAACGTTTTATTGATTTAAGATCATTTGCACAAATTGCTTTGTCAGTTTGAGCAATTTCTGTGAAGTCCTGGCAGATTTGCAGTCGAAAATGTTAAAAAGAAGCTACTTTTGCACTAGGTTGCTTCATAAATTCACTGTATCTTTGAAATAATGTTATATAAATTTTTTGTCACGTTTTATTGATTTAAGATCATTTGCACAAATTGCTTTGTCAGTTTGAGCAATTTCTGTGAAGTTCTGGCAGATTTGCAGTCGAAAATGTTAAAAAGAAGCTACTTTTGCACTAGGTTGCTTCATAAATTCACTGTATCTTTGAAATAATGTTATATAAATTTTTTGTCACGTTTTATTGATTTAAGATCATTTGCACAAATTGCTTTGTCTGTTTGAGCAATTTCTGTGAAGTCCTGGCAGATTTGCAGTCGAAAATGTTAAAAAGAAGCTACTTTTGCACTAGGTTGCTTCATAAATTCACTGTATCTTTGAAATAATGTTATATAAATTTTTTGTCACGTTTTATTGATTTAAGATCATTTGCACAAATTGCTTTGTCAGTTTGAGCAATTTCTGTGAAGTTCTGGCAGATTTGCAGTCGAAAATGTTAAAAAGAAGCTACTTTTGCACTAGGTTGCTTCATAAATTCACTGTATCTTTGAAATAATGTTATATAAATTTTTTGTCACGTTTTATTGATTTAAGATCATTTGCACAAATTGCTTTGTCAGTTTGAGCAATTTCTGTGAAGTTTTGGCAGATTTGCAGTCGAAAATGTTAAAAAGAAGCTACTTTTGCACTAGGTTGCTTCATAAATTCACTGTATCTTTGAAATAGTGTTATATAAATTTTTTGTCACGTTTTATTGATTTAAGATCATTTGCACAAATTGCTTTGTCAGTTCGAGCAATTTCTGTGAAGTTCTGGCAGATTTGCAGTCGAAAATGTTAAAAAGAAGCTACTTTTGCACTAGGTTGCTCACTAGGTTGATAAATTCACTGTATCTTTGAAATAATGTTATATAAATTTTTTGTCACGTTTTATTGATTTAAGATTATTTGCACAAATTGCTTTGTCAGTTTGAGCAATTTCTGTGAAGTTCTGGCAGATTTGCAGTCGAAAATGTTAAAAAGAAGCTACTTTTGCACTAGGTTGCTTCATAAATTCACTGTATCTTTGAAATAATGTTATATAAATTTTTTGTCACGTTTTATTGATTTAAGATCATTTGCACAAATTGCTTTGTCAGTTTGAGCAATTTCTGTGAAGTTCTGGCAGATTTGCAGTCGAAAATGTTAAAAAGAAGCTACTTTTGCACTAGGTTGCTTATAAATTCACTGTATCTTTGAAATAATGTTATATAAATTTTTTGTCACGTTTTATTGATTTAAGATCATTTGCACAAATTGCTTTGTCAGTTTGAGCAATTTCTGTGAAGTTCTTGCAGATTTGCAGTCGAAAATGTTAAAAAGAAGCTACTTTTGCACTAGGTTGCTTCATAAATTCACTGTATCTTTGAAATAATGTTATATAAATTTTTTGTCACGTTTTATTGATTTAAGATCATTTGCACAAATTGCTTTGTCAGTTTGAGCAATTTCTGTGAAGTTTTGGCAGATTTGCAGTCGAAAATGTTAAAAAGAAGCTACTTTTGCACTAGGTTGCTTCATAAATTCACTGTATCTTTGAAATAGTGTTATATAAATTTTTTGTCACGTTTTATTGATTTAAGATCATTTGCACAAATTGCTTTGTCAGTTCGAGCAATTTCTGTGAAGTTCTGGCAGATTTGCAGTCGAAAATGTTAAAAAGAAGCTACTTTTGCACTAGGTTGCTCACTAGGTTGATAAATTCACTGTATCTTTGAAATAATGTTATATAAATTTTTTGTCACGTTTTATTGATTTAAGATTATTTGCACAAATTGCTTTGTCAGTTTGAGCAATTTCTGTGAAGTTCTGGCAGATTTGCAGTCGAAAATGTTAAAAAGAAGCTACTTTTGCACTAGGTTGCTTATAAATTCACTGTATCTTTGAAATAATGTTATATAAATTTTTTGTCACGTTTTATTGATTTAAGATCATTTGCACAAATTGCTTTGTCAGTTTGAGCAATTTCTGTGAAGTCCTTGCAGATTTGCAGTCGAAAATGTTAAATAGTAGCTACTTTTGCACCAGGTTTCGTCATAAATTCACTGTATCTTTGAAATAATGTTATATAAATTTTTTGTCACGTTTTATTGATTTAAGATCATTTGCACAAATTGCTTTGTCAGTTTGAGCAATTTCTGTGAAGTTCTGGCAGATTTGCAGTCGAAAATGTTAAAAAGAAGCTACTTTTGCACTAGGTCGCTTCATAAATTCACTGTATCTTTGAAATAATGTTATATAAATTTTTTGTCACGTTTTATTGATTTAAGATCATTTGCACAAATTGCTTTGTCAGTTTGAGCAATTTCTGTGAAGTTCTGGCAGATTTGCAGTCGAAAATGTTAAAAAGAAGCTACTTTTGCACTAGGTTGCTTATAAATTCACTGTATCTTTGAAATAATGTTATATAAATTTTTTGTCACGTTTTATTGATTTAAGATCATTTGCACAAATTGCTTTGTCAGTTTGAGCAATTTCTGTGAAGTCCTGGCAGATTTGCAGTCGAAAATGTTAAAAAGAAGCTATTTTTGCACTAGGTTGCTTCATAAATTCACTGTATCTTTGAAATAATGTTAGGGTAAATGACCTTGAAATTTGCGCAAAGTCACACATGAAATTTTCATTTGCTTCAAGCTCTTCGGAGGATTGAAATTGAGCCCTACTAACGATCTTGAAATGCAGGGAATCATTGATATTTTTGTTTTTCTATGGATATAGAAAGCTCTGCTGTGTCAATGCCAAGAAATTTGACTTTCAAGTTTGTACTTTGAAATTTGCGCAGAAAACTTTGAAATTTGCGCAAAAAAACCTTGAAATTTGCGCACTTTTTTGACAGCAATCATTGAATCTTGGAAATAATATTATTGAAAACATATCCAATTTTAATATACATTAATCAAAATATAAGGGAAATGATGATGTTTATTACCAAACTAGGCTATCCGGAAGCGCCCGTGGCGCCTCTTATCAGGGTTAAAATTTGATTACTATTATGTAAATAACTGTAAGACGCAAATAACCATAATGTTTTTAAGGTCAATCCTACCACAAAACTTCACATGGCCTCACAACCCCCCTCGAACTCGGACTTCCTTAATCCCATAAAAACTTTATAAATGGCTTCACAAAACTTCGCATGGCTTCACAACCCCCTCAAACTCGGACCCCCTTAATCCCACAAAAACTTTAAAAATGGCTTCACAAAATTTTATATGGCTCCACAAAATATTCCTGACACCAAACTTTTCAGCACTACACGGCGTCACAAACCCCCTCAAATTCGGACCCACCTGACACCCATATTGCCCCCCCCCCACCTTGTCAACACCCCCCCAAACTGACACCCACCTTGTCAGGACTCCTCAAATCATTGGCTTCACACGGCTTCACAA